>CM022299.1:84669436-85079963 GCA_011799875.1 Thinopyrum elongatum
CAACAATAATAACTCATGCTACCCATATCCAACTGGATATATGTGCCTAGATCTTTCCTCACCACATGATGCTTGCCAAAAGAGAAAAATAAAAAGGAATAGAGAGAAAAACTTTGACTCTTGCATGAAAGTAAATAAGGTAGGCCCTTCGCAGAGGGAGGCAGAGGTTGCCAAGCGCTTTTTGTTTGTATGCTCAACCCCTTAGTGCAAAAGAACATCACGTTATATTACCCCTTGTGATGGCAACCTTTATTATGCAGTCTGTCGCTTTTATTTCTTTACCATCACAAGTTCGTACAACACTCAATTTTCTCTTACACTTTTAGAAGCAATTTTTATTGCCTTATTGCACCGATGACAACTTACTTGAAGGATCTTACTCAATCCATAGGTAGGTATGGTGGACTCTAGAAAATAAGATTTGGGTTTAAGGGTTTTTGGATGCACAAGTAGTATCTCTACTTAGTGCGGAATTTTTGGCTAGCAAAGATGGGGGGCAAGCACCACATGTTGAAGGATCTATGACAATATAACTTCTATGTGAATATGAACAAACAAACATAAATCATTACGTTGTCTTCCTTGTCCAACGTCAATAATTTTGGCATATAATATTTTGATGGGGGCTCACAATCACAAAAGATTTCCAAGATAGTGTATTTGCATGTGAAAGTTCTCTTCCTTATAGTAATCGTTCATGAATTGCTTGTATGACCAATATTGTGATTGTTAAGCTTCAAAAGATTTCACTTTCTAAACCCAATGTGAAGCTACCACTAGGCATGATATGAACATATAATTTCAACTTCATGATATTCAATTCATTCGACAATTTACTCATAGGATATAAGTGAAGCACAAGAGTGAATGACAAACTACTCCAAAAAGATATAATTGAAGATCAAGCGAGTAGTTAAGTAAGGGGGTAGCTAATTGAGGACTATCTCTTATTTAAAAACTTTCAGATCTAAGTATTTTATTAAAACAGCAAGTAAAACAAAACAAAAGGACATTCCAAGAATAGCACAACTCAAGTGAAGAAGCAAAAACTTAGGCTCAACCGATACTAACCGATAATTGTTGACGAAGAAAGGTGGGATGCCTACCGGGGCATCCCCAAGCTTAGATGCTTGAGACTTCTTGAAATATTATCTTGGGGTGCCTTTGGCATCCCCAAGCTTGAGCTTTTACGTCTCCTTAATTCCTTTTATATCATGGTTTCCCTAAATCTTAAAAACTTCATACACACAAAACTCAACAAGAACTCGTGAGATAAGTTAGTATAAACCAATGCAAAAACCTTATCATTCTCTACTATAGCAAATCACAAAAATTATTATTCAACGTTGCATACTAAATGCCTCTGCATATTTAATACTCCTATCCTCAAATAGAATCATTAAACAAGCAAACATATGCAAACAATGCAAACATAAGAGCAATCTGCCAAAACAGAAACGTCTGTAAAGAATGAAAGAGTATCAATACTTATTTAACTTCAAAAATTATTAAAATTTACCACACTGTAGAAAATTTATGACATCTTATTGTGAAAAAAGTTTCAACATTTTATCACATCCTGACTTTTCTCGGGAATTTTTGCAACATCGATAAACTTTCTGTTTTGAAACAGCAACTCATATACTTGCAAAATAAGCATGGTAAAGGCTATCCTTGACATTTTTATTGAAAAGAAAGATGCAAAACATTATTATAAATAACAGCAAGCAAATACTAACAAGAAAATTATGCTTCAAGCTAAACACATATCATGTGACGAATAAAAATGTAGCTCCAAGTGAGGTTACCGATAATGTTGGAGACGAAAGAGGGGATGCCTTTCGGGGCATCCCCAAGCTTAGTTGCTTGGATCTTACTTGAATATTAAATTGGGGTGCCTTGGGAATCCCCAAGATTAGGGTCTTGTCACTCCTTATTCTCCTCATATTGACATCTCACCCAAAACTTGAAAACTTCAATCACACAAAACTTAACGGAACTTCATGAGATAGGTTAGTATGATAAAGAGCAAACCATTTCACTTTGGTACTGTCAAAGACAAGATTCATAATTGTTTCCACACAATGTCTACTGTAGCATATCATTTCCACAATTTATATTGAGCAATATAAGCCATAGAAACTAGAAAACAAGCAAACTATGCATTGAAAACAGAATCTGTCAAAAACAGAACAGTCTGTAGTAATATGTACTCAACCATACTTATGCTACTCAAAAAATTATGAAAAATTATGAAAACGTAGAGAATTTGTATATATATCACCTGTAAAAAATTCAGAATTTTTCCACATTCCAATAAAATACAGGAATTTATGCACTTGAGGCAAAACTTTCTGTTTTTGCACAGAATCAAGTCAACTATCATCCACACTATCCCAAAGGCTTTACTTGGCACTTTATTGAAACAAAAGTAATAAAACATGATTACTACAGTATCCTAATCATGTGAACACACAAAAACAGTAGGTAAAAGTGTTGGGTTGTCTCCCAACAAGCGCTTTTCTTTAATGCCTTTTAGCTAGGCATGATGATTTCAATGATGCTCACATAAAAGATAAGAATTGAAACATAAAGAGAGCATCATGAAGCATATGACTAGCACATTTAAGCTAACCCACTTCCTATGCATAGTTATTTTGTGAGCAAACAATTTATGGGAGCAATAATCAACTAGCATAGGAAGGCAAAACAAGCAAAACTTCAAGATTTTCAACACATAGAGAGGAAACTTGGTATTATTGCAATATGTAAAAGCATATGTTCCCCTCTCATAATAATTTTCAGTAGCATCATGAATGAATTCAACAATATAGCCATCACATAAAGCATTCTTTTCATGATCCACAAGCATAAAAAAATTCTTACTCTCCACACAAGCAAATTTATTCTCATCAATAATAGTGGGAGCAAATTCAACAAAATAACTATCATGTGCTACTTGATTGACATAATCAAATTGAACATTAAAATTATGATGACAAGTTTCATGGTTATCATTGTTCTTTATAGCACACATGTCATCACCATAATCATCATAGATAGCAACTTTGTTGTCATGATCAATTGAAACCTCTTCCAAAATAGTGGATTCATCACTAAATAAAGTCATGACCTCTCCAAATCCACTTTCATAATTATCACAATAAGATTCAACACCCTCCAAAATAGTGGGATCATTAGTACCTAGATTTGACACTCTTCCAAACCCACTTTCATCAATATAATCGTCATAAATAGGAGGCATGCTACCATTATAACAAATTTGCACATCAAAACTTGGGGGACTAAAAATATCATCTTCATCAAACATAGCATCCCCAAGCTTGTAGCTTTGCATATCTTAGCATCATGGATATTCAAAGAATTCATACCAACAACATTGCAATCATGCTCATCATTCAAAAAATTGTTGTCAAACATTTTATAGAATTCTTCTTCTACTAATTGAGCACAATTTTCCTTTCCATCATTTTCACGAAAGACATTATAGAGATGAATAATATGATGCAACCTCAATTCCATTTTTTGTAGTTTTCTTTTATAAACCAAACTAGTGATAAAACAAGAAACTAAAATATTCAATTGCAAGATCTAAAGATATACCTTCAAGCACTCACCTCCCCGGCAACGGCGCTAGAAAAGAGCTTCGTTGACGGGGTATGAGTGCCGCTTACCTAACCTCCCCAGCAACGGCGCCAGAAAAGAGCTTCGTTGACGGGGTGTGAGTGCTGCTTACCTAACCTCCCCGGCAATGGCGCCAGAAAAGAGCTTGATGTCTACTACGCAACTTTATTCTTGTAGACTCGTGTTGGGCCTCCAAGCGCAGAGTTTTGTAGGACAGTAGCAATTTTCCCTCAAGTGGATGACCTAAGGTTTATCAATCCGTGGGAGGCGTAGGATGAAGATGGTCTCTCTCAAACAACCCTGCAACCAAATAACAAAAAGTCTCTTGTGTCCCCAACACACCTAATAGAATGGCAAACTGTATAGGTGCACTAGTTCGGCGAAGAGATGGTGATAAAAGTGTAATATGGATGGTAGAAATATATTTTTATAATCTGAATAAATAAAAACAGCAAAGTAGCAAGTGATAAAACGGAGCACAAACAGTATTGCAATGCTTGAAAACAAGGCCTAGGGCCCGTACGTTTGCTAGTGCAATCTCTCAACAATGCTAATATAATTGGATCATATAACCATCCCTCAAAGTGCGATGAAGAATCAGTCCAAAGTTCCTATCTAGCGGAGAACGTAAGAATAAATTGTTTGTAGGGTACGAAACCACCTCAAAGCTATTCTTTCCGATCGATCTATCCAAGAGTTCGTACTAAAATAACACCAAAGCAAATTAAGATTCGTAATGCTCAATCCAACACAAAGATCCTCAAAGAGTGCCCCAAGATTTCTATCGGAGAAACAAAGACAAGAACGTGCATCAACCCCTATGCATAGATTACCCCAATGTCACCTCGGGAATCCGCGAGTTGAGTGCCAAAACATATATCAAGTGAATCAATATAATACCCCATTATCACCACGGGTATTCGTATGCAAGACATATATCAAGTGCTCTCAAATCCATAAAAGTATTCAATAAGATAAAACGAAATCTCAAAGGGAAAACTCAATTCACAACAAGATAGAGAGGGGAAAACACCATATGATCCAACTATATTAACAAAGCCCGCGTTACATCAAGATCGTGACATCTCAAGAACATGAGAGAGAGAGAGAGAGAGATTAAACACATAGCTACTGGTATAAACAATCAGCCTCGAGGGTGGACTACTCCCTCCTCATCGTGGTGGTCGCCGGGATGATGAAGATGGCCACCGGAGATGATCTCCCCCTCCGGCAGGGTGCCGGAACAGGGTCTAGATTGGATCTCATGGATACAGAGGCCTTGTGGTGGCCGAACTTCTAATCTAGGGCTACCCCGAGGGTTTTTGGAATATTTGGGAATTTATAGGGCGAAGAGGCGGTGCGGGAGGCCACCAAGGTGGGCACAACCCACCGGGGCGCGCCTAGGGGCCCAAGCACGCCCTGGTGGGTTGTGCCCCCCTCGGGGCACCCCCCAGGTGCTGCTCTGGCCCATTGGATGTATTCTGGTCCATAAAAAATCCACAAAAAGTTTCGCTGCATTTGGACTCCGTTTGGTATTGATTTCCTGTGATGTAAAAAACAAGCAAAAAACAGCAACTGGCACTAGGCACTATGTCAATAAGTTAGTCCCAAAAATTGATATAAAGTTGCTATAAAATGATTGTAAAACATCCAAGAATGATAATATAGCAGCATGAATACTTCATAAATTATAGATACGTTGGAGACGTATCATAAGCCATGGCGAAGTTAGAATACAGTAGATATAATGCAGTAACAAAATTTGAATGGGTTTTCTACAGTACTTAAAGTAAATATTGGTTTTCTTATACTAACGGATCTCACAAAGGTTTTGTTAAGTTTTGTGTGATTGAATTTTTCAAGTTTTGGGTGAGATCACGATGGATGAAGGAATAAGGAGTAAGAAAAGCCTAAGATTGGGGATGCCCCATGGCACCCCAAGTTAATATTCAAGGAGAACCAAGCAACTAAGCTTGGGGATGCCTCGGAAGGCATCCCTTCTTTCTTCTAACAACCATCAGTATTTTACTTGGAGCTATATTTTTATTTGTCACATGTCATGAGTTTTGCTTGGAGCGTCTTGTATTATATGAGTCTTTGCTTGTTTTGCTTTTAGTTTGTCACAAGTATCCTTGCTGGACACACCTATTTGAGAGAGCCAAATTATGCTATGATTTGTTAGAATTTCTCTTTATGCTTCACTTAAAAATTTTGAGCTATGGAATTGCTCTAGTGCTTCACTTATATCTTTTTGAGCATGGTGTGTTTTAATATTTTGAAGAAATGCTCCCATGCTTCACTTAGATTTATTTGAGAGCTAGTAAATTTTTGAAGAAATTCTCTCATGCTTCACTTATATTATTTTGAGAGACAAAAAAATTTATGCTCATGTTCTTCACTTAGATTTGTTTGAGCTTGTCAAATGCAACATATGAAACTAGTCCCAAAGTGATAGATATTCAAGAGGGATATAATAAAAACTTTCATGAAGATCATTGGACAAAATAAACTTGATTCTTTGTAATAGTTTTGAGATATGATGATAGTGATATGTGAGTCATGTTGGTGAGTAATTATGCTTTAGTAAGAATATTGGTGTTAAGGTTTGTGATTCCCTATGCAAGCACGAAAGTCAATAGTCATGCAATGAAATTACATCCTACTTGTGGTGCATTATTCGCTGTTAGTTATGCTTAATGCTCGCTTATGTGATTTTTCATTTCTTGGTTGGTTGCTTCTCAATCTTTTTGCTAGCCTCCACTTGTACTAAGTAGAAATACTACTTGTGCATCCAAAATCTTTAAACCCAGTTTTGCCATATGAGTCCACCATACCGACCTATATGTGGTATTCCCGTGCCGTTCAAAGCAAATTTGTATGTGCCATCTCTAATTTTCAAAATAAATTTCCTTTTTGTGCTCGTACCGCTCATGAAGCAGCGGGGGGTGGCCAATATTTTCCATGCTAGATGTGTTATTCTCAAGATGAGTGTTTATTCACTTGTCATTGCACGAGAGTGCGGCAGTAATAGGGACGCCCAGTCCTAAAATGAAAAAGAAATTTACTTTATGTTGTCAAATAATAAATTCCTTGGAAAGTGTTGGTATGGAGGGCACCCGTGGATACGGCTAGCCATGGAAAGTGAAAGAATGGTGGAAAAAGGAATAAACTTTATTTTCTGTTTGGGAACCGCCTATGATATATCTAGCATGGAAAGTGTTGGGAATTACTCGGTCGTTTTCGTTGATGGGAAAAGTATGCCTCTCAATTTTTTTATCTCTCAATTTAAGCTTTGAGATCTGGCACCTCTACAAATCCCTACTTCCCTCTGCGAAGGGCCTATCAATTTACTTTATGCAATTTTTATTTTTATTTGAGTCTCCATCTTCTCTTATAAAGCACCAACTAAGGGGCACTATGATCGTACTTGAGCATTGGGTATAGCTAATATGCGAGTGCATTGCATGAATGGATCAATGATTGAGCATGATGGGCTAGGGATAACTTTCTTTAGTGTTGATATTTCGAAAGACATAATTGCTTGTTGATATGCTTGAGTATTGAAATCTTCATGTCAAAACTAGACTATTGCTTTGAATCATATAAAAGTCCAAATGTCCATGCTACAAAAGAAAAGAATATGTGATGAACATGTTAGGCAACATTCCACATCAAAAATTCTGTTTTTATCATTTACCTACTCGAGGACGAGTAGGAATTAAGCTTGGGGATGCTGATACGTCTCCAACGTATCTATAATTTTTGCTTGTTCCATGCTATTATATTATCATTCTTGGATGTTTTACAATAATTTTATAGCAACTTTATATCATTTTTTGGGACTAACTTATTGACATAGTGCCCAGTGCCAGTTGCTTTTTGTTGCTTGTTTTTTACTTCGCAGAAAATCAATACCAAATGGAGTCCAAACGCAGCGAAACTTTTTGGAGAATTTTTCTAGACCAGAAGACACCTGTTGGGCCAAAGAAGTACCAGCGGGGGGCTCCAAGGGGAGCACAACCCACCAGGCGCGCCCATGTGGGTTGTGCCCACCTCGGTGGCCTCCCGCACCACCTCTTCGCCCTATAAATACCCAAATATTCCAAAAATCGTAGGGGAGTCGACGAAACACAATTCCAGCCGTCGCAAGTTCCAGAACCACGAGATCCAATCTAGACACCATCACGGAGGGGTTCATCATCCTCATTGGTGCCTCTCCGATGACGCGTGAGTAGTTCATTGTAGACCTATGTGTCCGTAGGCAGTAGCTAGATGGCTTCTTCTCTCTTTTTGATTCTCAATACAATGGTCTCTTGGATATCTATTTGATGTAACTCTTTTTGCGGTGTGTTTGTTGGGATCCGATGAACTTTGAGTTTATGATCAGATCTATATCCATGAAAGTTATTTGATTTCTTTGATCTCTTTTATTCATGATTACTTATAGCCTCGTATTTTTTCTTCGAATCTTTGGTTTAGTTAGGCCAACTAGATCGATTTTTCTTGCCATGGGAAGAGGTGCTTTGTGATGGGTTCGATCGTGCGATGTTCTTTCCCAGTGACAGAAGGGGCAGCAAGACACACATGTATCGTTGCTATTAAGGATAACAAGATGGGGGCTATTCCTACATGAATAGATCTCGTCTAAATCATGTCATCATTCTTATTGCATTACTCCATTTTTTCATGAACTTAATACACTAGATGCATGCTGGATAGCGGTCGACGTGTGGAGTAATAGTAGTAGATGCAAGCAGGAGTCGGTCTACTAATCTTGGACGTGATGCCTATATAATGATCATTGCCTGGATATCATCATAATTATTTGATGTTCTATCAATTGCCCAACAGTAATTTGTTTACCCACCGTATGCTATTTTCTTGAGAGAAGCCACTAGTGAAATCTATGGCCCCCTGGTCTATTCTTTATCATATTTGTTTCGAGGTCTATTTTTATTCGCTTTTATTTTCAGATCTATTATTCCAAACAAACAAAAATACCTTGCTGCACTTTTTGCTATTTATTTTATTTCATGTTTTATCGAGATCTATTTATCCAATCTATACAATTTTTATCCCGTCACCTTGGCAATTTCTGGCACCGTTACCCATAGGGGGATTGACCACACCTCCTAATCGTCGGGTTGCGAGTATTTTTTATTTGTGTGTATGTACCGATTACATAGTGTTTCTTGGTTCTCCTGCTGGATTGATACCTTGGTTTCATAACTGAGGGAAATACCTACCGTAGCTGTGCTGCATCATCCCTTCCTCTTTGGGGAAATACCGATGTAGTTCAAGCGACATCAAGAGGGTTGTTGGTGATGACGATGGCTTTGATTTCCCCATCCCGGAGGGAAGTATCTCTGGCGGAATCGCTCTGGTAGCGAGCAAAAGTGCACCTGCCCAAGTTCCGCCTCGAGACGACGGCACTCCGTCCCAAAAATCCTTTCTTTATTTATTTTCTAGGGCAAATGACCTTATGTACCAGAAGATGGGCACCGGAAGCAAGCCAGGGAGCCCACTACCCACTAGGGCACCTAGTGGGCACCTAGGTGGCCCCCTCTGGTATTTCTTTTATCCAATATTTTTTATATATTCCAAAATAAAACTCCGTAAAATTTTCATCTCATTTGGAGAATAGGTATCTCTGACGTAGCTTTTTCAGACCCAGAATTCCAGCTGCCGGTAATCTCCCTCTTTGTGTAAACCTTGCATATTATGAGAGAAAGGGCATTAGAATTACTCCACAAAGTGTTATATTGAATGAAAACACTATAAATAACAGTAGGAAAACATGATGAAAATGGACGTATCAACTCCCCCAAGCTTAGACCTCGCTCGTCCTCAAGCAAAAGCCGATATCGAGAATCATGTCCACATGTTTAGAGAGAGAGGTATCGATAAAAACAAGATACAGACATAGTAGAATCATGATCATTATTATAACAACACTAAAATTTATCATAAAACTTCTCATGAGCAAGTAACAATTCATTACAACATCGAATTATAAAGCATAAACCTTCTTGAAAACTAACAAACTATGTTCTCAGTCAACAATGCAATTGCAATTCACCATATTTTCAGGAAGGGTCTCATGTCGGAGCTTTTTAGCAAGTCCACATACTCAACCATCATTTAGTCTTCTATGATTGCTAACATTCACAACATATATATGGAGCAAAAACTTTCAGCCAGACACATAGAAAGATAGGGGCTTATAACTTCGCCTCCCAACTTATTCACCTCAAGAGTGATGTCAACAATAATAACTAATGATCACTCATATCCAACTATATATATGTGCCTAGATCTTTCCCCACCACATGATGCTTGCAAAAGAGAAAAATAAAAGGAATAAAGGAGAACACTTTTGACTCTTGCATAAAAAGTAAATACATAAAAGTAAAAGATAGGCCCTTTGCAGAGGGAAGTAGAGGTTGTCATGCGCTTTTTGGTTTTGGATGCACAATCTCTTAATGCAAAAGAAGGTCATGTTATATTGCCACTTATGATAGCAACCTTTATTATGCAGTCCGTCGCTTTTATTACTTTTCCATCACGAGTTTGTATAGCGCTTATTTTCCTTTACAATAAAAGATCAAACATATTTAGAAGCAATTTTTATTGCCTTATGCACCGATGACAACTTACTTGAAGGATCTTATTCAATCCATAGGTAGGTATAGTGGAATCTCATGACATGAAAGTGGGTTTAAGGTTTTTGGATGCACAATTAGTATCTCTACTTGGTGCGGATTTTTGGCTAGCAAAGATATTGGGCAAGCACCACATGTTGGAGGATCTATGACAATATAACTTCAATGTGAATATGAACAAACATAAATCATTACGTTGTCTTCCTTGTCCAACGTCAACAATTTGACATAAAATACTTAATGGGAGCTCACAATCATAAAAGATGTCCAAGATAGTATATTTGCATGTGAATCTTCTCTTCCCTTATTAATTCTTTCATGAATTGCATCATTGACCAATGCTATGTTTGTCAACTTTCAATAAATTTTACCACTTATACTTTTCCTTATGTAATGTCATTACTTTCCATAAGATTAGCATATGATCTTTTTCATTACTTTCTTTATTTTGATTGAAACATAAAAGTAAAGAAGAAAAAACTCAAACTAAACTTTATTATATAACTCTCAACTCGATTACATAGATGGATAGATAACAAAACTAGCACTCAAAAATAGATCATACTAACTTTTATTCAACTAAATCATGATATAACTAAGGATATCGAACTAAGATAGGTAAAGATAATAAAAGTGATGGTGATATGATACCAGCGCACCTCCCCCAAGCTTGGCACAAGCCAAGGGGAGTGCCCATACACATGTACTCAAGTCTCCTTCTCTTGTGATGGTGGTGATGATGAGGTGGTCTTCTTCTTCTCCAGCCTACGTTTGAGGATAAAATTTTCCTCACTCAAATCATCGTTTTCCTGCTCATGCTTCAATATACTTTTGCATAATGCATGCTTGCTTTCCTGCAGAAAATAGGACGGGATAAATTGGGTCTTAGATTTGTTTACTCCGTTTGGGAGACTTGTTGAATTCCACGTGCATATCTCCAGGTTGAGGTAGTGGAACTTGATCACCCACAAGTATAGGGGATCAATCGTAGTCCTTTAGATAAGTAAGAGTGTTGAACCCAACATGGAGCAGAAGGAAATGACAAGTGGTTTTTAGTAAGGTAATTTCTACAAGCACTGAAATTGTCGGTAACAGGTAGTTTGATAGCAAGATAATTTGTAACGAAGAAGTAACGGTAACGGTAAAAAATGTGCAGCAAGGTAGCCCAATCCTTTTTGTAGCAAAGGAAAGGACAAAACGGTCTCTTGTAATAAGCAAAGCGTTCTTGAGGGCACACGGGAATTTCATCTAGTCACTTTCATCATGTTGGTTTGATTCGCGTTCGCTACTTTGATAATTTGATATGTGGGTGGACCGGTGCTTGGGTGGTGTTCTTACTTGAACAAGCCTCTCACTTATGATTAACCCCCTCGCAAGCATCCGCAACTACGATAAAAGTATTAAGATAAAATCCAACCATAGAATTAAACATATGAATCCAAATCAGTCCCTTACAAAATAGCGCATAAACTAGGGTTTAAGCTTCTGTCACTCTAGCAACCCATCATCTAATAACTACTCCACAATGCATTCCCTTAGGCCCAAAGATGGTGAAGTGTCATGTAGTCGACGTTCACATGACACCACTAAGGGAATCACAACATACATATCATCAAAATATCGAACACATATCAAATTCACATGATTACTTGCAACATGACTTCTCCCGTGACCTCAAGAACAAAATTAACTAGTCACAAATGATATTCATGCTCAAGATCAGAGGGGTATTAAATAGCATAATGGATCTGAACATATAATCTTCAACCAAATAAACCATATAGTAATCAACTACAAGATGTAATCAACACTACTAGTCACCCACAGGTACCAATCTGAGGTTCCGATACAAAGATTGAACACAAGAGATGAACTAGGGTTTGAGATGAGATGGTGCTATTGAAGATGTTGATGGAGATTGGCCTCCCAAAGATGAGAGGGTTGTTGGTGATGACGATGGCTTCGATTTCCCCCTCCGGGTGGGAAGTTCCCCTGGCGGAATCGCTCCGCCGGAGGGCAAAAGTGGTCCTGCCCAAGTTCCACCTCGAGACGGCGGCGCTCCGCCACGAAAGTCCTCTCCTTATTTTTTCTAGGTCAAAAAAGACCTAATATACCAGAAGATGGGCACCGGAGGTGGGCTGGGCTGCCCACCACCCACCAGGGCGCGCCCTCGTGTCTTGTGAGCACCAGGTGGCCCCCCTCCGGTGGTTTTTTTCTCCAGTATTTATTAAATATTCCAAAATAATTCTCCATCAAATTTTAGCTCATTTGGAGATGTGCAGAATAGGTATCTCTGACGTAGCTTTTTCAGGTCCAGAATTCCAGCTGCCGGTATTCTCCCTCTTTTTGTAAACCTTGCATATTATGAGAGAAAAGGCATTAGAATTACTCCCTAAAGCATTATTATGCATAAAAACAATATAAATAATAGTAGGAAAACATGATGCAAAATGGACGTATCAACTCCCCCAAGCTTAGACCTCGCTTGTCCTCAAGCGAAAGCCGATGTCGAAAATCATGTCCACATGTTTAGAGAGAGAGGTGTCGATAAAAACAAAATACGGACATAGTAGCATCATGCTTATTAATATAATAGCAATAAACTTAATTATAAAGCTCTATCATATAACTTCTCATGAACAAGTAACAATTCATCACAATATCAAAGTAAAAAGCATAAACTTTATTGAAAACCAACAAACTATGTTCTCAGTCAACTTTGCAACTACAATTCATCATATTTTCAGGAAGGGTCACGTATCGGAGCCTTTTGGCAAGTCCACATACTCAACCATCATTTAATCTTCTATGATTGCTAACACTCACAGCATACATATGAGCAAAAAGTTTCAACCAGACACATAGAAAGATAGGGGCTTATAGTTTCGCCTCCCAACATATTCACCTCAAGGGTGATGTCAACAATAATAATTCATGCTCACTCATATCCAACTGGGTATATGTGCCTAGATCTTTCCCCACCACATGATGCTTACCAAAGAGAAAAATAAAAAGAATAGAGAAGAATACTTTGACTCTTGCGTAAAAAGTAAAGACATAAAAGTAAAAGATAGGCCCTTCGCAGAGGGAATAAGAGGTTGTCATGTGCTTTTTTGTTTTGTATGCACACTCTCTTAATGCACAAGAACGTCATGTTATATTGCCCCTTATGATAGCAACCTTTATTATGCAGTCCGTCGCTTTTATTACTTTGCCATCACAAGTTGACCAATGCTATGTTTGTCAACTTCCAACAAATTTTACCACTTATACTTTTCCTTAGGTGATGTCATTACTTACCATAAGATTAGCATATGATCTTTTTCACTATTTTCCTTTATTTTGATTGAAACATAAAAGAAAAAAAGCAAAACTCAAACTAAACTTTATTATATAACTCTCACTCGATTACATAGATAGATATATAATGAAACTAGCACTCGAAAATAGATCGTACTAAACTTTTATTCAACAAAATCACGAAATAACTAAGGATCGAACTAAGATAGGTAAAGGAAATAAAAGTGATGGTGATACGATACTGGGGCATCTCCCGCAGGCTTGGCAAAAGCCAAGGCGACTGCCCATACCCGTGTACTCAAGTCTCCTTTGGTGGGGAAGATGATGATGGTGGTGGTGATGATGAGGTAGTAGCGTCACACTTTAGGCTCAATAGGTACTCCAATCTACGAATGATGCTCCGGAGGGCGATGATTTGCTCTTGTAACAAAATATTTTCACGAGTGAGATATTTATTCTGAACACGAACTGTTTCAAAGGCCCTAAAAGCTTCAAATTCAGTAGGGGTGAGATGGTTGTAGTATGGTTGAAGGATATCTTCTTCTTCTATTGGCATGGCCTGCCCTCCTGCTTGAGCTTGATCTCCTGCAACATCCTTGCCCTTGTCCTCCTTGGTGGCTTCATTTGGTCCCTCTCTTTTCAGTTCCATCTTCATCAGCCAAGCATCTTCTTCTACGTTGTTGGATGAGGGAGAAGACATGATGCCTGGCTTGCTAGATCTGACAGAAAAACAGCCTGAAACAAGAAAAGAGGATTTCTCTGTGATATGGTGGTCAAATCATCCAGGAGTATATATAAAGATTTTTTTATCTTGGGAAACAAGCATATGGAAGGAAAACAGAGTCGGGAAGGTGCCCGAGGGTCCCACCACCCACCAAGTCGTGCTAGGGAAGGCAGGCGCGCCCTGGTGTCTTGTGGGCACCTCGGTTGCCTTCCCGGTTGTTTCTTATTTTAATAATTTTTCTAATATTCCAAAACTGACAGGAATTTTTTTTACGGATTTTTTAGAGTCCGTTTAGTTACCGTATCACGTACCTCTTCCTTTTCAGGGTTCTGGAGTGTTCTGGAAGGTTTCTCTAATGTGTTCTTTCGGTGTCATGGTTTGAATAATATCGGTTTCAACATTAATGGGCGTACCTGAGATATAGTGTTTAATTGTTTGTCCAGTGATCACCTTCGGGTTAGTACCTTCGGCATTATTAATCTTGATAGCTCCCGAGCGATGAACATCTTCGATGATATATGGTTCTTCCTATTTGGAAAGAAGTTTTCCTGGAAAAAACCTAAAACAAGAGTTGTATAAAAGAACATATTCACCCACTTTGAATTCCCGCTTTTGGATTCTTTGCTCATGCCACCTTTTAACTTTTTGTTTAAATAACTTGGCATTTTTATAAGCTTGGGTTCTCCATTCGTCTAGTGAGCTAATATCAAATAACCTCTTTTCACCAGCAAGTTTGAAATCATAATTGAGTTCTTTGATTGCCAAATATGCTTTATGTTCTAACTCAAGAGGCAAATGACAAGCTTTTCCATAAACCATTTTATATGGAGACATACCCATAGGATTTTTCTAACCTGTTCTGTAGGCCCAAAGTGCATCATCAAGTTTCTTAGACCAATTCTTTTGGGACCTATTGACAGTTTTTTGTAATATTAATTTTATTTCTCTATTGCTAAGTTCAACTTGACCACTAGATTGAGGATGATAGGGTGATGCAATTCTATGGTTAACATCATATTTAGTGAGCATTTTACGGAAAACACCGTGAATAAAATGTGAACCACCATCAGTCATTAAATATCTAGGGACTCCAAACCTTGGGAAAATAATTTCTTTAAGCATTTTAATGGAAGTGTTATGATCAGCACTACTAGTAGGGATAGCTTCTACCCACTTAGTAACATAATCAACAACAACCAAAATGTGTGTATACCCATTAGAGGAAGGAAAAGGTCCCATATAATCAAAACCCCAAACATCAAATGGTTCAACAACAAGTGAATAATTCATAGGCATTTCCTGACGCTTACTGATATTACCAATTCTTTGACATTCATCACAAGACAAGACAAACTTACGGGCATCTTTGAAAAGAGTAGGCCAATCAAAACCAGATTGTAGTACCTTGTGAGCAGTTCTATCTCCCGCATGATGACCTCCATAAGCTTCGGAGTGACATTTCCGTAGGATTTGTTCATGTTCATGCTCAGGTACACAACGTCTAATAATACCATCTACCCCTTCTTTATAAAGATGTGGGTCATCCCAAAAGTAATGTCTTAAGCCATAGAAGATTTTTTTTGTTGGTATGTGAAACTAGGTGGTATAAATTTAGCAACGATATAATTAGCATAGTCAGCATACCAAGGAGTGTTATGAGAAGCATTTATTACAGCTAGTTGTTCATCAGGAAAGCTGTCATCAATAGGTAGTGGGTCATCAAGAATATTTTCTAACCTAGACAAGTTATCAGCTATGGGGTTCTCAGCTCCTTTCCTATCAGTGATGTGTAAGTCAAATTCTTGTAGCAAGAGAACCCACCTATGAGTCTTGGTTTAGCATCTTTCTTTTCCATAAGATATTTTATAGCAACATGATCAGTGTGAACAGTTACTTTGGAATCAACAATGTAAGATCTGAATTTATCACAAGCAAACACAACTGCTAAAAATTCTTTCTCAGTAGTAGCATAATTTCTTTGGGCACTGTCTAGAGTTTTGCTAGCATAATGGATAACATTTAATTTCTTATCAACTCTTTGTCCTAGAACAGCACCAACAACATAATCACTAGCATCACACATAATGTCAAAAGGCAAGTTCCAATCAGGAGGTTGAACAATAGGTGCAGTAGTTAAGGCTTTCTTAAGTGTTTCAAAGGCTTCTACACAATCATCATAAAAAACAAATGGAACATCCTTTTGTAAAAGATTAGTGAGAGGCCTAGAAATTTTAGAGAAGTCTTTAATGAACCTCCTAAGTAAACCAACATGACCAAGGAAACTACGAATACCTTTAATGTCTTTAGGACATGGCATTTTCTCCATTGCATCAACTTTTGCTTTATCCACCTCAATACCTCGTTCGGAGATTTTATGCCCCAAGACAATGCCTTCATTAACCATAAAGTAGCACTTCTCCCAATTCAAGACAAGATTAGTTTGTTCACATCTCTGCAAAACTCGATCAAGGTTGCATAAGCAATCATCAAAAGAAGTTCCGTAAACGAAAAACTCATGCATGAAAACCTCAACAATATTTTCACAAAAATCAGAGAATATATCAGTCATACATCTTTGAAAAGTAGCAGGTGCCTTACATAAACCAAAGGGCATACGTCTATAAGCATAAGTTCCAAAAGGGCAAGTAAAAGTGGTTTTCTCTTTATTAGGTTGTGAAACAGGTATTTAAGAGAAACCGGAATATCCATCAAGAAAACAAAAGTGTGTGTGCTTAGATAATATTTCTAACATTTGATTAATAAAAGGCAGAGGGTAATGATCTTTTATAGTAGCTTTATTTAATTTTCTAAAATCAATTACCATTCTGTAGCCAGTAATAATTCTTTGTGGGATAAGTTCATTTTTATCATTAGGAACAACAGTAATACCTCCCTTCTTAGGGACACAGTGAACATGACTTACCCATCTACTATCAGCCATGGGATAGATTATACCTGCTTCCAGAAGCTTTAGTATTTCAGTTCTTACCACTTCTTTCATCTTTGGATTCAATCGTCGTTGGTGATCAACAACGGGTTTAGCATCAGGTTCCATATTAACCTTGTGCTGACAGAGAGTGGGACTAATGCCCTTAAGATCATCAAGAGTATATCCAATAGCAGCACGATGCTTCCTCGGAACTTCTAATAATATTTCTTCTTCATGTTCTGAAAGGTTAGCACTAATAATAACAGGATATATCTTTTTCTCTTCAAGATAAGCATACTTCAAAGTGTCAGGCAATTGCTTTTATTCAAACATAGGATCACCCTTAGGTGGAGGAGGACCTCCTAGAGTTTCAATAGGCAAATTGTGTTTAAGAAGAGGTTGTTGTTCAAAGAATATTTTATCTATTTTGTTTCTTTCATGCAAGTGCATATAATTTTCATGGTCTAGCAAATATTGTTCTAATGGATCAGTAGGAGGTACGTCAATAGAAGCAAGACGAATTATTTCATCCTTACTAGGTGATTCTTTATTATGAGGTTGTCTACAAAACTTAGAGAACTTAAATTCATGAGACACATCACCATAGCTAACACTGACCGTTTCTTTCTCACAATCTATCTTAGCATTGACAGTGTTCAAGAAAAGTCTACCAAAAATTATGGGACAAAAGTCATCTTGTGGGGAACCAAGAACTAGAAAATGAGTAGGGTATTTTATTTTCCCACACAAGACTTCAACATCTCTAACAATCCCAAGTGGTGTGATGGTGTCTCTATTAGCAAGTTTAATAGTAACAACTATGTCTTCTATTTTAGCGGGTGCTATATCATTCACAATTTCTTGGTATATGGTAAAAGGAATAGCACTCACACTAGCACCTAAGTCACATAAACCATGATAGCAATGATCTCCTATTTTAACTGAGACAACAGGTCTATGTTTATCTTTTTCATCGGGTTTGGCAATTCTAGCAGCTTCATCACAGAAATAAATAACATACCCATCAATATTTTCTTCCAAGAGATCTTTTACCATAGCAACACTAGGTTCTACTTTAATTTGTTCAGAGGGTTTAGGTGCTTTAACACTACTTTTGCAAACCACGGTTGATACCTTAGCATGTTCCTTTATCCCAACAGGGAAAGGTGGTTTTCAATATAAGCAGTAGGCACAACTGGATCAACATTGTAAATAATAGTTTCATCTTTAGCTATAACCGGTTCTTTAATTTATTCTTTAATAGGGGGATGATATTTAAACCACTTCTCCATAGGGAGATCAACATGAGTAGCAAATGATTCACAAAAAGGGCTACTATCTCAGAGTTAAGTCCATATTTAGTGCTAAACTTGTGAAAAGCATCGGTATTCATAAAAGACTTAACACAATCAAACTCAAGCTTAATACCTAACTCTTTACCTTCATCGAGTTCCCAATCTTCAGAGTTGTGTTTAATTCTTTCTAAAAGATCCCACCTGAATTCAATAGTCTTCTTCATAAAAGAACCAGTACAAGAAGTATCGAGCATGGATTGTTCATCACGAGAAAGCCGAACATAAAAATTATGAATAATAATTTCTCTCGAGAGCTCATGATTGGTGCATGAATATAACATTGACTTAAGCCTCCCCCAAGCTAGAGTGATACTTTCTCCTTCATGAGGCCAAAAATTATATATATAATTTCGATCACAATGAACTAGATGCATAGGATAAATTTTTTGGTGAAATTCCAATTTCAATCGATTCCAGTTCCAAGATCCAATATCATCACATAGCCTATACCATGTCAATGTTTTTTATTTCAAAGATAAAGGGAAAACCTTCTTCTTGACTTCATCTCCGGGTAAACCCGCAAGCTTGAACAATCCACAAATTTCATCCACATGTATCAGATGCATAACGGGAAGCTCAGTTCCGTCTCCTTCATAAGGATTAGCTAGCTGTTGTTCTATCATACCCAAAGGAATTTCATAACCAATATTTTCAGTAGGTGCAGTAGGTTGAGGGGCAACTCTTTGCGTTTCCAGTCGAGGTAAAGATACCCCGATCAAACCTCTCAAAGGATTATCTTCCATAGTAACAAGTGATAATAAATTTCAGCACATAATATAAATTTTCCCTTACCGATTTCCACTTACCAAGAGCGCTTCACTCCCCGGCAACAGCGCCAGAAAAGAGTCTTGATGACCCACAACTATAGGGGATCAATCTTAGTCCTTTCGATAAGTAAGAGTGTCGAACCCAACGAGGAGCTGAAGGAAATGACAAGTGGTTTTCAGCAAGGTAATTTCTGCAAGCACTGAAATTGTCGGTAACAGGTAGTTTGATAGCAAGATAATTTGTAACGGACAAGTAACAGTAATGGTAAATAATGTGCAGCAAGGTAGCCCAATCCTTTTTGTAGCAAAGGACAGGCCAAAACGGTCTCTTAGAATAAGCAAAGCGTTCTTGAGGGTACACGGGAATTTCATCTAGTCACTTTCATCATGTTGGTTTGATTCGTGTTTGCTACTTTGATAATTTGATATATGGGTGGACCGGTGCTTGGGTGTTGTTCTTACTTGAACAAGCATCCCACTTATGATTAACCCCCTCGCAAGCATCCGCAACTATGAGAAAAGTATTAAGATAAAATCTAATCATAGCATTGAACTTATGGATCCAAATCAGTCCCTTACGAAATAGCGCATAAACTAGGGTTTAAGCTTCTGTCACTCTAGCAACCCATCATCTAATAACTAATCCACAATGCATTCCCTTAGGCCCAAAGATGGTGAAGTGGCATGTAGTCGACGTTCACATGACACCACTAAGGGAATCACAACATACATATCATCAAAATATCGAACACATATCAAATTCACATGATTACTTGCAACATGACTTCTCCCGTGACCTCAAGAACAAAAGTAACTACTCACAAATGATATTCATAATCAAGATCAGAGGGGTATTAAATAGCATAATGGATCTGAACATATAATCTTCTACCAAATAAACCATATAGTAATCAACTACAAGATGTAATCAACACTACTAGTCACCCACAGGTACCAATCTGAGGTTTCGGTACAAAGATTGAACACAAGAGATGAACTAGGGTTTGAGATGAGGTGGTGCTGTTGAAGATGTTGATGGAGATTGGCCTCCCAAAAATGAGAGGGTTGTTGGTGATGACGATGGCTTCGATTTCCCCCTCCAGGAGGGAAGTTCCCCTGGCGGTATCGCTCTGCCGGAGGGCAAATGTGCTCCCGCCCAAGTTCCACCTCGAGACGGCAGCGCTCCGTCCCAAAAGTCCTCTCTTTATTTTTTTCTAGGTCAAAAGACCTAATATACCAGAAGATGGGCACCGGAGGTGGGCTGGGCTGCCCAGCATCCACCAGGGCGCGCCAGGGGGGCCTGGCGTGCCCTCGTGTCTTGTGGGCACCAGGTGACCCCCCTTGTAGGAGATATGCCCTAGAGGCAATAATAAATGTTATTATTTATCTCCCTGTTCATAATTAGGTTTATGTTCCATGCTGTAACTGCTATGGTTCTCGAGTCTACAAATAAAACGAGGCTCGGAGGAAGACTCATATGCATGTGTGGAATAATAAACGGTAAAATGTATTCCTAGTATGGCCTCTAAGACTAGCTCAAGTGTTGCATGATGGTTCTGTTTTCCTAATCATGGGCATGTCTATGCCAGCAATTTTGAGGGCACAATGTTAGAAGAACATTTGTGTTGAATCGACCCGAATTGATGTTATGCTATGAGATACATTCGTCACAAGTTAATGGTTAATAACACAGAGATGGTTAATGTTTGCATGATTCCTTAGACCATGAGAGTATCGAGTTTCTTCATGCTTGCTTCATGAACTTTGGGGTTTGTTAAACGTCATCCGTAAATGGGTGGCTATTACGGCGGCTTACGGGTTCATGGAAAAGTATGTCAAGTAACTTGATAGCTCAAGATTGGGATTTGCTCCTCCGACGTTGGAGAGATATCTCTGGGCCCTCTCGGTGTTACGGTATCCATCATCGTCTGGCCAGACACTTTGTGATTTGATCACGGGGATGCCGGAACACGGTAACGAGAAAAGAGAACAAATACCAGTAACGAGGTAACTGGCATAGTGGACAAGTTGTTGACCCACGGGGATGCCATCATGTCTCACCTCGGGTATTTGTAACATATCGCGAAGCAACAGGAATAGCACACGGCAACTGGAGGTTCACTCGAATATTCATTCGTGTGGGTATAGGGGTCAATATGGGTGTCCACGGCTCCGATGTTGATCATTGATCGGAAAGGGTTCCGTATCATGTCTATACTTCACCGAACCTATAGGGTCACACGCTTAAGGGTCATCTATCTGCTGAATACTAGACAGGGAGTCTGAGAGAAAATCATCGAAAAAGTTTCGGACACCGAAAAAGTTTCGGACAGCGGAAAAGTTCCGCAGAGAGAGGTCACCGGATGAGTTCCAGTGAAACTGAAAAGTTGTTTCGGGGTATTCCATTAAGTCAAATTGGTTTCGGCACATGCCTGATAATTCTTGGAGGGTGCCAGAATCATTCTGGAAACTTCTGGGAATTTCCGAGATGAAAACCGGAAATGTTCCGGAGCTGCCGGGACCGCTTCAGATGCTTTTCGCAGATGAAATCACTAAACTGGAATTGTTCCAGAACATGTTGAAAATTATTATGGTGGGTATTGGAAATGTTCTAAGCCCACATAAATATTTTCAGTTCGAACGGACGCTGAAAAATGTCGTCGTGAATAGTGAAAGTGCTTTTTGGGTTACTTTTTGGAAAGCCACTTGTTTGGGCTTTATCCCAAAAGATCTAGGGATGACATGGATGGATTGGGAGGCCCTCTTGGGGGCCCCCCAAGGGGTGTGGCCGGCCACACTTGGGGCTCCACCATGGAGCCCCTCTTGTTCCTTGGTTTCACTTCTATGCCCTTGGTGGAAGGACTTCATTCATGTACTTTTGGGTTTTATTGTAAAACCACCCTACCCCTTGGGATCTCCTATAAATAGAGGTGGAGGGGAAGCCCTCCACACTCATCCCTTGCTCTCATAATCATGCCATGCAATGATCTGGCTTCTCTCTCCCTCCCACGAAAAGAGTTTCGTAGAGCCGAAAGGCTGTCTGGGTTCCGGTGGGAACTAGTTCTGGACGGTGAAGCCCTGCCGGATAGATGACACCGTATGTGTGCAACTCTGTAGAGAGGTCGTAGTTTCGATCTTAGTGCCCAAGGGGCTGTTCGTGAGTGCCTCCCGAAGGGCTGTCCAAGTGACGGTCCGAGTTCTGTGAGTCCTCCCGAAGGGCTGTCCGAGTGACCGTCCGAGTTTCGAAGGTCCTCCCGAAGGGCTGTCCGTGACACCGTCCGGGGGACAGTTCGACCGCCTCCCATAGGGCTGGCTGAAGGGAAGATGAGGGTATACATCCTCGTGGTTGGGAGGTTGTAAATCCTAGCTGCGGGGATCTGCACCGCCGATCGTCATTGACTCTACTTCCGCTGCGCTACGAGTTGGTAACGAAAATGATCAAACCTTGTATGCAGTCTCCATAGTGGTCCTGGGCTGGTGCGTAGGTCAGAAATTTTTTGTTTTCTGCTGTGTTACCCTACACCCCTCTGGTGGTTGTTTTCTCCAGTATTTATTAAATATTCCAAAATAATTCGCCGTAAAATTTCAGCTCATTTGGAGATGTGCAGAATAGGTATCTCTGACGTAGCTTTTTCAGGTCCAGAATTCCAGCTGCCGGTATTCTCCCTCTTTGTGTAAACCTTGCATATTATGAGAGAAAAGGCATTAGAATTACTCCATAAAGCATTATTATGCATAAAAATAATATAAATAACAGTAGGAAAACATGATGCAAAATGGACGTATCAGAACTTCATCCTCATCTGAGCTGGCATCCCTCGTTTCCTCCAAGTCGGTATCTTCCTCCTCCTCGATGGACCATAGGTAGGGATAAATCTCCCCAAAGATCTTTGGATCTGCAGCATAGTGGGAGACATAGCTCTCTCCATCAGAATCTTGAGACGACATACTTTCAGATCTACCAGAAAAATAGCACTAAACAAGAACAGAGGATATTTCCGTGATGCGGTGGTCAAATCGTCCAGGGATATATATTAAGAATTTTTACCTAGGGAAACAAGTATACCATAGGAAAATGGAGCCGGGAAGGTTCCCGAGGGGCCCACTATGTGCCTAGTGGGCACCTGGGTTGCCTTCTTGGGAGTTTCTTATTTTTTCTAATATCCCAAAACTGACAGAAAATATTTTTGCGGAATTTTTGGAGTCAGTTTACTTACCGTATGAGGTACCTCTTCCTTTTCAAGGTTCTGGAGTGTTATGGAAGGTATCTTTTATGTACTCCTCCGGTGTCATGGTTTGAACAATGTTAGTTTCAACATTAATAGGTGTACCTGAGATATAGTGCTTAATTCTTTGTCCATTGACCACCTTCGGATTAGTGCCTTCTGCATTATTGATCTTAATAGCCCCAGAGCGATAAAGTTCTTCAATGATGTATGGTCCTTCCCACTTGGAGAGAAGTTTTCTTGCAAAAAATCTAAAATGAGAATTGCACAATAGAACATACTCACCCACTTGGAATTCCCGCTTTTGGATTCTTTTGTCATGCCATATTTTAACTTTTTGTTTGAACAATTTGGCATTTTCATAGGCTCGGGTCCTCCATTCATATAATGAGCTAATATGAAATAACCTCTTTTCACCGGCAAGTTTGAAGTCATAGTTGAGTTCTTTAATTTCCTAGTATGCTTTATGTTCTAACTCGAGAGGCAGGTGACATGCTTTTCCATAAACCATTTTATATGGAGACATACCCATAGGATTTTTGTAAGCTATTCTATAGGCCCATAGTGCATCATCAAGTTTCTTAGACCAATTTTTCCTAGATCTGTTGACAGTATTTTGGAAAATTACTTTTGTTTCTCTATTGCTAAGTTCAACTTGTCCACTAGATTGAGGATGACAAGGGGACGCAATTCTATGGTTGACATCATATTTAGCAAGCAGCTTGCGAAAATCACCATGAATAAAATGTGAACCACCATCAGTCATTACATATCTAGGAACCCCAAACCTCGAGAAAATAACTTCTTTACGCATTTTAATGGAGGTGTTATGATCAGCACTACTAGTTGGAATAGCTTCCACCCACTTAGTAACATAATCAACAGCAACCAAAATATGTGTATACCCATTAGAGGAAGGAAAAGGTCCCATATAATCAAAACCCCAAACATCAAATGGTTCAATAACAAGTGAATAATTCATAGGCATTTCCTGACGTGTACCAATATTACCAATTCTTTGACATTTATCACAAGATAAAACAAACTTACGAGCATCCTTGAAAAGAGTAGGCCAATAAAAACCATATTGTAATACCGTAGTGTAGTTCTATCTCCCGCATGGTGTCCTCCATAAGCTTCGGAGTGACATTTTCGTAGGATTTGTTCCTGTTCATGCTTAGGTATACAATGTCTAATAATACCATCTACTCCTTCTTTATAAAGATGTGGGTCATCCCAAAAGTAATGTCTTAAATCAAAGAAGAATTTTTTTCTTTTGTTGGTATGTGAAACTAGGTGGTATAAATTTAGCAACAATATAATTAGCATAGTCTGCATACCAAGGAGTATTATGAGAAGCATTTATGACAGCTAGTTGTTCATCGGGGAAGCTATCATCAATAGGTAGTGGGTCATCAAAAATATTTTCTAACCTAGACAAATTATCAGCTACGGGATTCTTAGCTCCCTTCCTATCAGTGATATGCAAGTCAAATTCTTGTAGCAGAAGAACCCACCTAATAAGTATAGGTTTAGCATCTTTCTTTTCCATAAGGTATTTAATAGTAGCATGATCTATGTGAATAATCACTTTAGAATCTACTATATAAGATCTGAATTTATCACAAGCAAACACAACTGCTATAAATTCTTTCTCAGTGGTAGCATAATTTCTTTGAGCACTACCTAGAGTTTTACTAGCATAATGGATAACATTTAATTTCTTATCAACTCTTTGTCCTAGAACAGCACCAACAGCATAATCACTAGCATCACACATAATTTCAAAAGGCAAGTTCCAATCAGGTGGTTGAACAATAGGTGCAGAAGTCAAGGCTTTCTTAAGTGTTTCAAAGGCTTCTACACGATCATCATCGAAAACAAATGGAACATATTTTTGCAAGAGATTAGTAAGAGGCCTAGAAATTTTAAAGAAATCTTTAATAAACCGTCTATAAAAACCAGCATGACCGAGGAAACTTCTTATACCTTTAACATCTTTAGAACATGGCATTTTGTCAATTGCATCAACTTTAGCTTTATCCGCCTCAATACCCCGTTCAGAAATTTTATGCCCCAAGACAATACCTTCATTCACCATAAAGTGGCACTTCTCCCAATTCAAGACAAGATTAGTTTGTTCACATCTCTGCAAAACTCGATCAAGGTTTCTTAAGCAATCATCAAAAGAACTTCCGTAAACAAAAAAATCATCCATGAAAACCTCAACAATCTTTTCACAAAAGTGAGAGAATATAGCAGTCATACATCTTTGAAAGGTAGCAGGTGCATTGCATAAACCAAAAGTAATACGTCTATAAGCATAAATTCCAAAAGGACAGGTAAAGGTGGTTTTCTCTTGATTAGGCTGCGATACAGGTTTTTGAGAGAAACCAGAATATCCATCAAGAAAGCAAAAGTGTGTGTGATTAGATAATCTTTTTAACATTTGATCAATGAAAGGCAAAAGGTAATGATCTTTCCTAATGGCTTTGTTTAATTTTCTGAAATCAATTACCATTCTATAACCAGTCACGATTCTCTGTGGGATAAGTTCATTTTTATCATTAGGAACAACAGTAATGCCTCCTTTCTTCGGGACACAATGAACAAGACTCACCCATCTACTATCAGCTATAGGATAAATTATACCTGCTTCCAAAAGCTTTAGTCTTTTAGTTCTTACCACTTCTTTCATCTTAGGATTTAATCGTCGTTGATGATCAACAACCGGTTTAGCATCGGGTTCCATATTAATCTTGTGCTGACGGAGAGTGGGACTAATGCCCTTAAGATCATCAAGAGAATATCCAATAGTAGCACGGTGCTTCCTCAGACTTTTTAACAATCTCTTTCTTCATGCTCTGTAAGTTTAGCACTAATAATAAGAGGATACATCTTCTTTTCATCAAGATAAGCGTATTTCAAAGTATCAGGTAATTGTTTCAATTCAAACACAGGTTCACCCTTAGGTGGAGGAGGGCCTCCTAGAGTTTCAACAGGCAAATTGTGTTTAAGAATAGGTTGTTGATCAAAGAATATTTTGTCTATTTCATTTCTTTCATGTAAGTGCATATCATTTTCATGGTCCAGCAAATATTGTTCTAATAGATTAGTAGGTGGTATGGCAATAGAAGCAAGACCAATTATTTCATCCTTACTGGGCAATTCTTTATCATGAGGTTGTCTACGAAACTTAGAGAAATTAAACTCATGAGACACATCACCAAAATTAACACTGACGGTTTCTTTCTTGCAACCTATCTTAGGATTAACAGTGTTCAAGAAAGATCTACCAAATATTATGGGACAAAAATCAACTTGTGGAGAATCAAGAACTAGAAAATCAGTAGGGTCTTTTATTTTCCCACACAAGACTTCAACATCTCTAACAATCCCAAGTGGTGTGATAGTGTCTCTGTTAGCAAGTTTAATAGTAACATCAATATCCTCTATTTCAGCAGGTGCAATATCGTTCATAATTTCTTGGTATAAAGTAAAAGGGATAGCACTGACACTAGCACCCATATCACATAAGCCATGATACAAATGATCTCCTATTTTAACTGAGACAACAGGCATGCCAACAACGGGTTTATTCTTATCTTTAATATCGGGTTTGGCAATTCTAGCAGCTTCATCACAGAAATAAATAACATGCCCATCAATACTATCAACCAGGAGATCTTTAACCATAGCAATACTAGGTTCTACTTTAATTTGTTCAGAGGGTCGAGGTGCTCTAATATTACTTTTGTTAACCACGATTGAAACCTTAGCATGTTCCTTTATCCTAACAGGGAACGGTGGTTTTTCAACATAAGCAGTAGGCACAACTGGATCAACATTGTAAATGATAGTTTCATCTTTAAATATAACTGGCTCCTCAGTCTTTTCTTTAACAGCTGGATGAAATTTAAACCATTTCTCCTTAGGAAGATCAACATGAGTAGCAAATGATTCACAAAAAGAGGCTACTATCTCAGAGTCAAGTCCATATTTAGTGCTAAACTTGTGAAAAGCATCGGTATCCATAAAAGATTTAACACAATCGAACTTAAGGGTTATACCTAACTCATTACCTTCATCGAGTTCCTAATCTTCAGAGTTGCATTTAATTCTTTCCAGATGGTTCCATCTGAATTCAATAGTTTACATCATAAAAGAGCCAGTTGAAGAAGAATCGAGCATGGTTTGATTGTCATGAGAAAGCCGAGCATAAAAATTTTGTAAGATAATTTCCTTTGAGAGCTCATGATTGGGGCATGTATACATCATGTATTTAATCCTCCCCAAGTTTGAGCGATTCTTTCTCCTTCACGAGGCCGAAAATTATATATGTAATTCTGATCACGATGAACTAGATGCATGGGATAAGACTTTTGATGAAATTCCAATTTCAATCGATTCCAGTCCCAAGCTCCAATATCATCACATAGCCTATACCATGTCAATTCTTTCCCCCCCAAAGATAAAGGGAAAACCTTCTTCTTAACTTCATCTCTGGGTAAACCTGCAAGCTTAAATAATCCACAAACTTCATCCACATAGATTAGGTGCATATCAGGATGTAGTTTTCCATCTCCTGCATAAGGATTAGCTAGCAGTTTCTCTATCATACTTGAAGGAATTTCATAACCAATATTTTCAGTAGGTGTAGTAGGTTGAGGAGTAACTCTTTGTGCTTCCGGTCGAGGTGAAGATACCCTGAACAAACCCCTCAAAGGATTCTTCTCCATAGTAACAAGTAACAATAAATTTCAGCACGTAATATAAATTTTTCCTTACCAAAGGCGCTTCACTCCCTGGCAATGGCGCCAGAAAAGAGTCTTGATGACCCACAAGTATAGGGGATCAATCATGGTCCTTTCGATAAGTAAGAGTGTCAAAACCAACGAGGAGCAGAAGGAAATGACAAGCGGTTTTCAGCAAGGTATTTTCTGCAGGCACTAAAATTGTCGGTAACAGATAGTCTGATAGCAAGATAGTTTGTAAAGAGCAAGTCGTAGTAACGGTAACAAAAGTGCAGCAAGCGAGACCAATCCTTTTTATAGCAAAGGACAGGCTGAATGGTCTCTTATAATAAGCAAAGTGTTCATGAGGACACACGTGAATTTCATCTAGTTACTTTTATCATGTTTGTTTGATTCGCGTTCGCTACTTTGATAATATGATATGTGGGTGGACCGGTGCTTGGGTGCTGTTCTTACTTGAACAAGCCTCCCACTTATGATTACGCCCTCTCGCAAGCATCTGCAACTACGAAAGAAAAATTAAGATAAAATATAACCATAGCATTAAACTTATAGATCCAAATCAGCCCCTTACGGAATAGCGCATAAACTAGGGTTTAAGCTTCTGTCACTCTAGCAACCCATCATCTAATAACTACTCCACAATGCATTCCCTTAGGCGCAAAGATATTGAAGTTTCATGTAGTCGGCATTCACATAACACCACTAAGGGAATCACAACATACAGAACATCAAAATATCGAACGAATACCAAATTCACATGACTACTTATGACGAGACTTCTTCCATGTCCTCGAGAACAAAAGTAACTACTCACAAAACATATTCATGCTCAATATCAGAGGGGTATTGAATTGCATAATAGATCTGAACATATAATATTCTACCAAATAAACCATCTAGCATCAACTACGAGATGTAATCAACACTACTAGTCACCCGCAGGTACCAATCTGAGGTTTTGATACAAAGATTGAACACAAGAGATGCACTAGGGTTTTGAGATGAGATGGTGCTGTTGAAGATGTTGATGAAGATTGGCCCTCCCACGATGAGAGGGTTGTTGGTGATGACGATGGCTTCAATTTCCCCCTCCTAGAGGGAAGTATCCCCGGAGGAATCGCTCCGCTAGAGAGCAAAATTGCTCCTGCCCAAGTTCCGCCTCGAGACGGTGGCACTCCATCCCGAAAATCCTCTCTTTATTTTTTCTAGGGCAAATGACCTTATGTACCAGAAGATGGGCACCGGAAGCGGGCCAGGGAGCCCACTACCCTACAAGGCGCGCCAGGGGGGTAGGTGCGCCCTGGTGCCTAGTGCGCACCTGGGTGGCCCCTCTGGTATTTCTTTTCTGCAATATTTTTTATATATTCCAAAATAAATCTCCTTAAAATTTCAGCTCATTTGGAGATGTGCAGAATAGGTATCTCTAACGTAGCTTTTTCAGGCCCAGAATTCCAGCTGCCGGTAATCTCCCTCTTTGTGTAAACCTTGCATATTATGAGAGAAAAGGCATTAGAATTACTCCACAAAGTGTTATATTGAATGAAAGCACTATAAATAACAGTAGGAAAACATGATGCAAAATGGATGTATCAGCTACTTCAAGAAATACACGCCGGCATGAGCGGACATCACGTCGCCACTTGGACCTTGGTCAGCAAGGCTTTCCGATCTGGTTTTTACTGGCCGACAGCAGGGGCTGATGCAACCATTAGTACAACGTTGCCCCGACTGTCAGGTGTTTGCCAAACAAAGGCACATGCCCCCACAACCCTCCGTACAATCCCAATCACTTGGCCTTTCGCTGTCTGGGGGCTGGACATGGTTGGACTGCTTAAAGGGGGGTCCTGTAAAAACAAATATTTACTTGTCATGGTAGACAAGTTTACCAAATGGATCGAGGCAAATCCATTTACCTCAGCTGGAGCACTCCCAGTAATCTAGTTCGTCTCCAGGGTAGTTCACCGATACAGTATCCCCCCACAGTCTTATAACAGACAACGGGACAAACTTTATAGCCAAAGAGGTCAAAACATGGTGCACCAAAATGGGCATAAAGCTCGACTACGCGTTCGTCTATCATCTGCAGTCCAACGGACAGGTAGAATGCGCCAATGGACTAATACTCAGCGGTATCAAACCAAGGCTAGTACGCTCCCTTAAAAAAGCAGACTACAAATGGGTAGAGGAACTCGATTCCGTCCTTTGGGGCTGTGCACCACGCCAAACCGATCCATCGGATATACTCCATTCTTTCTGGTATATGGCACCGAGGCAGTACTCCCTTGCGGCATAATCCATGACGCACCTCAGGTATGTATGTACATGGAACGGGAGGCCGAGCTAGATCGGAAGGATGCCTTGGACGCCTTGGAGGAGGAACGCAATGTTGCTTGGGCACGTTCTGCACTTTATCAACAGCAGGCAAGGTGCTATCATAGCAGGGAGGTCCGTGCAAAGGAGTTCGGCATCGGAGACCTGGTCATGAGACTATATCCGGAGAAGCAGACTCACAAGCTCTCACCTAAATGGGATGGGCCATTCATCATCAACCAGGTTCTCACTGGAGGGGCTTATCGAATCCGAGATCCGAAGGACGAGCCCCTAGAACCTAACCCTTAGAATGCCGCACTGCTCCGATGTTTCTACGCCTAGCCCCGAGCACCCTCCCCCATGTACATACCTTTCCTTCCCTTTTATTGCATTTAGCATTACTTTGTATTTTTGACCACCTCGGGGACATCCTTCCTTGGGGGCCAAAATTAAATATAACATGTTCTTTTCAAAACATGTGTTGATTCCATCTCTTACACCCTATTGTCCTTAAAGCCAAAATATGCATCAATTTGACTTAAGATTTGGCCAAGCTGGGTTGTCCGGCTCCTGTGTTTGCTCCTTATGTTTCCGATTATTCGGCTAAGGGGCAAAGGGAGCACCGCTGTTATTGTTACTCCCGGGTAATCCGAAGTAGTACCTCAGATGGATAAAGCCAAAAGCTAGCATTCATAAGCTTTCAAGTTGGTCAGCCATGACATAGCTAAAGAATGGAGGGGCTCTTTCAAACCCCGACCAGGGACTTTACCCCTGAGGTCACCCGCCTTCGGACAAAAGTGCTCAGCACAATAACCCAAGGAAAGGAACTGTTGGAAGAACTATTTTTCTCGGAAAATGTTTCTTACATTAAACAGCAATATAACATAACTTTCTGATCCACTCTAGTCTTTCGAGCCTTATAGCCAGATTGCCTTGTCCCCGAAGCATCTGGACTGATTACTTCGGCCAGTAGTAAGGGACACTCCTCGGCCACTGGTCGAGGAGGTAGAAGCTGATGGCTGGTTGACAGAGTTCGGTTGTGCAGACTGTCTAATGACGTAAAGTACTTTAATACATAGAGTCGTACACAAATATTCAATTACACATGGTATAGCCCATCTATTAAGGTATCGAGGGCGCAGTCTTTCTGTGAAAAGCAAGTGGCGGGCATGACATTTTTGTACACAAGGTTTGTGGGTATTTCCTCCCCATCGGGCGCCATAGGCCCTACCTCGGCCAGATGTGCGGTGTCTACGCTGGTGTATCGAGTTTTGACCATGGCCTAGGCCTCCTTCACGGCACGCCGATATCTTCCAAGCTCAAATCCGACGCCGAGCTCTCTTAAGATGCTCGACAAGGACCACCATGTCGTTGGGCACATGTTGTTCCTCATGCCATAAAGCCTTAAATACTCCCTTCATTGCCCATTGCCTTCCGATCATCTTCATGCACCACGGCCAGATGAGTCATGGCGTCCTCGGGTAATTGTTCAATAGCCTCAAGGGGCTGACCAGCCAGGGAAACGCTTGTCAGCCCAATGATTATATTTTGTGATATGACAACCAAGAAACCATCTTAAAATGGATACAGGATGTTACCAAAAATTGTTTGACTTGTCCGTCGCTCTTTCGCTTGGGTGGCAGCCAGTTGAGCTTTTAGATTCTTAATTTCTTGCGCTTGTCGAGCATTTTCAGCTCTAAGCGCGCTCGTGTCTTCCCATCTTCGGGTTAACACATGTTGGCCAGCTTGCCGCTGCGAATCCGCATAATGCAAATATTCACGGGCCTGCTTGAGATCCTTTTCAAGGTGACCAAGGGCTTGAGCTGCTGAAATACACCATGTCATACGACTTTGGGATAATTTTACCACAAGCACGTCAGGGTGAAGCAGAGAGACTTACCATGTGCTTCTTGGGTAAGTTCCTTTACATGCTCTACTTTAGCTAGAGCAGCGTTCGTCTTCCCCTTTGTCTGGTCGAGTACCTCGGCGATTTGATTGTTTCTCTCCCGAGCTCCCTGTAAAAGACATGATCTTCACTCAGTATCAAGCCTCGATATGGTCACAAGTGCCCATATCAAGCCTTAGGGGCTACTGCCATGCTTGGCAGTTTAAGTTTGCCTTTAAGCAAACAAATTGTGACTAGCTGACCGAAATAATGTGTCCTCGGATAAAACATTACCTGCAAAGCCTGTGATAAAACGCCCACTGCCTTCTCAAAGAAAGATTGGGTCGCTCTAAGCTAAGTGTCCACCAAGCTAAGAGCATTAAACTCTTGGTTGATAAAGGCGGAATCCCTCAAGGAGGCTTTCCATCATCGATGGTTCATGGCGCTCTGGACCTCGGAGGTGGTAGCCAAACAGGTCCCTGAATCCCCTAGCTGAGGAACCTCGGGAGCGGCGCCCGAGGTAGGTAGGGGTCCTGCACCACTATTCGGAGCTGACATCCTGTCGGCCCTTGTGCCCTCCGTTATCGGAGGAGGAATGGTTGCCTGCGATAGGATAGAAAGAATTAAGATCCATGATAAGTTATTCTCAAAAACACTGTAATATTACCTATGAGCCGAGGAAATATTTCGATCCACCTCCACGCCTGTCGTGCGCATCCGAGCTCCCGGCGTTCCGTGAAGTGGGCTCCTTTGAGGGACCGATCCTCCACGCGGATGTTTTGCACATCGTCCCTTTGGAGTTGAAGTCAGAGGGCTAGGGGCTTCGGGACGAGGGCATCTCTTTCGAGTAGAGGAGGGGGGCTTTACCGAGGAGAGATCGGTCATGTTCCTGGCACGTTCGGAGTGATGGCAACCCTTGATCCGTCAAGGCTCTCCAAATAGAATTTCCCCTCTTCATATATGAGGGGCAGTTCTTCGTCCTCATTGAAGAGAGGGTCATCCACTCGGTGATCTGTCTCCGGCTCGGGCGCAGGGTTGCTTAGCATCTCGACCCACTGCCTCCATCTCTGTCCAAGTTCAGTAAAGGGCCGGTCAGAGGAATCAACCATAAAATGACTCAGATAAATAAGAAGGGCCGAGGAAACTTACTGTCTCTGCGAGATTGTAATAAGACAGCCCATCTCGGAAATGTCGTCCCGCGAACTCCTCTGCCGATCCCTGGTAAATGCTGGCTAGTGTGGTCCTGAAGACCATGGGGTCATCGAGGTTTGCTTGGACGAGTCGGGAGGTATCGTCGGTTCCATTGTACAAGCACATCAGATGCTTGTGTTGCCGAAGTGGTTGGACTCTTTGGCTGATTGTCGTGGCCATCACATCTATAATGGTGAGGCCAGTATTTGTCGGCAGCTTTACTTGGGTTGCCAGGCTGGTTACGTCGGCATTATCCTCCTGAGTGGCAGTCCGTGGTCTCTAGCTGTAGCGCTTCTTTGGGAGTTCCGAGGAGAAGACAGGAAGCCCTGGCCGAACTGGGTCATATAGTGGGACGTCGTCTATATAAAACCACTCGGACGACCAGAAGTCAATATCTTCTTGAGGAGTACCTGGGGGGTAGTCGGTCCCCTCAATTTGGCAAACCTTAGCAGCGCCCACTGATACGTCTCCAACATATCTATAATTTATGAAGTATTCATGCCATGTTTACAATAATTTTATATGGTTTTGGTGCACTTTTATAAGAATTTTATATGATTTTCATGGGCTAACATATTGACCTAGTGCCCAGTGTTAGTTTTTGTTTTTTGCTTGTTTTTGGTTTTCGAGAAAATCCATATCAAATAAAGTCCAAATGCAGTGAAACTTTTTGACGATTTTTTTGGAACAAAAGAGACCCCCCAAAGCTTCGAGGGAGGACCAGAAGAGCCACGAGCCCCCCACAAGCCACCAAGACACACCCAGGGGGTGGCTGTGGCCTGGTGGCTTGTGGGCCCATCTTAGCTCCTTTCTGCGTGATTCCAACTCTGAAAAATCTTATAGATAGGGAAACCCCCAGAAATAACCCTAGAACTTCGACTCCGCCGCTGCAAACCTCTGTACCAAAGAGATCCCATTTGGAGCCTTGTTCCGGCACCCTGCCGGAGGGGGAAATCATCACTGGAAGTTATATTCATCATTCCCGCAGTCTCCATGATGAGGAGGGAGTAGTTCACCCTCGGGGTTGAAGGTATATACCAGTAGCTATGTGCTTGATCTCTCTCTCTCTTTCTCTCTCTCGTGTTCTTGATTTGGCACGATCTTGATGTACTATGAGCTTTGTTAATATAGTTGGATCATATGGTGTTTTTCCTTTCTCTATCTTATTGTGATGAATTGAGTTTTTACCTTTGAGGTTTCACTATTATCGGATTAAATATTTTGGATTTGAGAACACTTGATGTATGTCTTGCATATGAATACCCGTGGTGACAATGGGGTATTATATTGATTCACTTGATGTATGTTTTGGCACTCAACTCGCAGATTCCCGAGGTGACATTGGTGTAATCTATGCATAGGGGTTGATGCATGTTTTTGTCCTACTTTCTCTGGTAGAAACTTTGGGGCACTCTTTGAAGTTCTTTGTGTTGGATTGAATATTATGAATCTGAAGTTGTTTGATCCATATCGTATAATAAACTCACGGACACTTGTGGTGACATTGGAGTGTCTACGTGACATTAGAGTTGGTTGATGCATATCATATGGTGTTATTTTAGTACGAACTCTAGGGCTGTTTGTGATACCTATAGGGATGGCTCAATAGATTGATTGCAAAAGATAACTTTGAGGTGGTTTCGTAACCTGCTACAATTTCATCTTATGTTCTCCGCTAGATAAGAACTTTGGAGTGATTCTTTATCGCACGTTGAGGGATTGTTATATGATTCAATTATGTTAGCACTATTGAGAGATTCCACTAGTGAAAGTATGAACCCTAGGCCTTGTTTTCAAGCATTGCAATACAATTTGTGCTCCATTTTATGACTTGATACCTTGCTGTTTTTTTATTTTCAAATTACAAAAACCTATATCTACTATCCATACTACACTTGTATCACCATCTCTTCGCCGAACTAGTGCACCTATACAATTTGCCATTGTATTGGGTGTGTTGGGGACACAAGAGATTTCTTGTATTTGGTTGCAGGGTTGTTTGAGAGAGACCATCTTCATCCTACGCCTCCCATGGATTGATAAACCTTAGGTCATCCACTTGAGGGAAAATTGCTACTGTCCTACAAAACACTGTGCTTGGAGGCCCAACACGAGTCTACAAGAATAAGTTGTGTAGTAGACATCACCCACCTCGTACAACACCCCAGTGGGGGAGCAGGGCACTATGCAAAAATACCTCCGCTATAGCCCGAAGTGTGCCTCGCATCCGAGGTGCATTTCTCAAAGGGCGACGAACCCAACAATGTGTAAGATTGAGTTGGGCATGATATGGTGGAGTTGGAGCTTGTAGAACTCGAGCAAACCCCGAAGGAAGGGGTGAATTGGAAATCCTAGGCCGCGGAGAAGGAAGGGAATAAAGCATACCCGTTCACCCTTGCATGGGGATGGATGGCTTTTGGTGTGTGCTTGCCCATTCATGGATGTCAATCCTGGGCGGGTGGAGGCTAGATCTGAATCTGGCAAATAGCCCTAGGTGGCAAGGCGCTCTAGTTGGAGACATGGGATGGAGCAGCTCCCCCAGTCACCCTTGACGGGGTCGTGAGGTCGCCTTGAGGAACCTGCGTCGCTCGCCATTGCTAAAGACTTACGGGGTTGGACCTGGGAGAAGGAGAGAAACCATGCAAGGATTGTTGAGGGTGGGGTCGAGATGTGCTTTGCTGAAACCCTAGACTTTTGATACGTCTCCAACATATCTATAATTTTTTATTGTTCCATCCTGTTATATTATTATTCTTGGATATTTGATATTCATTTTATAGCAACTTTATATCATTTTTCGGGACTGACCTATTGACATAGTGCCCAGCGCCAGTTGCTGTTTTTTGCTTGTTTTTTACTTCGCGGAATATCCATATCAAACGGAGTCCAAATGCAACAAAACTTTTTGGAGATTTTTTCAGCCCAGAAGACAACTTGGGAGCCAAGGAAGTGCACGAGGGAAGGCCCGTGGGGCCCACCACCCACCTGGATGCCTGGTGTGCCCTGATGGGTGGTGGGGCCCATGGAGGTCCTTTCCACCACCTCTCAGCTCTATAAATACCCAAATATTCCAGAAACCCCAGGGGAGTCGACGAAACACAATTCCAGCCGCCGCAAGTTCCAGAACCACGAGTTTCAATTTAGAGCCCTATTCCGGCACCCTGCCGGAGGGGAACACGATCACGGTGGTGTTCATCATCCTCATTGGTGCTCCTTCGATGATGCGTGAGTAGTTCATCATAGACCTACGGGTCCGTAGGCAGTAACTAGATGGCTTCTTCTCTCTTTTTGATTCTCAATACAATGTTCTCCTCGATGTTCTTGGAGATCTATTTGATGTAATGACTTTTTGCGGTGTGTTTGTTGGGATCCGATGAAGTGCGAGTTTATGATCAGATCTATCTATGAATATTATTTGAGTTTTCTTTGATCTTTTATATGCATGATTTTTATAGCCTCGTATTTCTTCTCCGAAACTTTGGTTTGGTTTGGCCAACTAGATTGATTTTTCTTGCAATGGGAAGAGGTGCTTTGTGATGGGTTCGATCTTGCGGTGTCCTCACGCAGTGATAGAAGGGGTAGCGAGGCACACATGTATCATTGCTATTAAGGATAAAAAGATGGGGTCTATTCCGACATGAATAGATTTTGTCTACATCATGTCATCGTTCTTATTGCATTACTCCGTTTCTCCATGAACTTAATACACTAGATGCATGTTGGATAGCGGTCGATGTGTGGAGTAATAGTAGTAGATGTAGGCAAGAGTCGGTCTACTAATTGTAACACCCCCAGTGGTTAGCTACAGTAATCCTCCTTTGATAATGCCATGTCATCATGATCAACAGTGCTTAAACATCATTTGGATCATATCTCTTTTCAAATTCAAATTCAAATGGAAATTCAAACTGAAAGTGAGAATAAAAGTTGTTCAAATTTGAAAACTAAAATGTTCAAAATATTGTAAATAATCCAAAGACAATTCTAAAATTGTAATCAACATTTACTAAATTAAATAAGTGACTCTAACAGCAACAAAACAGAAGTATTTAATCCATTTATAATTTAATAAAATTCAAATGAAATCATGTGGACTCAAAACCTTTTTATATCAGTGTTAAATATTGCACTGATATTATATGGGCAAGTTCCATATTTTACAAAAGTCGTTTGGATTTAAAAACAAAAGCCAAAACAGAAAAGAAAATAGAAAAACAGAAAACAAAAACAAATAAAAGAAAACGGCCCACTGTGCCTGGACCGCGAGTGCACAGTGCGGCCCAGCCCACCCCGCTCGCCCCCTACCTCACTGCTCACCCATGCGCTCGCCGTCGCCCTCTGCTCACGCGCGCGCACTGGCCTCCCTCGCTCCCCGCGTGCACTGAACACGCGGGCCCCACCTTCTTAAAACATTTTTAAAATAAATAAAACGCTAATTAAAATGTTAATTAACCTAATTAGTTAATTAGTTACCTAACCACTCACTGACAGTAGGCCCCACCCACTAATTAGTCCTATTTAGTTTAAATTAACTCTGTTTAAACTAATCAGAGGCTGACATGTGGGTCCCACTGGACCCACCTGTCAGGTTTGACTCCGGTCAGCCCCTATTGGCTGCTGACGCCATCAATGCGTCATGCTGACGTCACCCCCGCACTGTTCTGGATAATGTTGGATTAAATAATTAATTAAATTCCAGAAAATTGTTAAAACTTTAGAAAATCCTATCTTTTAAACTGTAGCCATCAATGCGTCCGCTCATCCGTCAGATGCCCCTAGCTACATGAACGTGGAACTTTTAGACTAATTTTGATAAATGAATATTGCTCAACTTTAATAAAATAAATCCAAACAAATTCCTAAAATAACTAATATGACTTAGATATGTCTTTAGGCAACCCTGCACTGCGCGTTAGCATAGCAAGCTCTGTGTTACTGTGTTTGCCGTGTATTTATCTGTTTCCTCCCCCTCTTCTCTTCGATAGCCCCCGAGACCGACGCCACTCAGGAGCCCGATGCCACCATTGACGACCTTGCCTTTGCCACCGAGCAACCAGGCAAGCACCCCCCCTTGAGCATACCGATATCGCCTATTCTTTCTCTTTCATGCTTGCATTAGAAATGCTGCTGCTACTACTGCGTTACCTATTCTGATGCATAGCCTATTTATTGTAACCTGCTATTGATACCTTACCTGCTTATCCTAAACTGCTTAGTATAGGCTGGATAGAGACCTACCAGAGACCCCACTTGTCCCCAGTTGCCCCGCTGGATTATCAGATGACTCGATCAACGGGATCGACAGCCAGACCCCAGCACTGCACTACACCCCCCTTGGTTGTACGACACTGCAGCCTTACTATCGAGTGCTGAGGGTGATACCTCATATAGCACTCCTGATGTTAACTCTGTAGAGTAGCTATTTGGTCGTGGTCATCGAGGGTGATTCCTCCTTCTCCACATCCGATACGACCCTGTCGTGCAACACATCAAGTGTGAACCCATCGAGGGTGATTCCTTCGAGTTCACCTTGACGGATACATCAAGTAGGAATCCAACGAGGGTGATACCTCAGATTCCCCTGATGTTATGGACACACGGATACCAGGCATGACCCGGAGAAGTGTGACCGGCCGGAGTTAAGCGAGCGTGGTGGGTAAGTTGGTGCACCCCTGCAGGGAAGATCACATCTATCGATAGCCGGTCCTATGGTAAAGGACACTCGGAGTTGTATCCCGATCGATACAACTAGAACTGGATACTTGTGATGAGTATGGCTCTGGGATTACTTTCTCACAGGGAGTCGAGAAAGGATCTCTGGCCGAGGTTGATACTTGGATACTCAGGCTCTGGGATTGCTTTCTCGCAGGGAGTCGAGAAAGGATCTCTGGGTGAGGTTGAGACTTAATGATACTACTAGTCCATACTGTACTACTGTACACTCTTCTAATGTTGCAAGACCGTTGAAGATGCTAGTCTTCGATAGGACTAGGCCTTCTCTCTATTCTGGCATTTCTGCAGCCCAGTCCACATGTACAGCCTTCCTTTGATAATGTTGCATATGTAGTGTAGATCCTTGCTTGCTGAGTACTTCGGATGAGTACTCACGGTTGCTTTGCTTTCTTTTCCCCCCATATCCTTTTGGTGCAACTAGATGACGGAGCCCCGGATACAGCTGCCCCCGCCGATGATCGCTACTACTACCCCGAGGGTGGATACTACTATGAGTTGGCCGACGACCAAGAGTAGGATCGGAGGGTCCCAGGCAGGAGGCCTGCGCCTTTCGATCATAGTGTTTTCTTTTGCCCTGCCTTCTAAGGGCCTATCTGTGTTTTCATTTATATATGTACTCAGATATCTGATGCTTCCGCTGACGCTTGTATGTGAGCTTATGTATTCGAGCCCTCGAGGCCCCTGGCTTGTAATATAAAGCTTGTATGACTTTATTTATGTTTTAGAGTTGTGTTGTGATATCTTCCCGTGAGTCCTTAGGCTTGATCGTGTGCATTTGCGTGTATGATTAGTGCATGATTGAGCCGGGTGTGTCACACTAATCTTGGACATCATGCCTATATACATGATCATTGCCTTGGATATCGTCATAATTATTTGCTCTTCTATCAATTGCCCAACAATAATTTATTTACCCACCGTATGCTATTTTCTCGAGAGAAGCCACTAGTGAAATCTACGGCCCCTGGGTCTATCTTTTATCATATTGTTTTCAAATCTATTATTCCAAAAACTCAAAAATACCTTGTCGCACTTTTTATAGATTTATTTATTTTGTGTTTTTGCTAGATCTATTTATCCAATCTCATACAATTTTATCTATCTTTTTACCGGGGAGGGATTAACAACCCCTCTTACGTGTTGGGTTGCAAGTATTTGTTATTTCTGTGCAGGTACCGTTTACATAGTGTTGCTTGGTTCTCCTACTGGATTGTTAACCTTGGTTTCATAACTGAGGGAAATACTTACCATTGGTGTGCTGCATCATCCTCTCCTCTTCAGGGAAATACCAACGCAGATACAAGCAATCAGGAAGAATTTCTGGCGCCATTGTCGGGGAGACATCATCAACATATATCAGGTTCCTAATCACAAATCTCATCTCCTTACAATTTACATTATTTGCAATTTGCCTCTCATTTTCATCTCCCCCACTTCATAAAAAAATTGCCTTTTTATTTGCCTTCTTTTTTGTTTGCCTTTTTCTTGATTGATCTTTTGTTTGCTTGTGTTGCCATGTGCCTTCTATATGCTTCATCTTCGCTTGCTAAAAATCTATTGATATGGATCCCCATCCACTTGCTAATCTTTTTAAAAGACCCAATCATGATGAACCAATTGCAAGTGAGTTGAGTGCACTAGATTATCTTTATGAAGTTTTGCTTGAGATTCGTGAATCTGAAAATTGTGATGAAGAAATTTATGAAGTGATTCATGATAGCTCCTTGAATGAAAAGCATGATTGCAATGATTTTACTATAAATTCTATCAATGTCAATTGTGCTAGTAATATGCAAAACCCCAAGCTTGGGGATGCTAATTTTGCTATGTCCACTACTTATTGCAGTGATCATGATTGGGGTGATTCTTCTTATGATCTTGAAAAATTATTTAAGCCTCATGATGAATATGATATTGATAATAATGTTTGCAATAATATTGAAAGTGGGTTTGGAAGAGCATCAACTTTAGGTAAAAATAATCCCACATATTTGGAGAGTGTTCAATCTTATAATTTTTTTGATGAAAGTGGGTTTGGAGAGGTCATGACTTTAGTTGATGTTAATCCCACTATCTTGGAAGATTATAAAACTTTTATGCATGTGGATCATGAAGAGAAAATTTTATATGATAGCTATATTATTGAATTTGATTATGATCCTACATGTAATTATTATGAGAGAGGAAAATATGGTTGTAGAAATTTTCATGTTACTAATTTACCTCTCGTTATGTTGAGATTTCTATTGTTTCTTTCTTCTTCCTTGCATATGCTATATAGTTCTTGTCTTGATAATTTGTTTGCTTATAAAATCCCTATGCATCTAAAGTATGTTAGACTTAAATGTGTTTGTCACATGTATTATGATGCTATCTTTGTGTTTCAATTCTTGTCTTTCATGTGAGCATCATCAAAATTACCAATGCCTAGCTAAGAGGCTTTAAAGTAAAGCGCTTGTTGGGAGACAACCCAATGAATAAAATTTATTTTTGCTTTTTATTTCTGTTCTTGAGTGTTTGCACAATTATGCCTCTGTTGCGGTTGTGTTTTTTATGTTTTAGTTAGTGTTTGTGCCAAGTTAAGCCTTTAGGATAGCTTTGGGTGATAGTTGATTTGATCCTGTTGAAAAACAGAAAATTTTGCGTCTAGTAGTAGAATTGTTAAAATTCAACGAAGCTACGAAAAATTCTGAATTTTTTACACAAGATTGATATATGAATTTCCTCTATTTTCCTAATTTTCAGAATTTTTGTTGGTAAATTAGTATGAGAAAAATTCGAGTATTTACCGACTGTTCTGTTTTTGACAGATTCTCTTTTGATTGCATTGTGTGCTTATTTTGATGAATCTATGGATTGTATTGGAGGGTATAAGCCATGGTAAAGTTAGAATACATGAGGTATAATGCAATAACAAAATATGAATGGGATTTCAACAGTACTGAAAGCAAACATTGGTTTTCTTATACTAACGGATCTCATGAAGGTTTTGTTAAGTTTTGTGTGATTGAAATTTTCAAGTTTTGGGTGAGATCTCAATGGATGAAGGAATAAGGAGTGAAAAGAGCCTAAGCTTGGGGATGCCCATGGCACCCCAAGATAATATTCAAGGAGAACCAAGCAACTAAGCTTGGTGATGTCCCGGAAGGCATCCTCTCTTTCTTCTAACAACCATCGGTAATTTTACTTGGAGCTATATTTTTATTCGTCACATATCATGAGTTTTGCTTGGAGCGTCTTGTATTATATGAGTCTTTGCTTGTTTTGGTTTTTAGTTTGTTACAATTATACTTGCTGGACACACCTATTTTAGAGAGCCATAATGATGCTATAATTTGTTAGAATTGCTCTATATGCTTCACTTAAACTTTTTAAGCTATGAAATTGCTCTCGTGCTTCACTTATATCTTTTTGAGCACGATGGTGCTTTTATATTTTGAAGAAATAGTATCATGCTTCACTTAGATTAATTTGAGAGTTAGTAAATTTTTTGAAGAAATTCTCTCATGCTTCACTTATATTATTTTGAGAGACGAAAAAATTTATGCTCATGTTCTTCACTTAAATTTATATGAAACTAGTTCCAAAGTGATAGATATTCAAGAGGGATATAAAACTTTCATGAAGATCATTGGACAAAATAAACTTGATTCTTTGTAATAGTTTTGAGATATGATGATAGTAATATGTGAGTCATGTTGGCGAGTATTTATAATTTAGTAAGAATATTGGTGTTAAGGTTTATGATTCCCTTTGCAAGCACGAAAGTCAATAGTTATGCAATGAAATTACATCCTACTTGTGGTGTATTAATTCGGTGTTAGTTAAGCTTAATGCTCATTTATGAGAATTTTCGTTTCTTGGTTGGTTGCTTCTCAATCTATTTGCTAGCCTTTCCTTGTACTAAGTGGGAATACTACTTGTGCATCCAAAATCCTTAAACCCAGTTATGAAATATGAGTCCACCATACCTACCTATATGCGGTATTCCCGTGCCGTTCCAAGTAAATCTGTATGTGCCAACTCTAATTTTCAAAATGAATTTCCTTTCTGTGTGCCCGTACCGCTCATGAAGCGGCAGTGGGTGGCCAATATTTTTCCATGCTAGATGTGTTATTCTCAAGATGAGTGTTTATTCACTTGTCATTACACGAGAGTGTGGCGGTAATAGGGATGCCCAGTCCCGAAATGAAAACGAAATTTACTTTATGTTGTCAAATAATAAATTCCTTGGAAAGTGTTGGTATGGAAGGCACCCGTGGATACGGCTAGCCGTGGATTGTGAAAGAATGGTGGAAAAAGGAATAAATTTTATTTTATGTTTGAACCGCCTATGATGTATCTAGCATGGAAAGTATTGGGAATTACTCGGTCGTTTTCGTTGACCGGACAAGCATGCCTCTCAAAATATTGTATCTCTCAATTTAAGCTTTGAGCTCTGGCACCTCTACAAATCTCTGCTTCCCTCTGTGAAGGGCCTATCTATTTACTTTATGCAATTTTTATTTTTATTTGAGTCTCCATCTTCTCTTATAAAGCACCAACTAGGGAGCACTACGATCATACTTGTGCATTGGATGTAGCTAATATTCGAGTGTGCTTCATGAATGGATCAATGATTGAGCATGATGGACTGGGGATAGCTTTCTTTAGTGTTGATATTTTGAAAGACATGGTTGCTTGTTGATATGCTTGAGTATTGAAGTCTTCATGTCAAATATAGACTATTGCTTTGAACCATCTAAAAGTCCAAATGTCCATGCTACAAAAGAAAAGAATATGTGATGAACATGTTAGGCAGCATTCCACATCAAAAATTCTATTTTTATCATTTACCTACTCGAGGACGAGCAGGAATTAAGCTTGGGGATGCTGATATGTCTCCAACGTATCTATAAATTTTTTTTTTGTTCCAAGCTGTTATATTATCATTCTTGGATATTTTATATTCATTTTATAGCAACTTTATATCATTTTTTGGGGCTAACCTATTGACATAGTGCCCAGTGTCAGTTGTTATTTGTTGCTTGTTTTTTACTTCGCAGAATATCCATATCAAATGGAGTCCAAACGCAGCAAAACTTTTTGGAGATTTTTTTAGCCCAGAAGACAACTTGGTAGCCAAGGAAGTGCACGAGGGAAGGCCTATGGGGCCCACCACCCACTTGGGCGCGCCAAAGGCCCCTGGCATGCCTTGATGGGTGGTGGGGCCCATGGAGGTCCTTTCCACCGCCTCTCAGCTCTATAAGTACCCAAATATTCCAAAAACCATAGGGGAGTCAACAAAACACAATTCTAGCCGCCGCAAGTTCCAGAACCACGAGATCCAATCTAGAGCCCTATTCCGGCACCCTGCCGGAGGGGAACACGGTCACAGAGCGGTTCATCATCCTCATTGGTGCTCCTCCGATGATGCGTGAGTAGTTCATCATAGACCTACGGGTCCGTAGGCAGTAGCTAGCTGGCTTCTTCTCTCTCTTTTATTCTCAATACAATGTTCTCCTCGGTGTTCTTGGAGATCTATTTGATGTAATGACTTTTTGCGATGTGTTTGTTGAGATCCGATGAAGTGCGAGTTTATGATCAGATCTATCTATGAATATTATTTGAGTTTTCTTTGATCTCTTATATGCATGATTGTTATAACCTCATATTTCTTCTCTGAAACTTTGGTTTGGTTTGGCCAACTAGATTGATTTTTCTTGCAATGGGAAGAGGTTCTTTGTGATGGGTTCGATCTTGCGGTGTCCTCACCCAGTGACAGAAGGGGTAGCAAGGCACACATGTTGTCGGTGTCAAAACCGGCGGATCTCGGGTAGGGGGTCCCAAGCTGTGGATCTAGTATCAATGGGGAACAAGGGACGAAGAACACTGTGTTTACCCAGGTTTGGGCCCTCTCTAAGAGGTAAAACCCTACGTCCTGCTTGATTGTATTTGATGTGTATAATATGGTTACAGAGTCGATCTACCACGAGATCAAGCGAGCTAAAGCCTAGGTTGATGGGGTGATGGATGTTGCTCTAGCCCTAAAGACTAAAACCCCTTGGTTTCTATAGACACCAGTAGGTTTAGGGTTAATTGTGATCGGTTACAATGAAGGAATGATCATGCTAAATCTTGACTTGGAGGGCACACCACGGATCCGCGCTCTAGCTTGGCCTCATAGTGGCCCAATAGTCTGGCCTGCATGTAGTGGGCCGATGGCCCGAGGACCCCTTAATCCAGGACTCCCTCAGCAGCCCCCGAACTAGCCTCCAATGCCACGGTTTGTGTCCGGCATCCCCACATCCAACGGTCTTCGGCTTGCGAGGCGAGTTCTCATCCTGTCCTATGCGTGCTCGGAGTTGACTGGTATCCAGAATCCAAAACGTTTAGTTTACTTAGCCTCGAAGGTCACAGTGCTCGATTGTGAACAGTGTCCACGCTTGACAACTTTTATCGAAGAGTCGAGTCCGGTCATAACACCGAACTGTTAGAGGTTCTCGATGCACGGCTCAAGGACGCCCCTCCATTGGCACGTCTCATCAAGGCAGAGATTGTGCCCCGTTTTTAGGGGATATGATCAATGATTTTGATTCCCCACCCGCACATAATGTCGCGAGCATATCGGGAAGTGGAGAGGCCCACGGCGTAAAAAGGGGAACCCTTGGCTCCTCCGCGGTTTATAAAAAAGGGGAACAGCTACAGTTATCATCTTACGCCTTCTTCCACCTCCCGTTGTTGCCTTTCCTATCTCCAGAGCTCCAGCACCCTACCCTGTTCCTCCGTGGTGAGTCCCTTCCCAGCCTCTTCCCAGCTTCGTCCATGGCCAGATCCGGTGCCAACGGCAAGTGGTAGGCCTCCATCGTCACCAATAAGGACATCGAAGAGCTGAAACGAGCCGGCTACTTGTCGACTGACATCGCTTACCGGGCCCCCGAGGAGAGCCAGGTTGTCCCCACGCCCAAGCCAGGCGAGAGGGTGGTTCTCCTCCCCCACTTCATCCGGGGTTTGGGTTCCCGTTGCACCCCTTTGTGCGGGGATTGATGTTCTTTTATGGGCGGAATTTTCACGATCTAGCCCCCAATTATCTTCTCCACATCTCCGCCTTTATCATCGTTTGTGAGGCCCTTCTGCAGGTCCAGCCGCACTTTGGCCAGTGGCTGAAGGTGTTTAATGTCAAGCCGAAGGTGGTCGGCGGCGCCCAGGCGGACTGCGGCGGAGCGATGATCAGCAAGCTCACCCGAGTCCAATGGCCGGAGGGCACCTTTATCGATACTGTCAAGGTGTGGCAGAAGGAATGGTTCTATATAACAGAGCCACAGGATGCGGCCTGGACGGTAGCCCCCGAGTTTAGATCCGGACCCCCTGCAAGATTGACCTCGTGGACCAAGAAAGGTCTTAATTGGGGATCCGCCGACGAGGTGAAGAAACTACAGAAGCGCGTTTCCAATGTTATGGAGACTGACGCCAAGATGACCAACGTGGTCCAGATAATGCTCCGACGCCACCTCCTTCCTTGCCAGCAGAGGGCCACCCTGATGTGGTCTTTCAAACCCGAGGACCTGGCCACCGTGCAGTACCTTTTCGGCACCACCCACGACAAGGTGTGGAGGTCGCTGTTCAAGCCCCAGGAGGCGTGGCCGGCCAAGAAAGAAGACATTGGCTTAGACGCCGCCAATCCCCCGAGTGAGGTAATTGATCGTTTACCCAATTTGTATTCGGATGCTCATGCTGCACAAAGTTCGGTCTAATTTTCTTTTCGCTGCCTCCATAGGGCTGGCTTGAGAAGGCCAAGAAGATCGGCAGTCCAGCTCCGCTACCCGAAGAGCCCCGATTGGTTCAACTGGAGGAGCTGCTGGTCGTGGCGCCTTACGAGGCATCGGAGAAGAAGGGGAAGGAGAAGAAGGACCTGCCGGAGACTAGAAAAGGTCTCCGCTCAAGAGGTCGCCCGGACACCAAGGCCGGAGTTGTTGCGGCCCCGTCTGCCCAAGACGGGGAGGAGGACGAAGACGATGAGGAAAGCGCCTCCTCCCACTCCAACAAGAGGGCGACATCCGAAGACATCGAGGAAGAGCAACCTCTTCAGGCCTCGAAGAGTCAGTGCAGGCCCAAGGTGGTCCTGCCCAACAGCTCGGACTCCAACGAGGAGTCCGTGGCATCTGAGAAGGTCCCGGAAAAGGACCCCAGGGTCAAGCCCCCCACCACAAGGTATGAATTTGAACATCTCTTACTTATTTCCTTTTATTAGTCTTTTATTGACAGAAACGGACCATGTGATATTTCAGCCCACCGCGTGGCCACCCTGCTGAGCAAACCTCGGAGGGGACATCCCCGCCCGCCGAACTGGCGGACAACGGATCAGCGTCATGCTCTGCGCCTCCCCTGGTCCCCGAAGAGCACGAGGAGGTGCTGTCCCGAAGGACGCCCCCCCCCCCCTTCGAACACGGGAGAGTGTGGCGACAACATCATGCCCGAGGCCGATGCCTCGGTCGCCAAAGACCAGGAGGATGTGTCCCTCCTGGAGAACATGAGAAAGGAGTTCGGACCTTCCGAACCCTTACAATCAGCCGCCCTTGAGCCCCCAAGGACCTCAGAGGAGCCGATCCCACCTTCCACGAAAGGGGGAGCCGAGGTCCCGCCACCCGCGTCGAACACCAATAACCGGGCGGCAGTAGGCTGGCCGGACACGATGGCGGAGTTGGTGAACAGCTGTGTCATCGTTGCCGAGCACCGCCCCCTTATGGGTGCGATTCTACAGGCCGTTTGGTCTGTTAACGTCGGACTGAGCGATGCAGTCCAAGGCCTTTTAACAGGCTTTGAGGTGAGTCAAGTAATGCTTTTTCTCCGCCAAACGGATTTAGTTTTTAGATTGAGTTTGAATAAGCCTTGTACATAACAGCCCCCGTGACTCTGTGAGGATGGCAAAAGCCTTACAGAGGGTCAAACATCCGTAGGGTGGTAATTGAGGCATTATTGTTGATTTGGTATTGCAGGCGTCTTCCTTGGCGGCGGCTTCTAATGCCGCGGTGCTAGAGGATATGGATCGGAAGCTAAAGCTCTCCGATGTGGAACTTGACCTTGTCAACAAGCGGCTTGATGAGGCGCAAGGTAAGCCCCGATTGAATTGCATAGTCAATACTGTCGGACAGTTATGTGCCAGATTGTATACTGAGTATGTAGTGGTTGCAGCTGCTGCCGCGGAGGTCGAAAACCTCAAGGTCACACTAAATAAAGCAGAGGCCAAGGCGGCCGAGAAGAAGGCGGCTGCTGAAAAGGTGGTGGCCGAACTCGAGACTGTGAGGACCGTCGGCGAGAAGCACGAGGCTCGAGTGGCCGAAGTGCAGGTGGAGCTCAAGGATGCCGTCACAAAATGTGAGGCTCTTGAGCAGAGACAGAAAGAACACTCCTCCGAGCTATCCAAGGTGGAGAAAGAGCTCCAGGAGGCAAGGATAGAAGTGCGGGGTGCCCGCGAAGAGCTTCGCCAAGTGAGGCAGATTGCGGATGGTAAGCCATACTTACTGCAGAGTGTTTTTGGAGGCAACAGGTTTGCCTTGCTGACGTGGGTCTAGCGCTCCGCAGGCGTCTTCGCTGAGCTTCCAAGGAGTGTGGCAGACGCGACGGAGCACTACGCCACACGGGAAGAGGACTCCGAGCAACGGTTGTTCTGGACGCAGTTCCAGGTGCCCGAACACCCTCCCCTTCTGAGCAACCAAATGAAGCAGCTAATGGAGCTGCATCGGGTGGTCGGGCTGGCCATGAAGGACATTTGTGTCCGGCTGTGGCCCTCGGAGCCGATTCCAAGCAGCTACTTTGTCCTGGTGCAGAAGCTGCATAATGTGTCACCCCGAGTTGATGCCGTGAAGTGCTCCGCATGCCTGGAGGGAGCCAGGCTGGCCTTTGCGAAGACCATGGTACATTGGCCTAAGATCAGGCCAATGGATATGGCCACTGGCCCCCCGCCTATTGGAAAAGAGCATCGCCACCCCGAACAGTACTTCGCACAGGTTATGGGTGGTGCTCGGGCGATAGAGGGCCAGTGTTCCAAGGATGTAATCATTGAGTGATTTGTATTTGTCAACTGAACCTTTTTACTTTATAATGCGGCCCGTTTGTATGTTATATACCATGGTATTTTTATTTTAACTCTTGTGCAGTCGTTTATTATTCTGAAAGTTACCAGTCGTCGGCTTTAGCCCCCAAGTTAATATTACGAGGGGTGTTTCGTCTCCGCACTGTTACCCCTAGCCAACGTCTTGGTGCCCGAAGGTGGTAGTGTGTGAGAGAGACTAGGCAATCAGACTATGCGATTTTATTGCTTTCACTTAGCCATAGGAGCTTGACTGCGGGAGCTAGTGACTAGCCCCCAATGCTTTGTGATGTAGGGGGTAGCCGAGGCATGCCCTTGTAATCACGTGGTTCGTGCTAGGACGAACCCTGCGTATGACACGGATAAATCGCCAACGATTTCTTGAGTTTAACACTTGTCATCGGATCGCTGACCAGTTCACGCTTACTATGACAGTCGATTTTCGGCTTTCTCCCCTGAGGTGCTTAACTGGACTAGCCAGAAGTACAATCGCAGGGGTTCTCCCTTTACCTTCTTAACCGAACGTGCGGAATGTAAGAAGGAAAGCACAGGAGCCGGGCAACCCAACTATTGACCTAAGACATAGTTCGGAACTAATGCATGTAGTGCAATATCTGAGACGCTGAACACACAACGGAACATGGTGATGGACTTAGTAAGTAGAGCTGATGGGAAGATCAGGCCAATGGTCAATTAACCGATTTGTACTTGTTACACAATGTGTGCATGCCCGACTGTTCAAAGAGCAGGAAAAAGAGAAAGAGAGAAAAAGAAATAGGGCTAGATAATGCGGATGCCTGAACACCATGAAAGATGTTTCCATAAGCTCTAGACGTCTATCCGTACAATTCGAACTGCCGAGGCGTTTGTGATATGTAGAAAAAAGAAAATTTTACAGAGAAAGGTTTACACAGGGCCTTTATGCATGGGTCGAAGCCTCAACTGTGCCCTGTTGCACGTCTGCGCCTTTGCTTCTGCTGGGTGGGTGGGCGTCCGTGTAGAAGAACGCATGTTGGCAAGGGGGGCCTTGGATAGGAACCTTGAAAGGTAGTCATGTCGCCATGGCTTGATGCTTGGCAAGTCCGGGGGCCGTGCCCGTTACCTGTCCGAAGATGTGGTGATGTCGTAGTTCGGTTGAGCCGAAGACGTGGCGGTATTGTTTAATATAAGCCCCCACGGCCGTCCCATGGTATCTTGAGCGTGAAGTTGTGCTGACGAGGCACGTAAAGCGCAATGATAGTGGGTGTGCCGTCGGGAGCGTACCCCTATTTGCGGCATACGCAGGCGGGCTCCCATGACGGGGACCGGGCTCGGGCCCGTTTAGTTGTATCTCTGGCCTTTACGGCGGGCTGGTACAGCGGCCAGTTAGCGACAGCTTGGTCTTTCCCTGCCAGGGCCGCAGTATGTTACTCGGTCCGGAGTGAGCATTCCATGTTGCCGTTGATCGTTATGACACTCGCGGGACTGGGCATCTTCAGCTTGAGGTATGCGTAATGCGGGACGACATTGAATTTGGCGAACGCCGTTCGGCCGAGGAGGGCATGGTAGCCACTGCAGAATGGGGCGATATCGAAGATCAAGTCTTCGCTTAGAAAGTTGTCCGGTCAGCCGAATACCACTTCTAGAGTCACCGTGCCTGAGCAGCGGGCCTCTACGCCTGGAATAACCCCCTTGAAGGTGGTCTTACTGGGTTTGATCCTTGACGGATCGATCCCCATTTTTCTCACTATGTCTGCATAAATCAGATTGAGGCTACTGCCTCTGTCCATAAGGACACGCGTGAGGTGGTACCCATCGACAATGGGATCGAGTACCAGGGACGCCGATCCTCCATGATGGATACTGGTCGGATGGTCCAAGCGGTCAAAGGTGATCGGGCAAGCCGACCACAGGTTGAACTTCGGCGCTATGGGCTCGATGGCGAATACATCTCGCAGCGCGCGCTTCCTCTCCTTCCTTGGAATATGGGTGGCGTAGATCATGTTCACCGTCTTGACCTCAGAAGGGAAGGGTTTTTGGCCTCCACTGTTCGGCCTGCGGGGCTCCTCATCGTCCTCGCTTCGGGGGTTTTTGCCAGAATCTTCAGTTACGGTTGGTGTGGTTGGCGGGCTTCTTGGGGGTGCCATGGATCTGGCAGGGCCTGTCCAAGATTGCATCCAACTTAGTTGGTCCATCCTGGTTACCTTTAGAGGGATTTTTCCGTGATCCAGACTTCGGATTGCGGAATCCGGCATTTACTGCCGTCTCGTCAGCTTCGCCGTTGTTGTGGCGATGTTTGTTCTTGTTCCGTCGAGGCTTCCCGTTCCTGTCCGGGACTGCCGAGGTGCCGGGGGCTTCTGGGTTGGTGCTTTTATGAGCCAGCCAACTGTCCTCTCCGGCGCAGAAGCGGATCATCAAGGAGGTAAGCACTGCCATCGTCTTCAGCTTGTCCTGGCCGAGCTGTCGTGCTAGCCATTCGTCCCAAATACTATGCGTGAAGGCGGCTATAGCTTCAGCATCTGGGCAATCGACAATCTGATTTTTCTTGGTCAAAACCGGTTCCAAAATTACCGGGATGACTCTCCGGGCTGCTGGATTACATGGCTCAGGTCATCGGCATCCGGGGGCCGGACATAAGTGCCCTGAAAGTTAGCTCAGAAGGCGTCCTCAAGCTCCTCCCAACATCCTATGGAGTCTTTGGGAATGCTATTTAACCAGTGTCTGGCTGGACACTTGAGCTTTAATGGTAGGTACTTAATGGCATGGAGGTCGTTTCCTCGTGCCATGTGAATGTGTAACAGAAAATCTTCGATCCATACTGCCGGATCTGTTGTCCCGTCATAGGGCTCAATATTTACAGGTTTGAAACCTTCCGGGAATTGGTGCTGCATCACTCTATCTGTGAAGCAAAGAGGATGAGCGGCGCCCCTGATTTGGGCTACGTCGCGCCGGAGATCATCTGTCATCCGGGCTCGTTGCAGCTCCCGAGCTCTATCATTTCGGTCTAGCCAGGATTTGTATCCGTCCCGTCAAACAGGAGGATCTCTTTTAGGTCCGTAGATGGACCTCGTCAGACCTGCCTGAGCGTCGAGGTCACGGCGTAGGTCGTACTCATAACCTGGCCGTACTGTCTCCTTGCCTTGACGACGAGGGTGAGTGGGAGGTTGTTCAGTTTTATCAGCTATCCGGTCCCGTCCTCGAGTGGGGTGGTCTGGCTGGTCCGCCTGAGTGTACCTTGGAGGCGCTGGCTCTATGGCCTCGTCATCGAATTGCGGCAGTAGCCTTCGCTTCGGGTAGCTTTTGGTCTGTCGCTTGTGGCCGTACTCCTCTTCGGCATCTAGGACTTTAGTCCATCTCTCATTAAGGGTATCATGTTCAGAATTTATTTTTTGCCGCTGTTTCTTCAGGCTTCGTGCGGTGGTGATTAACTGCCATTTAAGCCGCTCTTGGTCCGGCGGGTCTTCAGGGACGATGAAATCCTCGTCGCCCAAACTAACCTCCTCTTCAGAGGGAGGGAGGTAGTTGCTGTCTTCGGAGTCATCGAGGTATTCGAGATCGAGCGGGTCCTCATTCTCCTCGTGGTCGGTTTGTGGCTGTTCGTCGGCGCCGGGATCGCCGAGGTTGTCCGCATTGTCCGGGGTGGCATTTTCTCCTGTGTCCGTGTTGCTTGCATGGCTTCGACGCGCCTTGGAGCGGCAGCGCTGTCTGCGGCGTTTTGGCGGCTCATCGCTGGGCCTGCCGTTATCCTTCCCGGGAGTGCCGTCATCTTCTTTCGGGGTGTCCACCATGTAGACATCGTAGGTGGACGTGGCCGTCCAGCGGCCAGTGACGGGGGGAGCAGCGTCGGTGTTAGCCGTGGCTCCACTATCCTCATCCATGTATTCGGCGTTTTCCGAGGTGTAGTCCAACATGTCAGTTAAGTCTTCGACTATGGACACTAAGTGGGTGGTGGGTGGACCGTAAAATTCCCTATAATTCATGTCGAGGGGCTACTGAATGCAAGCCGAGGGTGGATCCTCCCGAATAGCCATCATCTGGATTCGGTCTAGCGCCTCATTTAATAAAGCGAGGGTCGTCGGGTTGGTACACGGTTGCCGCCGAGGGCCGGTCTCCGATGTGGCGGGGCAAGGAATGATCTGGGCCCGGGCAGGATCCTGGTCTTCAAGGGCCGAGTTGGCCTCGAGGCCCGGGGTCAGGCTTGTGATCAGACAGACATAAGAGACCGAGGACAAGACCTGGTCTTCGGACTCTGTTTCCGTATTGGGGCTCGAAGCCAAGTTGATGAGCGGGAGTTCGGCCAGGGATGATTCCTGGCTTCTGAATGTCGACCCGTCACTGGGGCTCAAGGCCGAAGGCATGTCATGAGGAGAGGGTTCGGCCGAGAGTGACTCTTGGCTTCCGAACACTGCTTCCGCGTTGAAGCCCGAAGTCAGGTCTTCGGCAGGCATCACTGGCGTGGTCGAAGGGGATTCCTGGCCTCCGGTTGGGGTGGAGCGGTCCGAGCTCGAGGTGGCTGAAGGGTTGAGGCCGATCTGTAGATCGGATCGGGAGAAAGCTCGGGAGCGGGCACAGCGGGGCCCATAGGGGTACGGGGAGAGGCTACGAATTCGGCAAAGACCAGATCGCCTCTGGCGTCCACAACGTACTCCAAGTTGTCGAATCTAATCCGGTGCTCAGGGGCGAAATTGTTCATTTGGTCTAGATGACTAGTTGGGTTGGCATGCAGCACGATGCTGCCGAACGCGAAGAGCTGGCCGGGGACAAAGAGGTCCCCGGAGTTGACGCCCTCTCCGAAGATCAGGCAAGCCATTGATCCTTCGGCGACCCAACAGCGAAACTCTCAATGAAAGAACCAATGTCGGTGTCAAAACTGGCGGATATCGGGTAGGGGGTCCCAAGCTGTGGATCTAGGATCAATGGGGAATAAGGGATGAAGAACACGGTGTTTACCCAGGTTTGGGCCCTCTCTAAGAGGTAAAACCCTACGTCCTGCTTGATTGTATTTGATGTGTATAATATGGTTACAGAGTCGATCTACCACGAGATCAAGCGAGCTAAACCCTAGGTTGATGGGGTGATTGATGTTGCTCTAGCCCTAAAGACTAAAACCCCTTGGTTTATATAGACACCAGTAGGGTTAGTGTTACATGCGATCGGTTACAATGAAGGAAAGATCATGCTAAATCTTGACTTGGAGGGCACACCACAACTCCGAAGATCTCCTGTCCAGTCACGGATCCGTGCTCTAGCTTGGCTTCTTAGTAGCCCAATAGTCGGCCCGCATGTAGTGGGCCGATGGCCCGAGGACCCCTTAATCCAGGACTCCCTCGCATGTGTCGTTGCTATTAAGGATAAAAAGATGAGGCCCATTCCTACATGAATAGATCTTGTCTATATCATGTCATCGTTCTTATTGCATTACTCTGTTTCTCCATGAACTTAATACACTAGATGCATGCTGGATAGCGGTCAATGTGTGGAGTAATAGTAGTAGATGCAGGCAGGAGTCGGTCTACTAATCTTGGACGTGATGCCTATATACATGATCATTGCCTTGGATATCGTCATAATTATTTGCTCTTCTACCAATTGCCCAACAGTAATTTGTTTACCCACCGTATGCTATTTTCTTGAGAGAAGCCACTAGTGAAATCTATGGCCCCCGGGTCTATCTTTTATCATATTGTTTTCAGATCTATTATTCCAAAAACCGAAAAATACCTTGCTGCACTTTTTATTTCTTTATTTTATTTTGTGTTTTTGCTAGATCTATTTATCCAATCTCATACAATTTTATCTATCTTTTTACCGGGGAGGGATTGACAACCCCTCTTACGCGTTGGGTTGCAAGTATTTGTTATTTGTGTGCAGGTACCGTTTACATAGTGTTGCTTGGTTCTCCTACTGGATTGATAACCTTGGTTTCATAACTGAATGAAATACTTACCGTTGTTGTGCTGCATCAGCCTCTCCTCTTCGAGGAAATACCAACGCACATACAAGCAATCAACTGTGCGGTTATAAATAAAAGAAAAAGAGGTTGATGCTTCGACGTCTCGCCATAAAGTGACTCGGTTTCCTAGAAACACACGATTATCGAGGTCAGGGATTTTATGCCATGTATTGTGGGACCGTGTTTCAAGCAGAACTATCTGTAAAGACTGATGACTTCAAAGCCGAGCTAGAAAAAAATATTGTGAACAAACTCGCCTGTCGAGCCAAGACTCCAGAGCCGAAGTTCGAGAATATCGTCCTCAGCATCGAAGACCGGTTCAGGGGCTACAGACGGTGTCCCGGAATTGGGGGTACTAACCCAGCCGGCCCATAGTCCTCGGATGGTCCGATGGGCCCCCATTCTCTTCAAGGTGGACTCTGGCAGATACACGATGGACCAAGACTGTGCGTGTTGATGACTTGACGTATACTCCAAGACATCTCCTGCCGCCTCCATGCGATCCCCCTGGATACCGAACATGTAACCCTAGATGCCCTGCCTGGCGTGTATATAAGCCAGAGGGTTTAGCCCGTAGAAGGGATCGAATCACAATTACATTCAACTAGCCCTAGGGTTAGAACACAACTTACGATCTCTAGATAGATCAACTCTGTACTCGATACATCTCCATCAATATAAACAAGAGCAGGACGTAGGGTTTTACCTCCATCAAGAGGGCCCGAACCTGGGTAAACATCGTCTCCCTTGTTCCTGTTACCACCGATCCGAGATCCACAACTCGGGACCCCCTACCCCGGGATCTACTGGATTTTACACCGACGCCGGCCTTTATAGGTAACCGATGCTCCACTAGCTCTCGGCTTAAACCTGGCATCTCATGATATTCCCATGCAAAGCAACAAACATATTCTTTCAATAGCTGGATCAACTTAGCTTTACAATCGGCTTTCAAATTTTTGTTTACAAACGTCGGCCTAGGAACTGAACCATCTCCAATATCTATCTCTTCTAATGGATCAACCGATGTAAAACCTTGTCCAAGTTTATCCATATCATTTAAGTCATCTATAGACTCATACATATCATTATCATTGGACCGATATTCTGTAAGTCGCCTTTGTAACCACTCGGAGTTAGAGTTCATTTAAATACATCATACCTTGGAGCCGATTACCAACAATTGGCTTTAAAGAGGCGGGAACGAAACCATTCTTGGTGGCACTGAGAAAATCAAACTCTAAAAAGTCACGTCCCATCAAGCAAGTAGCATTGGGGTGCTGCCAATCCACTGATGCATCAGCCAAAGCAACGCAAGCCAAGTTATCCGCATGAATGACTTCCACTTCATCATCAACCCACTGGATTAAAAACTGGTGCATAGTAGATGGCACGCATTAGTTTGCACAAACCCAATCACAGCCTAGTATGACATTGTAGTTACCTTGCACCTCAACGACAAAGAACGCTGTAGCCAAAGTTTTGCTTCCGACTGTGAGCTCCACATACATCACACCTTTGGCTTTAGTTCTCTGTTTGCCTTCAAATCCATTAAGCACCATATTGGTCATTATAAACTCTTCATCGGGCAAACCCAATTTCTTGAAGACTGAATAGGGCATAAGATTTACCACAGCACCACCATCAACAGGCATTCGAGTGGGTGGCGATCCGTTAATAGGACCTCTAAGGTACAATGGTTTCAAATGCGTCATTGGTTTTTTTGGCTTCTCGAATATTGCATTTTTAGGGCCAAAATCCAGCTAAGCCACCTCCCCTTCTTCATCTACAGCACGAAACTCAGTGGGTAATAATACACCATATATTGATATCAATACCTTCATGAACCGGTGTAGACTCATAGTCCAACATATCATCTTCCTCCTCGGGTACGTCTACCAAATCTGAAATCTGTCCGAGTGAAGAGGAAGTAATAGGTGACGTAGACGATGCAATAATTGCATCGTCCTATTTTGGTGGTGTAGGTGCTGCTATGATAGATGTAGAAGCCACTGCATTTTGTATTTGTTTAGGCCTCCACACTTGTCTTGTAGGTACCATGGGCCGAGTGTCATTGAACAATTTATCCCTTTGTTTCTCAGCCTCCTGTTCTACCATCTTTTGATTCCTTAACCTGCGTAGTTTCCTCTTCTGTGTCTTTGTTAGCCCTGTAGGACACCACTTTTTCTAAGTATATTTAGGGTCTCGTGGCTTTGCTTGGCTAGTGCTTGCTTCATGGTCATTAGCCGAGTGCTTTGGCGAGATAGCAAGTATTGGCTCAGTCGGATACCTATGCACAGTCGTTTGTTGTATGGTGAATGTTTTGGTGCCCAAGATGAGTGAGTCGGCATTAATTTTTCCTTGCCTTTTCTTGACTCAACTACTGCAACACTTGGTGACTTAGCATGCCACATTTGATTGCTGACCCTCTTTTGATTATCTTGCGTTGGCCGATTGACACCATTATTTAGATAGCCTTGTAAGGGGTAAGAAAGCCTCTCACGAACGGGCCTCCTTGGTTCTGCCCACCCCGGATTGCATAAGGGGCCATTGGGGGCTGCCCCCATCCTCCATCGAAGTCTCCCATGTAGTACGGTGTATAGGGGGTGGCACCATCCATGGTCCTGGCGCCCACGACCCATATGGCCTTGCGTGATGCTGAAATTATTGCCTCGGAGGTGATCTTGAGCGCTTCAAATTTGATGATTCTTTAGAGTTAGAATGGGCCGCTTGATTGGCATAATTGGACAGCAACCATCAAAAGTTGGCTTGATCTTCTTGCGTTGTATTTTAGCTTCATTCGTCTTCCACCTGCCAACCTCTGGACTCTTGGGCTTAACAAATTTGACATGAGTGTTCTCTTGCACTTGTGGTTGCCCCCCGAGTGTTGGATTCTTGATGGTGATTTTGATTACGTCCTTGCCATCGGGTTGCTTGTCAAGCACAACCTGTCTTCCTAAGACCTTGCTGTCGTCCTTGCTTTTCCTGGGCTCGCCTAAGACAACATTGGACTTGTTAGTAGATTCGGCTACATCCGGCCGAATGAGCAACCTTTTCCCCTCCAAATCCATGGTGTTCATTGGAAAGGGTTGTTTATCAACTTGCATCTCAGAAAAGTTCAATCGTTCGTCATTAATGGCCGATTGTATCTGTCATAAAAAAACATTGCAATCGTTAGTAGCATGAGAAAAAGAATTATGATACTTGCAATAAGCACACCGTTTTAGATCTTCAAATGGCGGTAAAGTATGAGATATTCTAATAATCTTAGCTTGTAGCAAAGCATCAAATATTTTATCACACTTAGCAATGTTAAAAGTAAATTTCATCTCTTCATCACGATTCTTATGAATCAGTTTCAGATCATTGCAAGTAAATGGTTTGGACTTGGATGACCAAATAAATTCAGTAGCATAAATATAACCTTCATCGTCCGAGTGATCACTATCATATTCAACCATATTCATCTTAGGACGATCAGCTTTATATCTATGTACTTCTTTGAAATCTTTGCTTCGGCTTTCCTGAGCCAAAGCCCTTTGCAAGATTTGGTTGATATTTAAAAACTCATAACCTTCTAGCTTTTCTCTAATGTGAGTTGTCAAACCACTAAGCACAAGATCAGCCAAATCACTCTCGGTTATCACCAAACTACAACACCGGTTTTTTGTATCTCTAAATCTCTTGACGTAATAGGAGACCGATTCATCATGCTTTTGCTTAACCGATGTATGATGTGACAACTTAAGTTCATTATCGCCGCTATAAAAATGATCATGAAATTTATGTTCTAGTTGCGACCATACACGAATAGAACCATGTGTCAAAGAAGAAAACCATGAAAATGTGGTGCCAGTCAATGATAAAGGAAATAAATGCACTTTCAATTCATTTAGTGAGCCTACTTCACCTAATTGTGGAAAATATTGACTAGCATGCTCCCATGTGGTTTACGTGCCCTTTCCATTGAATTTAACAAAATATGGAATTTTATATTCCGGAGGGCACTGGATTGCATCAAAGTACTCAGCATACGGTTTTTGGTAACTCTGATTCCTAGGTAATTCAACACCAAAAATTTCTCGAAGCATCTTAGCCATCTCTTCTCTAAAATTAGCTAGAGCATCATCCATAGAAGACGTTGAAGCTTTTCATAGTGGCATATGTAGGGTAGGATTGCTAGCTGTAGGTAGGAACTGTGGCATGTACGCCGAACTATAGTTCGGTTGAGGCCTAGCAGCGTTTGCACCTATAGGTAGGGTTTGGTTCGGCGTTGCCACTGAACTTGGCATACTCATGATAGGATTAATGGGTGTAGCCACAATCTGATTTGTTTGGGTAGGATAATAAGTCACTGGCATTGGAGGCGCCAATGAAAGAGGTAAAGACATATTAGGGCTTTATAAGCTAGTAGGCACACCAATATTACCACTAGATGATTGAGGCATATTTTTCTGAGCAGTGATATTTTCTAAGAAAGTTTGAGAAATCACATTATTACCATCAGGAATACGACTCTCAATCTTAGCCCACTGCTCGGGAGAAAAGGTAGTACTTATAGAGGGTTTAACCTGCTCATCATGAAGAGGAGGGAACTTGATTTCTCCAATCGGAGTGATATTGCCTTGGCGGTCCTTCTTGAAGTTTCCAAGAAATTCCTACAGCTCCTTCTCTTCACGTGCCTTCTTTGTACTCATAGATTTGGGGATGGTCGGCCGATAGCTCATCAAGACTGGGCTTAATGATGTTACCAGTGTCTACCTCAGATGGCTTGGGAAGATTGGACATGATGGATGATGATGATGATTGACCTTCAGTCCCCAGTGGAGTCGCCAAAAAGTGTGTTGACACACAAACACATCACGTGTACCCTCGATGCTGGGGGTGATGCATCGCAGCTCACGTCGAAGGAGACCCAACTGACAGCGCAATACACAGGACAGTCGGCGGGCTCTTTTGCAGACCCGAAACCCCACACGGCGCGGGAGGGACCCCATCATGGATTGCAGCAGCTATGGGCTGCCCTAGGTCAATTTGCTCACCCCTAGAGCCTCAGGATTTGTAGCTCTCAAACACGAAGAACAGCGAAGAACGAGAGAGAAAATGGTGAAGAGATAAAAACGTAGATGAAAAAGTAGTATATTTATATGTCGATTGTGTGTTGTTCAATCGGCTGTCACCTCTCATCTATTTATGAGGCGGTTGGACTTTCCGTACAAGAAAAGGACTCCAAATCTTTCCAAAATTACTCGAACTCGGATTTAGGTAAGTCTGGGACTTTAGTTCAGTTTTTGAGTCTCATAGGCCACGAACAACCTCATATGAAGATGATCCCAAAAGAGAATTTAATTGTTTCGACGAGATGAAAAACTTTCATGTTGAACGTTTTTCGATTCGAGGCCATCGTGAAAAAGTGACGCGAGTGGTGTCTGGTCTCGATTCAGTAGGTGTTTGGTCCCTGGCGTCACTTTTTCACTCAGGACCGGTCCGCAGAGTGTTGGCTCTAAATTTTGCATACGAACTCGGATTGGGATGATTTTTATATAAAAATCAACCGATTCGATGAGATGAAGACAAATCATGTAGATTATTTTTTCATATGAGGCCGTCTTGGGGCATAATCAACCAAACGGTGATCTGAACATAAAATTTTAGAACTTTGAACGCAGTTTCAGCTCCTAAGATGAGGTCGAATGGTGATGACTCAAACATCAAAGTTGCTCAATTTGATGATACGAAACTTTTTCATGTTGAAACCCTTTTCATTTGGGGTCATCTTAATTGCATTTCGTACCATACTAAAATCTGGTGTCAACAGTTGTTTCAAAATAAATATTGCCCTATTAGACCAAAATTGAATGTTCAATCTGTTTCGGTCTCAAGCATTCATTCTACTAAAAGTATTTTGTATTTTTCAATTATTAATGCAGGTCCAAGCACTCACTAATGAAAGGTGGTGGATTTGCTAAACAATTTTTTTTATCGAGGACACTTATTTACAACTAAAGAGATTTGGAGGTGATAATAGTGCTCACATGCATGGATCATGTGGTTTTAACCAGCAAGGATGACATCAAAGTGCACATAGACTTTCATTTGAAAAAAAAAGAGTACAATCAATTTGAGAATCATCTTGTTATGGTATGGGAATGACCAGAGCCCATGATGATTTTTTTTTATTTTATGTTATTACAAAAGAGTGAAATTTAGGAGATAAACATAACGAAGTATATACATTTTAATTACAGGTTGTGACAAAAACTATTAGCTAGTTTGGTTTGCGTCCTCGTAGTTTTTAGCCTGGCCTGGAGAATCCCTGGAGGTTGCCTCACATCTGTTTGGTTGATAGCCTGGAAAGGCCTATCATGCAGTAGCCTGGAAGATGATTAGCGTGGCTAGAGAGCCAGGCAAATAGTTAGCATGGCGAGGTGTATGAATACACTTTCTTGGCCACCGAAGAAAGCTGTGTCGAAAAATCATTGCCAGACTTGACTCTCATTAGATAGGCTCATAGGCTAATTTTTTTAATCCAACTCTCCATGCCAGACTTGGAACCAGACACTTTTCATCATGTGTTGCCTGACCAGACAACCTTTTCTCCAAAATACACGTCCATGCTAGGTAGGGCTTTGGGCCAGGCGCACAAGCATGGATAGGAACCAAAATGGCTCTATGTGCAGTGCAATGAGACAATCATGATAGATTTTCTCTTTGGATTAATGTAAATTGTTCTTCCAAAAATCAACAAATATATTATTTTGCATCTAGGACGACATGCAACTCACAAAAAATGCGGGCAATACCTTTTAAGTTGGTAAATTTGGTACCCAATATGGTTTGCTCATTTTATATGGAAAATTTATTTTGTTATAAATACTTATTCTTCCATGTAATATGTTTTTATTATGTCAATGTCTTGACAAATACAATTTACTTAGTTGGTGTAGTTAACCACATGTCAATATTGCTAAATAACAGTTATAGTGTTTGGTTATACAATTTGTAATGTAAATCATTGCAAAATATAATTAGGGTGTACTAAGTCATCAAAATGTTTCTCGAATTACTTCATAATCGCATAAATTACATAGTGCAATTTGTGTGGGGGGGGGGGGTCCATTTATGTTTTGTAGACATGAAATACCATGGTAGGGATCTTTAAGATGCATGATCATGCAAATATCTTAATAGTGGACTAGTGTATGACCAGGTAAACATATTTATAGAAAATTCTATATACTCCCTCCTCCCATCTATATAGGACCTAATGCGTTTTTCGAGGCTAACTTTGACCAAATGTTAGAGCAATAATATATGTCATGCATGTTACACAAAGCATACCGTCAAATTCGTATGTGGAAGGAGCTTCCAATGATATAATTTTCGCATTATACATCTCATGTACTATTAATCTTATCAATAGTCAAAGGCAGTCTTGAAAAACACATTAGGCCCTATATAGATGGAAGGAGGGAGTATGTTGAACCATTGGCATTGATTCTTCACAGTGGGTTCAGAAATAAGTTGAGAAGGTTTGCATGTTGTGTAATTTGTACAAAAATAATAATGATTATAGTAATCACCGACAAACATAAAATGGCATGGATCTACTACTTTCGCATCCATATGATTTCATTATTAATATACTCACATGTCATGTGCTTGGTATTATCTTGTGTACACAAGTGCTCCCGTGAGTTACAGAAATAAAAGGTTTTGCAACAAACAATAAAAATCTTGTTAACTTATACTTCAGTACAACTTCTAGGACGTCCATCGGAGAGAGACTATCATTCTAAGTAAACTTGTCATTCCACATGCAATTGATTCGTCATGTGTGGTATTCTATTGGTGCCTCCAGATTTTCTCCTACAAATTGAGTCTTTTACTTTTAGATGTTCGATAGGCTCTTGGGCATAATGGTAACACTGCATTGGTTAATAGTATATTTTTAGTATTTGGGCCCCTTCTCTCAAGACACGAGGCTGACACCCTATTTGCCTAGCCTATTTGTTGAATGATTAAGGTCTCGATTACTACCTTGTTAGGGTCCCGGTTGCTACTGAGATATTATATACTCATTTTTATATATCAACATAAAAATAGTAAAATACATCTAAAATCCTTATACTAGTGAAAGTGCAACTAATCCCCGGGTGGTTTTGGTTATTAATAACAACATATATGTCATTGATCTAATGAACATTGATGATAGATTTCAGAAAAGATCAATGATTGGCATGGCAAGGACTAATGGATGTGGACCCCTCAAAATGTCAAGGACAAGAATTGGCTACCCCAACACTCTACATTTTTGATTTAGTGATCCAAGATCAAATTGAGTCCCTTAGGAAAGCCAATACTATTAAAAGGGGATGAGGTATTGTTTATGAGGTTGTTGTTCAAAGTGCTTAGTGATATTGCTCCAAAAATCCTCCATCACTTTCCCAAAAACACATCTGTCCAAACCCTAATTCATCATTTTGGTCCCACCGATATCATCCACTCCGGACCCACCGAGATAATCAGTCCTTTCCCACAGCCAAAACCCTAGCAATTCGATCTAACCAAAATGGTTCTCGGTCCCAACGAGATGGCCTTGCCAAGCTTCTATAATGAAGTCGCTTCATTTCGGAATCACCGAGATGAACTGATCAGAATTACCAAAACGAGGTTTTTCCCTAGCCATTGCACTTCGATCCCACCGAGTTGGTATAATCAGTCTCACCGAAAAGCCTAACGGCCAAGTCTTTTGCACTAGTTGGTCTCACTGAGATTATCATATCGGTGCCATCGAGTTGGGTCAAAAGCTTGTAACGGTTGGATTTTTGGTGCTGACTATTTATACCCTTCCACCACCACTTACTCTCTAAGAGAGCCATCAAAATGAAACATAACTTCCACCATTCATTTTCTGAGAGAGAACCACCTACTCATGTGTTGAGATCAAGATATTCCATTCCTACCATTTGAACCTTGATTTCTAGCCTCTTCAAGTTGCTTTCCACTCCAATCCTTCTCCTACCCAAGCCAAATATGTGTGAGAGAGATTGAGTGTTGAGGAGACTATCATTTGAAGCACAAGAGCAAGGAGTTCATCACCAACATAACATCTATTACCTTTTGGAGAGTGGTGTCTTCTAGATTGGTTAGGTGTCACTTGGGAGCCTCCAAGATCATGTGGAGTTGAACCAAGGAGTTTGTAAGGGCAAGGAGATTGCCTACTTCATGAAGATCTACCCGAGTGAGGCTAGTCCTTCGTGGACGAAGGCCATGGTGGAATAGACAAGGTTGCTTCTTCGTGGACCCTTGGTGGGTGGAGCCCTCCGTGGACTTGCGCAACCGTTACCCTACGTGGGTTGAAGTCTCAACGTGGACGTACGATAGCACCACCTATCAGAACCACGCCAAAAATCATCGTGTCTTCATTGCGTTTGAAATCTCCGAACCCCTCCTTTACTTACATGTGCAATGTTTTACTTTCTGCTACTATACTCTTAGAATTGCATGTGCATGGTGATACTTGAGTTGTTAGATTTGCTAAAATTTTCCCACAAATAAAACTGGGAAAAAGTTAGATTTTTATTTGGTCAAGTAGTCTAATCACCCCCCTCTAGACATACTTCGATCCTACAAGTGGTGTTAGAGCTTTGGTCTCCATTGCATTGGTTTCGCAACCTAGGAGAGTATGGCGTCTAGTGAGGGAAACTACCACTGTAGAGGTCCATATTTTGATGGTGCAAACTTCGCTAGTTGGAAACATAAGATGAAAATGCATATTTTTGGTCATAACCCCACCATTTGGGTTGTTGTTCATGTTGGCTTGCAAGGTGAATTATTTGAGGATGGTAAAGAACCAGATCATGAAGCAACCGCGGAAGAATTAAAGATGTTACAATACAACGCTCAAGCTTGTGACATTCTCTTCAACGGTTTGTGCCCCGAGGAATTCAAAAAAATCAGCCGCCTCGAGAATGCAAAGGAAATTTGGGATACTTTGGTTGATATGCATGAAGGTACCGAGTCCGTCAAGGAATCCAAGTTGGATGTGCTTCAAAGTCAACTTGACAAGTTCAAGATGAAGGATGGCGAAGGAGTCGCCAAAATGTACTCTAGGCTTGCTCTCATCACAAATGAGATTGCTGACTTAGGAAGTGAAGAGATGACTGACAAGTTCATCATCAAGAAGATCCTTAGAGCCTTGGATGGAAAATATGATATTGTGTGCACATTGATCCAAATGATGCCCAATTACAAAGATCTCAAGCCCACGGAAGTCATTGGAAGAATTGTTGCTCATGAAATGTGACTCAAGGATAAGGAGGAGCTCCACAACAAGTCAAGTGGTGTATACAAAGCCTCAAGTGATGCTCCTACAACATCAAGTGACAAGGTAGTATCCAATGAAGAGATAAGTCTAATGGTGAAGAACTTCAACAAATTCTACAAGAATAGAAGCAAAGAGAAAAGCTCCAAGTCAAGGCACTATGAGCAAAGATCATCAAGTCGTGACCGTAATTGCTACAATTGTGGAAGACCCGGACACTACTCCAATGAGTGTATGGCACCTCACAAGAAAAGAGAAGACTCACCTAGAAGGAAGAGTAGAAGAGATGAATCACCTCATAGAGAGAGGAGGAGTAGAGATGATCGTTGTGAACGAAGACCTTCTCGAAGAAACAAGGAATCAGAAGGGAAATACAAGTCAACCAAGAGCTACTCTAGAATAAGACATCAAGCTCATGTTGGTGAATGGGTTTCCGGCCCCGACTCCGACAACCACTCCGAGAGAAGTTACCACTCCGACTATAGTCAAGATGAAGGTGTTGCCGGCCTTGCTCTAGTATCATCCAACTCCCATGACATATTTGATTCACCAAATGAAGGAATTGGAAGATGCTTCATGGATAAATGCCCCAAGGTATCACACCCAGAGTATCTTGATTTCAATAGTGATGAGGATGATTTGCTTGTTGATAAAACTAGTGATGTGAGCTATAATGAACTTGATAGTAACCATGATAGTCAAGATGAAATGAGTGACAATGCTAAGAAGGAGATTGAGCGTCTAACCAAAGAACTAAACACTCTTAAGTTAGCTCATGAAACAACTCGAGTAAATCATAGAGAGCTTTTAAGAACTCATGAGAAGCTACGCTTCAAGAAGCTAAATTTAAAGCAAGAGCATGAGCTTCTTAAAGCAATCAATGATGACCTTTGAAAGAAGAATTCTTCTTACATTGCCAAACGTCTCCTCTTGTCTACTTTTATGCCACAAGTTAAAACTACTCAAGCTAGTAACAAGAGTAAGAAAGGTTCTTCATCTAGTAGTAACAATAACAATGCTAAATCCAATATTGTTGCTCCTAGTAGTTCTCTCGATTCCACTAATGATTCTCTTAGCAAAGTTACACTTGAGCAATAAAACACTTTATTGAAAGGAATTATAGAAAGGTGTTTACAAGAGCCTTGCCGGGAGTAAGAAATTTGAGGAAATTGTAAACAAGCAAGGAAGACACCGGTAGATTGGTTTTGACCAAAAGTTCAATGCCAATGGAGTTGAATGGGAAGAAGATCAATATCCTAAGATGAAGTTTGTTCCTCAACAAGAGAATTATGACCCCACTTCTTTTGAGGGAACACAAGCTCAAGATGATCTTCCACCACAAGACCACAAGCTAAAAGGCAAGGGCAAGCTTCAAGAAGAGATTGACTCATTTGAAGAAGCACCTCAAGCCTTGGTCAAGTGGGTTCCCAAGACTTCATCAAGCTCTACTTCATCAAGTTCAACTACAACTCCAAGGATTCCAATCAAATTGATGTGGGTCCCAAAGAAGAAGAACTAGAGAGTTCTTGAGGGTGACTTCGCCAACAAACACCAGTCACATTCATTCATGGCAATGACTCATGCAACCAAATTCAACATCTTGCACTAGTTCATGGAGTCACAAAACCTTTTGTTGGTAAGACAAGGGACAAGATATTCAATGCATTCATGGACATCGTCATATGCGCATTTCACTCTATGTCTATGGATCTCTTTGTATGTTCCTTGTGGGACTAACCCAAGTAGGTATTGAAGGTGCAAAATTCCAAGGATAGTCCCAACTCTTGATGGACTACATCAACATTAAGCATCCACATCTACACTATCTACATGAAGTCATCATCGACAAAACCCAAGGTTAGTTCATCCCTCTTTGGGGGATATTACATCTAGCGGGAGCTTTGCTCTAAAATTTGAGCTAAAGCAACTCTAATGGTGTGAACACATTAATGCTTTACGGAAAAGTGGTAACCCCACTTGTGCTTAAATGATGAGTATGACCTATGATCGAATGTTCTCATTTGGCTCCTAAGTCAATACACTCATATATAGATGACTATGTCATCACACATTGCTTGATAGTTGATAGAATTGGATGTGCATGTTTGACACATATTTCATTTGCTATCTTATTGTGTGAGCATGTTGGTATGCATATTTCTCATTCGAGGACATCCATTTGTAGTTTGATTGATTTGGTTTATTTGGCAAATGGATGTTCAAGAATGCCTAAGCACCTTCTCTAGCTATATATCTTGACTTGTCTAAATTCTTTCTTGCTACACAAAAACATAAACAAGTCTCTTTCGGACCCTCCGGGTGAGGAGCACTCGGAGCCACCAATCTGACTAGGGCTGACCTCCAAAACCTTCTAAGTGATTTTCGGATAGACCAATTCACAACCTTCCGGTCTCATCGAAACCACTTGGACTGATCTGATTTTCTATCTCGGAGATACCGACCTGAAATTCTCAGCGTCACCGAATTGATGTGCTCATAGCAGTTACTCATCTCGGTGCCACCGATTCATTTCGCTCGGTCTCACCGACAGCTCACGGGTATATATATATATATATATATCACGCGGACCGCACGTTGAAAATTTTCAACAGTCACGTCTCTTGCACCCCGTTGCTGCCGTCGCCTGTGGTCCCCGGATTCCGTCGCCGTCAACGGCATTCTTCGCCGCCGTTGCCGCTATAGAGAATCTCCATCGAGTTAGGGTGAGATTCGATCCCCTAGTGCTTCAAATTTCGGATTCTGTGCACTAGAGCACTTGCGCCCGCAACATTCCCACTGATTGAGATTTCTATTCCATCAAATTCCGTAGAAATAGAGTTGAGCAAAAAAATTAGGGTTAGGTTTGCGCAGAAATCATCTCGGACAGACCAAATAGAGAGAATCGGACTCGCCGATTTGGCCTCTGGCCTTGTGCATTGTACATCTCGGTGTCACCAAGTGGTACAGATCGGTGGATCCGAGTATAAAGTTTTTGTAGAACCCTAGCTTGACAGAGAGACCGAAACGCACCTCGGTCAGACCAAGTCTATGTGGCCAAGTCTCTGTTACAGCTTCGGTGCTACCGAGACTATCTACTCAGAATTTCTGAAATCATTTATGTGAAAACCTAAAACTGAAGTTTTTACTCAAAAGTTTGTCAAAATGTTGTGTTTTTGTGATGCTCATCTATTCCACTCTACCCCATCTACTTCATAGGTGTCAGTATGTTAGATGTCAGTGATAGCCAGAACAGGTCAGAAGAGCATATTGTTGATCTGAGTGCAGGCTCTAGTCCTGAAGAGAGCTACCATGAAGGAGAAAGGAGTTCTCTAGATTTGCCTAAGGCAGCCACAAGGTCAAGGAAGAAGAAAAATTCTGATGATGAGAATGAAGACTTTGTTGCAGAAGAAGTCACCTCAAAGAAGCCAAAGAAAGTTGTGCTTGCCAAGAAACATGGTACTGCTGCAAGCACTAGGCTAGCTGCAAACAAATCTATGGCTAAAGTAGTAGGAAAAAAGAGGGTGAGGAAGGAGTTAGTTCAAGTGACCTTCAAACCTACCTCCATGAGGAGAGATGACATGCCTGAGCCAGCTGGTAATCCACCTCCTGCCAAGCAGCACAAGCTCATGGCTGATGCTATGAAGACTGCCACTTCTTCCAAGCCAAAGGGGACGACCATCAGAAACATCTCTGCTGCTGAGAAGAACAAGGCCCTAGTGCCTGAGAGAGAAGAAGAGGATGATGCCCCGGTGCTTATGAAGCTTAGACCCAGATTGCTTGAACATAATGACACACATCCAGTTGCTGAGAACATGAAGAAGAACAATAATAATAAGAAGAAGAAGAAGAAGAAGAAGGATAAAGGACTGAGGAAATGGAGAGTCTGGTCCCTACTCCATCAGAAGAAGGACTGTTGTAGATTATCATTTCTACACCAAAGAACAACAAGATTTCTATGAGACAGTGTTGCTTGACAAGAAGCCCATAGTCAGTGACATGAAGTGGGTGGATTGGAAGTATATTGATCAACATGAGGATAACTCCCCCCCCCCCCACGTTCATGAGGACTTTAGGACTGTTGATGTTGATGAGTTCATTGGGAAGAAGCTGACTGCATGGAACAATGAGATGATCATGCAATTTTACTCGACAGCTCACCTCTATCGCAATGGAAGGATAGTTTGGATGACCGAAGGAGTCAAGTACCAGTCTAGTGTGCTTGAGTGGGCAACATTGCTTGGAGTGCCCAAAGCTGATGAAGATGACATCGATGTGTATGCTAAGCCAAAGATGGACCACAATTCCATGGCTAACATGTATACGGAGATTCCTGAGAAATACAAGGACTCTCACAAGCTTGGCTCTGTTTATCATTTGTTGGAAGGACTTGCTACCTCCAACACTATCATGAGGCATACTTTGATGCCCAAGTCAGGAGATGAGAGGATGATTCGAGTTCACTCCATTAACATGCTACATCATATTGACCAACATGAGAAGTTCAAGGTCATGGATCTCATAGTGGAAACCATCAAGAGGACAGCTCCTGACCAGAAGGGATCATGTGGTTTTGCCCCACATATTCAGATGCTTATCAACTCAAAGGGTGCAAACAAGAACTTTCTGTTGGATCATGAGCATTTTCCACTTCGGCCTGAGTTTTAGGATAACACCATGACGATGGATCCATCCCATCCTACCTCAGCTGCAGCACATGCAAGCGTAGAGGCTGCAAGGGCTTCAAGACCTAGTGCTTCCTCAGCTTCAGTGCTCAAGACCAAGACCGACCAGATGCTATATCTCATTCAAGCTACTCGGAGGATCGAGCGGAGTCTGGCCAACCTCGTAGAGAACCAGAAGAGTCTTGAGAGGATTGTAGAGACTAAATTTCATGATCTAGATGTCAAGGTGACAGAGGTTCAGACCACAGTTGAGATCCTGAAGCGTGAACTGGATGAAGCCAAGGCACGAACTTCTAGTGATTATGAGGACACCCCTGGTGATGGCATTCCTACGACTACTCAGTTCTAGACTATGCCCAGATCAGCTGCAGTACCAGTATCTTCCAGAGCTACAGTCTTAGCTCCAGCGGCTACACCATCGGTCTCCCCCTCAGGGCCTCCTGCCTTCCACACTCCTCCAGTTCAGCAGACTTCGTCTGAGGCATTTGCAGATGCACTTCTCTCTACTTTGACATCGACGCACACCGCCACTACAAGTCAGAGGACTTCACCACCAGGAGCTTCAGGAGATCAAGCCTAGAGCGGGAGAATAGTATAGTATAGATCAAGCCTAGAGCGGGAGAATAGTTTAGCTCTTTACTTATTTGAACTTTTTGGTACTTGTTGCCAAAGGGGGAGAATAGTATAGATCATTAGGCTTCGAGAGAGTGCTTTGCTTTTGTTCGTTTGTTTTCCTTGAGAGATTATTGCTACTCTGAGTTACCTTTTGCTTGATGAATGTATGAGACTACGTTATTGTGTGCTTGATCATACCGTACCTTAATGCTATGCTTGCTTGGATATCCATTCATATGCTCTTGTATGATCATTCACTTGTTTACTTGGTGATGAGTGCTAATTACTTTACAATCATATCATTTTGAGCGCTCCACCAAGATGTATGTGACATGGAAGAGTAACCCATGATCCTAATCAATTATGCATTTGCATTCAAACACAAATTCTTAATAATGCACAAATTTAGGGGGAGCTCTTGCTTATTGATACGTCTCCAACGTATCTATAATTTTTTATTGTTCCATGCTATTATATTATCCATCTTGGATGTTTTATATGCATTATTATGCTATTTTATACCATTTTTTGGGACTAACCTATTAACCTAGTGCCCAATGACAGTTGTTGTTTTTTCCATGTTTTTGTCTTTTACAGAAAGTCAATACCAAATGGAGTCCAAACGGAACGAAACTTTTTGATGATTTTTCTTGGACCAGAAGACACCTAGGAAGCTTCGGGAGGAGGCTAGAAGGGCCACGAGAGAGCCACAACCTCAGGAGGCGTGCCCTAGGAGGGGGCGCCCCCAAGCTTGTGGGCCCCTCGAGGCTCTCCTAACCATAATTCCAGCTCCATAAATACTCAAATATTCCCCGTATACCAGAGGACACACCAAAAATACTTTTCCGCCGCCGCAAGTTTCTGTCCTCCTAAGATCCCATTTGGAGACATGTTCCGGTACTCTGCCGGAGGAGGATTCGATCACGGAGGGCCTCTACATCAACCTTGCTGCCCTTCCGATGATGTGTGAGTAGTTTACCACAGACCTACGGGTTCATAGCTAGTAGCTAGATGGCTTCTTCTCTCTCTTTGATCTTCAATACAATGTTCTCCTCGATGTTCTTGGAGTTCTATTCGATCTAATCTTCTTTTGTGGTGTGTTTGTTGAGATCTGATGAATTGTGGATTTATGATCAGATTATCTATGAATATTATTTGAGTCTTGTATGAACTCTATTATGCATGATTAAGATAGTTTTGTATTTCTCTCTGATCAATTGATTTGGTTTGGCTAACTAGATTGATTTATCTTGCAATGGGACGGGTGCGTTGTTTTGGGTTCAATCTTGCGGTGTCCTCACCCAGTGACAGAAGGGGTAGCAAGGCACGTATTTGTATTTAAAAGGATTGAGAAGAGAGGTCTAGAGGGGGGTGATTAGACCCTCAACAAGTAAAAGTGGCAATTTTTAAGTTGTTCAAGTTAAGGTGGAGTTTTAGCACAAGTTTAAGCATTCACAATACATTTCAAGCAAGCATGACAAGAGTATATGCAGTGGAAAGAGTAAAGCATGCTAATTGCAAGAAAGTAAAGGGATGGGATTGGAGTGTGCAAACGCAATGAAGAGACGGAGATTTTTGGCGTGGTTCCGATAGGTGGTGCTATCGTACATCCACTTTGATGGAGACTTCAACCCACGAAGGGTAACGGTTGCGCGAGTCCACAGAGGGCTCCGCCCACAAAGGGTCCACGAAGAAGCAACCTTGTCTATCCCACCATGGCCATCACCCACGAAGGACTTGCCTTACTCGGGTAGATCTTCATGAAGTAGGCGATCTTCTTGCCCTTAGAAACTTCTTGGTTCAACTCCACAACTCGACGGAGGCTCTCAAGCGACACCTAACCAATCTAGGAGACACCACTCTCCAAAAGGTAATAGATGTTGTGTTGATGATGAACTCCTTGCTCTTGTGCTTCAAATGATAGTCTCCCCAACACTCAACTCTCTCTCACAGATTTGGATATGGTGGAAAGATGATTTGAGTGGAAAGCAACTTGGGGAAGGCTAGAAATCAAGATTCTTGTGGTAGGATTGGTATATCTTGATCTCAACACATGAGTAGGTGGTTCTCTCTTATAAAATGTATGCTGGAAGTGTAGACACGTTCTGATGGCTCTCTCACATATGGAGAAGGGGGTGGAGGTGTATATATAGCCTCCACACAAAATCCAACAGTTACACACATTTGACCCAACTCGGTCAGACTGAATAGATGAACTCGGTGAGACCGATTTAGTCCAAAATGTGAACGTTAGGAATCTCGGTGGGACCGACTGGAACAACTCGGTGGGACCGATGTGCTAGGGCCTAGGGCAAACCTCATCTCGGTGGCACCGATTGCATCAACTCGGTGAGACCAAAGTGAAGCAATAGGGCAACAGAGAGTTGGTCAAGCCATCTCGGTGAGACCGATCGCTATTTCGGTGAGACCGAAATAATTGCAATAGGCAATAGAGAATTGGCAAGGCCATCTCGATGAGACCAAGATCTGTATCGGTGAGACCGAACTGTTAGCATTTCTGGCAGTGGCTATGTCATATGAACTCGGTGGCTCCGGATAGGATGAATCGGTGGGGCCGAGTTGGAGTTTAGGGTTTTGACCTATTTGGAATGAGAAAGTGGTTGAGGGATTTGGAGCAATATCACTAAGCATTTGAGCAAGCAAGCCATTAAGCAACACCTCATCCCCTTTTAATAGTATTGGCTTTCCTATGGACTCAATGTGATCTTGGATCACTTAAAATGAAATGAAGAGTCTTGAGCTTTAGCCAATGTGTGTCCTTAGCATTTTGAAGGGGTTCCACATCCTCTTGTCCTTTCCACGCCATTGTTGAACTTGTCTGAAATACAATGGATAAAGGCATTAGTCCAACAAGAGATATGTTGACATTAATTACCAAAATCACCCAGGGAGCGCTTGTGCTTTCAATCTCCCGCTTTTTGGTAATTGATGACAACATACATCAAAGCTTTAGGTAAATGATATGAAGGGTAGCAGGTAAATCTTTGGAGAGACATGTAACATGCATAAGCTCCCCCTATATGTATGCAATCATGTGAAGATAGGATATACTAACATGTGAATGCATAATCATGACAGAGCAAGCAGAGAGTTACATGTATCTTGGCTATATGCATCAGAGCAAATGATATGATTTAGAAATGTACCTCCATGTTTATGAATCCCTCTTGCAAACAATATGTGCACCAGCAAGAGATCATCATGCACATGAGAGTGATGCATACACTTACCTTGTGGTCTTGAGCTGACTTTGGAAAGTGTGGACTTGAGAAAACAGGGTTAGATAACACAAGGACACTCCTAATAAAGCATGTTAAGGAACCACAAGAATACCAAGACTGGGATGACATGTAATGGGTGAGTACTAAGTACTTCATTTAGATATAGACATGTCCCCAAAGATTTAAAGATGTGCAATGAATTCCAAAGATTTTTCTCCCCTTAGACATGGACTCTTCTCCACCTGAATCTGATAATGGATAATGGGAGAAGGTAGGGTGAGATAAAATCAGAGCAAAATAGGGTAATAGCAACTAAAATCAAAGCAACAAGAATTTTAGCAATAGCTAAGATCAAACATATTGACATGTCTTTCCCCTCTTAAAGACATGTGACTTCTCTCCTCTTTGTTAATAAGCATATGTAGAAGAGCGTAGATGTGCTCATTTGATAGGCTTTGATGTGCTCTCTCTCCCCCTTTGACATCAATTTCCAAGAAGGGCACTTCTGGAACATGTGTCAAGTAGGTGTGGTCCTTGAGAGTCACTACAAGGCAGTGAGTAGCTTATGATGCTGATGGAGGAAAGAATCATTGAGTGGAGCTAAAGAGAATAGGCAGGAAGAAATGGCAAAAAAAGGTTTACTCGGGGTTGAAATCGGTGACGCCGATATGGTTGCATCGGTGACTCCGGGATGGCAGAATCACAGATGGTGCTTATCAGTCAGACCGAGCTAGTCCGTATCGGTTGTAAAGATGAACTATATACAAGGAGACCTTGTATTTCGGTCGAGGCAATAGGTTTGGATCAGAGGGACCGAGTTCAATGCAGAGAAAAGATTTTGTCAACTCAGCTCCCTTGGCAAATGAAATCTCACAAGGATTTGCAAGGAATTAACAGAAAGATTTGCAATGAATTTACAATAGTATCACAGATGAAAAACAAAAAAGATAAAAGAGATCTAGATGAAATTTTTTTGTTTTAGAGAGAGACAAAATAGCAAGAAAAATATGCAAATAAAAAACAACTGAGCAAAAGAACATTAGAGAACTTCATCTAGAAAGGGTCGGCGACAAAGTCACCTATGTTAGAGTATATTGACTAAGGAGTCAAGTGATAGCACTTGATCGTAGGTCATACTCATCGTTTAAGCTCAAAATGGGGTTACCATTTTTCGTTTAAGCATTTTGATGTATTCACACCTTGTTGACTTGCTTTAACTCATGACTTGGAGCAAAGCTTCTCTAAGGTGGAATGACATACCTTGGGTTATGGTGTTGATCTTGATCATGTAGTCGAACTTGTGTTGGATGCTCAAGGTTGATGTAGTCAGTCAAGAGTTGGGAGCACCACTAGTAGTTTGAGTTCATCTTCCTACATGGGTTAGTCTTGCAAGGAAGAGCACTTGTGTATCCAAATTGACAGTCATGAAATTTTTCATATAAAGATAGTCAAAGGATATGTTGAGTGAGTTCATGCTTCCTTGTATTCAACAACCATATCATAGGAACTTGGTGATGTAGAGATTGCTCAAAATGTGAGTGACTTGCAATCACATAGATTTGGGTTCATCCAAGTACCTACAGGGGTTAGATAACATGCAAGGGTACAAGTATAGATCCAAGACATATGATCATCATCATAAGAGAAATATCAAGGATTAGTCATAAAAGGCTCATGCCTTGCATGTATCCAAATGGAGTTTCTACACCAAGTTTGAGGCATCAATGATATTCAATTCACCTCTCAAACGGTAAAATACTTTCTCATCAAGCGGTTTGGTGCGTATATCCGCCAATTGCTTATCGGTTCGAACATGCTTAAGATTGATGTCTCCTTTAGCAACATGATCCCAAATGAAATGATGACGAACTTCAATGTGCTTAGTTCGAGAATGTTGCACGGGATTGTGAGCAATCTTAATAGCACTTTCATTATCACAAAGCAATGGAACATGTTTCACATGTATCCCATAATCCTTAAGGGTTTGGGTCATCCAAAGTAATTGAGCACAACATGATCTAGCGGCAATGTATTCCGCTTCAGCGGTAGATAAGGATACCGAGTTTTGTTTCTTAGAGGACCAAGACACAAGGGATCTACCAAGAAATTGACAAGTACTCGAAGTGGACTTTCTATCAACCTTGTCACCGGCATAGTCCGAATCGGAGTAGCCAACAAGATCAAAAGATGACCTCTTGGGATACCAAATGCCAAAGTTTGGTGTATGAATTAGGTATCCCACTATCCTTTTCACGGCCTTAAGATGACACTCTTTAGGGGGCGCTTGATATCGTGCACACATGCACACACTTAGCATAATATCGGGACGGGAGGCACATAGCACTACTGTAGAATGCTGCTAACACGACACTACAATCAGAGACCCTTCGACAAAATTGCGTGTGATGCATTAACCGCAAATGGTGATGTAAAAAACCATCAAAAAAGATGCAAAACGTTTGCGATGGCGGATACATCAAACATGGTTCAGATTTAGTTGCATATGCGATGCGGGGCATACAGTTCAGTTAAATGAACTGTTTGTGATGAGGCAGAACAACAGAAACGAGCAGCCAGATGAAGGCGTGTGCGATATACGGCATACAGTTCACTCGGATAAACTGTTTGTGATGAGGCGGAACAACAGAAATGGGCAGCCAGATCAATGTGTGTGCGATATACGGCATACAATTCACTCGGATGGACTGTTTGTGATTAGGCAACACAAAAGAAACGGTCAGCCAGATCAAGGTGTGTGCGATATACGGCATACGGTTCACTCAGATGAACTGTTTGCGTTGAGCCAAGAGAACAGAAACGGTTCAATTTAACAAGATGTGTGTGATACGCGACAAACAGGTCTGTAATCAGAAATGTGTGGGAAGACCGATAATAACACAGACGATTGCTGCTAATAAGACGTGTGTGTTGTGCGATGGGATTGCATACAGAATAACAACATATATATACACACTTATAAGGACACGGTTGCATAACCAAATTAAACATCGAATTACATAGGTGGCTACTACACACATGACATTTAATTGCACACACCAAAGTAAACTATTACATGCATAATTACATAGGTGGCTACTACACACATGACATTTCCACACACCAAAGTAAACTATATATTACATGCATAATTAAGTAGGATAAACGATCATCTGATCATCATCTACTTCTTGTGACACTTGCCACTACTGCTCTGCTTGTGGCTCGATCTGGCCTCATCGATTTTGGGAACGAGGCACTTCCTCATGTCAACGATCTGCATGTGCATCTCGTAGCACATGTACACGCTCTTGGCCGCAAACCCGAGGTGAGGTTCATCCAGTTTCCGCATCCAGGCCCCGTGCCAGGATACGGGACTTGTTCTGTTGGCATCCTGCTTCATCTTTTCGTAGTAGGGGTCGATGATGGCCGAGATGAGTTCAACCAGGGAGTCCTTCTTCGTGCTACCCCAGACCCTGTAGTGCTCACGGATTTCGACAAGGTTCTTGCAGGCCAAGCCCGTAACCATGAGTGATTTTACATCGTTGGAGGTTTCCACCGTAGCGAACTTGTAGTCGGTGCTGTTGACAAGCCTGGCAAAACGGTCGCAAGGCTCTGTGGCCACGCAGTAGTGGTAGATGAGGACATGATGGCGCACGCACAACTGGGCGACGGCAACCTTCTGATCTTTGCCGGGATAACCGCCGGTGTACTGGAGGTCGATGCCGACCACCTTGTACTTGTCTCGAGCAAGCAACTGCTCCACGGTGTTGATGTAGTCCTCCACCACGGCCGGGTCGATGGTGTACATCACCGAGAGATCCGTCTCCCTCGCGTCGGTCTCCACTTTATGCTCACCGAACTCCATTGGAGCGTCGCTAGATATCCTCTCTGTATGTGTCATTGTGGGTGTGCTTGTTGTGTTGTGGGGCGAGATCGAAAGGTTGAAGAGACTAAGGTTATAATGGCCGTGGTAATTAATGGGGAAGCCGGACCGCCTGTAATATCCGCACGCCCGGATGGCAGTTCTAATTTGCAGCGCGTAACTCCATCGTGTCGCATGTAACTACATCGTGGCGACGCGTGCGGCGCAACCGCATGCATATGGGCCCCTAATGTGATCGTGCGCAGGCCCCAACCGCTGGCAGAGCGCGCGCAGGGATGCGAGCAGAGCGATCCGTGGTCGCCTCAACGGCGAGCAACCATATATATGCATATAGCAGTTGAACACGCAAGGAAAAGCTGTCCACAAGCCGAGCTCGTGGAGGTACGCGAGCAGAGCGCGCCGACGGACGCGAGCAGAGCGCGCTGCGGCACCTAACAGCGAGCAGAGCGCGCCGAGGGACGTGAGCAGAGGCCGGCACAGTGATACGTGGCAAATAAGACGAACTGTGCGAGCGATGGCAGAGACATCAAGCATGAATTAGATTAGAGTTGTGTGTGCGATACGTGACATACAGTTGATCCATCCGAGCTGTTTGTGATGGAATAAGCCGTGTGTGTTGTGGGCAAACGATTGCTGGTATACAATCATTTGCGATTGATGAATTCATCATCGACGGGTTCCCTAGTGTGGTCCGTGTGCGATGTGATATGCTCTGTCTGCACAACATCTACGCTCTGTGTACAGAAGAACAACATATATATACTTATAATAGGACATCATTGCAAAACCAAATTAAACATCCAATTACGTTATATAACAAATACCATAAATATTGCAAGGTTCAAATTCCAGCATTACAAGGCCCAAATTCAAAGATTACAAGGTTCAAACTATTCAGACACATAAAATTCAACTTCTTCAGAATCTTTTTCATGCATTATTTCTGCGAAAGGATCAGCCACCGAGAAGTCATATAGCGGCTCGATACAGTGACTTCCGAATAATCTGTCATATGAAGTTACAAACTGAAATTCAGCTTCTGCAGAGCCTTTTCCATTCAGCTGTACATGCCTGCGCTCTTTAGCAATCCATTCACTTCTGCGCAGTAAATATAGGGTAAGCCTCATTACCTTGAGCAACCTTGCTTTCTCAACAAAGAACCTGGCGAATTTAATTTCTGGTGTGGTGCCTCGGTACTCGTTAAAAGTAATTTCTGTGAGATGAAGATCAAGGGATTCAATGGGATTGTTATATTCCCCAACATTTTCTACTTTCGGGCCTGTTAGTATCTGCAAACGAAGACAACATATTAGTGCCTAGCTGCAGATTTGAACACTTCGGGCCTCTTTGATTTGCAGGATTTCTAAAATACATGAAAAGAGTGAAATGCCACCTTCAATTTTTCATGATAAACTTTTATCACGAAAGCATGTCGGGCGAAGGAATAAAATGCGTACAACACTAGCATCTCAAAAAATATATGTATTGAAATCCTCAAAATTTCCTTTAAAAATCATTCTACATTTTTCATTGTAATCATGGGTAAAAGTAACAAAAAATTGAGCTCCGTTGTGGTTAGCAATTAACAGGAAAGGAGCATCACCTCGATGTATAGCTTCTCCGTGCAAGGAAAGCATCTAAGGAATCTAACAACTTCATCCAGATCGGGGCCGATAGATTGTAGTGCCAAGATCTGCACTGTGCGCAGAGGCCGGGTCAAGCTTGTTGGAATCATTTTTTGGATGACGGGCGAACATATAGATCAACAAAAATTAGATAAAATGTGTTGTCCAATAATATATAAGAAGGAGAAGAAGAAGACTGATGTACCTGAACGGATAATGATCCAGTAACAAGTTCGTTGAATTCAGCATACGAATAGCCCAACACTGTCAATTTTGGTGCGTGAATGACCCTGATTCTTGCTGGACCTAATTTATCAAGTACATACAATCTCTCGAGGAAAGGCGCATTCTCAATGACCATATCGTGAAACACCTCAACTGACAGCCTTGGGCGGCGCCAGCAATGCAAATAAATCGCATGGGCATTCGTCGAGGTGATGTGGAGGCTACTAAACCCATCCATCGCATGAAGACGAAGGTACTCGAGCATTGTACAGCCAATGAGCAGGCGCTCCAAATCCTCCTTCGAGATGCGGACGGCAATGAGCTCGAGGTGCTTAAGTTTAGGGAGATGAAGAGCGCGCGGCATCAATCCAGGGGGAAATGCACCGCCTGAATGTAGCGCGGCGCAGCGTGGGCGCGAGGCGAAGCACGGACGGTGGCAGTGAGCAAGGACGTCCAGCATGAAAGCTGAGCTCCTCGAGCCGATCCAGGGCTGGGGATAGGAACCAGTAGTGCAACCTGGGTTCGGTCTTGTTGTGGGGACTGAGCCTGCCGATAGCAAGGTGTCTGACCAGCCCAGGGTGCATTGCGAGGACGTGGGACAATGCGTCCAGGCGTTGCTGCTCCCCGCTGCAGAACTCGTGGTCGACGATGAGGTCCGGGGGTGGAGTGCCAGAGGGAGCGCCACCGCCACGAGAGGACAGTGGTCCGCACGCCATTTTTGATGGGAAGGTGGGATATGATGTGTAACATCCCCAGCATCACCCTACAGTGATCACCTCCTGATAATGCCAGATCATCATGATTAACAGAACTTAATCATTATTAGTATCATATCTCTTTTCAAATTCCAATTCAAAAGGATTTCCAAACTCAAAGTGAAAATAAAAGTTGTTTAAAATCAGGAACTAAAATGTTCTTAATATTGCAAATATTTCAGAAGCAATTATAAAATATAATCAATGTTAATTGAGTTAGTTAATAGACTCTAACATCAATAAGTAGTACCTAAACAGCACCTTTATAATCCTTTTCTTTTACTAAGAATTCATATGATCTCATATTTTGCCCAAACCAATTTCTGGTAGATGAGAATATTGCATAGCTAATTTTAAGACAAATGCCACATTTTACAAAAGTCAGATACCTGTCAAAAGAATTAGAAACTGAGTGAGTAAAAAGAAAGCAGGAATCGAAATTGGATAAAGGCCGAAGACTACTGTGCACTAAGGCCTACCGCTGCAGAACCAGCCCAGCCCACTAAGCCACCGTCATCGTCATCGTCGCGCTGTCGGCACGCGCGCCCACGCGCGCCCTCGCCGGTTGGATCCTCGACACGGCGACGCTACAGCGCCGCCGAGGGGATAAGAGGGAACCCCTCTGCCCCGTCCTCGCCCTTATCCACTCCTCCCTCACTCTCTTTCGCTCTCCTCCTCGTACCCCACCGCAACCGAACCCCATCATCGTCGTTCGCCATCGCGGACATGGCCACCGAGCCTCCCTCTCCGCTTCTTCGAGTCCACTCGCGCCGCCGTCGACTGCTACTTCTTCTCCGACCTCGAGCACGAGCCCGAGGCCACTACATCGCCGGATCGAGGTCATCGTCTACCTCGGGACACCGCAGCTCGCCGGAGTCGATCCACCGTCCCCTGCTGCTACTAAGCATCCAACGGGCCCCCGTGTGCCTCCTAGGTGAGCATGTGCGTCCTTCCCCTCTCTGCCTCGCTCGATTCCGTCCCCATAGCTATAGTGGCCGCCGTGCCCGAAGTATCTCGCCGCCGGCCATGGCACAGCCGTGGCCACAGCACGCCAAGCTCGCAGCCAAGCTCCGCCCCGAGTTCCTGGGGCTCCCAGGAACCCAACGCGCCCACATAATCCTCTCCTTGTGCTCCGTGCGCTCGAAACCGAGCACACCCGTACTCCGGCGCCGCCGTTCGATGTCGCCGCCGTCGTTTCGAACAACCCCAGCTGCCGCCGCTCGCTCCATCGCACGCGCGGCTCCGGGCTCGTCCGAATGAGCCCAACCGCGGCTCGATCCGCCCCCTGTGTGCCGTTTTCGTGACGCGCCGCCGTCTCTGTTGCTCGCCGGAGCAACTCCGACGCGCGCGCCGGCGTTCAAACCCTGCCTGGGTCGCCGACAGGTGGGCCCAGGGTGATTAGCGACTAATCCGGCCCTAATGGTTCGCTGACGTGTGGGCCCTTTACTGTAGCAATTAGATTAGTCTAACTAATGTTGTTAGTTAGCTCAACCACTGATAGGCCGGTCCCACACCCACTAATTATCTAATTAGATTAGTTTAAATTCTGTTAATTGCTAACAGCCACTGACTACTGGGCCCCACTAGACCCAGTTGACCAGTCAACCAGCTGACTGGGCTGGACCCAGTCAATGACAGGTGGGTCCCACTGGACCCACTGCCCAGTCAATGCTGACACAGTCAACTGCTGACTGTGCAGTTGACTGGGCCCACTGTCAGCCTCTCTGGTGCACACTGGGTGCAGTGCACTGGGTGCACCCAGCGTTTCCGGTTACTGTTTAAATTTGAATTAATAAATCCAGAAATTCCAGAAATTCAAATAAACTTCGGAAAAGCATAGAAAATAAACCGTAGCTCAGATTGAAAAACTTTATACATGAAAGTTGCTCAGAACGACAAGACGAATCTGAACGTGTCGTCTGTTTCCATATCGGAACCCCCTACATAGGAGAACATGTAATTTTGAGCCCGATTCCGGTAGATGAATAGTGCATACATACCGGTTAATAAATCCCACGTTAATCCTAAAATAACTAAAAATGACTTAGACATATCTTTAGGCAACCATGCACTACATCATAGCATAGCATGCTCTGTGTTGCATATATTTGCTGTGTATTTATTTGTTTCCTCCCCCTCTTCTCTCTCGTTAGACCCCGACGTCGACGCAGCTCCTGAGACCGATGCAGCTCCAGAGCACGACTACGTCCCTGACGACCTTGCCCATGCCGCAGAGTAAACAGGCAAGCACCCCCCTTTTGAGCATTCCGATATCGCCCATTCTCTTCTCTCTTATGCTTGCATTAGAAGTTATTGCTGCTGCTGTTATCCTATTTCTGCTGCATAGCCTGTTTATTCTAACATGTTTTTGTTACCTACCTGCTTATCCTAAACTATTTAGTATAGACTGGGTAGAGCCCCATCAGTGACCCCACTTATCCCGACTGCCCCGCTGGATTATCAGAAGACCCGAGCAACGGGATCGAAGACCAAGCCCCGACACCGCACGTCACTTCCCCTTAGTTGCTCGACACTACTGGGTTACTATCGAGTGCCGAGGGTGATACCTCATCAGCACTTCTGATGATAACCTTGTAGGTTAGTTAATCGGGCGTGGTCAGCGAGGGTGATTCCTCCTACACCACCCCCGATAACGACGACGTCGTGCAACCTCTCAAGTGTGGACCTCGAGGGTGATTCCTCCTTCGTTCACCTTGACGATAACATCAGAGGGAATTCCATCAAGGGTGATTCCTCAGGGTTCCCCTTGGTGTTGGACACACGATTACCATTGTTACTATGACTTTATAATGAAACATGTTACTAAAGACGGGTCGGCCCTGAGGGGTACCCGCGCGAGCTTAATTGCGAGTGATGTGGAATCGGGTGGACCTGGATGGTGCCCGAGAGTTGAACACGAGGCATGGCCGGGCATTCTTAGCCCTTGCCGCAAGTCCTCGAGACGGGGCGACGGGGTCACATCTTTCGTGAGTCTCTGCTCGTTACCGCGTGCTCCTAATCCACTAACGGTTTGGATATTTGATCCGAGGGGCCTCTGGCCTGATAGCACTAACCATCACGTGGGCATAGTTTGGGCGTTCTGCGTCGTATACTTCAGCCGGAGCTTAATGGACGTCAGCGACTGAGCGGTGCGCGCCGAGTTGGACTGGTTACGCAACTGCGCTTGTATTAAGGGGTTGCTAGGTCTGCTCTCGGCCGTGAACGTAACGCGCAGGAGTTCCCGGGGCGAAGGCCCAAGACCCTTGGGGCATAGGTTAGTCTGGCATGTTGACCTCTCTGTTAAGTATTCGGTCGGGTTGTGGCGTATCGTTTGGCCGAGGCCGGGCATGACCCAGAAAAGTGTGTCCGGCCGGAGTTAATCGAGCGTGGTGGGTAAGTTGGTGCACCCCTGCAGGGAAGAACTAATCTATCGATAGCCTGTCCTACGGTAACGGACACTCGGAGTTTTATCCCGATCGGTACAACTAGAACTGGTGACTTGAGATGAAATGGATAGTATGGATCTGGGATTGCTTTCTCGCAGGGAGTCGAGGAAGAATCTCTAGGCGAGGTTGACAACACTACTACTACTTACATTATGTTAATCTGCACTCATCTAATGCTGCAAGACCGTTGAAGATGCTAGTCTACGATAGGACTAGGCTTTCCCTCTATTCTGGCATTCTGCAGCCCAGTCCACAGATACAGCCTCCTTTGAAAATGTTGCATATGTAGTGTAGATCCTTGCTTGCTGAGTACTTTGGATGAGTACTCACGTTTGCTTTACTTTCTTTTTCTCCCCATATCCATTTGTCGCCGCCAGATGACGGAGCCCCTGAGATAGCTGCCCCCGTCGACGACTACGGCTACTACTACTACCCTCCCGGCGAGTACTACTACGAGGAGTCGACCAACGACCAGGAGTAGGATTCGGAGGGTCCTGGGCAGGAGGCCTACGCCTTTCGATCGTAGTATTTCATTTTGCCCCGCCTTTCTAAAGACTTAACTCTATTTCTGTAATATATCTGTACCCAGATATCTGATGCTTCCGCTAACGCTTGTATGCCATCGAGCTATGTATTCGAGCCCTCGAGGCCCTGGCTTGTAATATAAATCTTGTATGACTTTATTTATGTTTTAGAGTTGTGTTGTGATATCTTCAAGTGAGTCCTTAGGCTTGATCGTGTGCATTTGCGTGTATGATTAGTGCACGATTAAGCCGGGGTCGTCACAGGTTGGTATCAGAGCCGACTGCCTGTAGGAATCCCCCTTTCCAACTCCTTGGCCGAAGTTGAGTCTAATGGTCCAAAACTGTTTTACTAACATGGCTATGTGGCTTACGGGCCCACGTCGCCAATTGGGTGGTATTAGGATCTTTTATTCCTCGTCTATACTCTGGGACTCTGATCTCTCTTCCTTTCGGGTTAAAATTTTACTAACTTGACATTAGGTTCTCGTAACCACTTCATCCCGGAGAGCCCCTTCACCACAGATGATCGACTGTTACATCAGAAGAATCTGAAGATACTCCTCGACGTTAACCGAGACCCTGTGCCACTGCTTTGCAATTCCTGACCACCGACAAACCCTCATGGATAACTAACCATCCTTGTCGTTTGTATCTTCATTCCCAGCTACTCCTTTATGTGCGAGATACCCTGTAATACTCTTCGTTAATTCGAAAATTCCCTAAACCTACTGCCTTGCAGTTCCTTTTCTCCTGAACACACCTACGAATAAATCCTCATACTTACACGGGGTCCGTTCATCCCCGGTTGTTCAAGTGCTTTCCGGAACACGTTGAATTGCTATTTAATCTCCCGATAATCCTCTGCAGCCTATTGCTCTTGAAATTCTTGCCTGCTTGCCTTAAGGTTAATTCCATATGTCTAGTAATTCCCGTCAACATCCTTTGCCAATTACCATTTTGAATCCCCTGAACCTATATGCTGCGAATGTTCGCCATCATCAGTCGATTCCCAGAAATTCGTCCTTCCGGCTCAGTCACCATTCCGAACATGAGCTGGTTCTCAGCCAATCAAGTATTGGTTGATTGTCCAACTAAGCATGTACAACTCACTCGTCCCTCTGCCCAGGTGAACTAATTGTCAATCCTGGCTTTGGAAATCGTGAACCCTCTGAATTTTATACTTGGGTTGCTCAAGTGCTTCCTTAATTCGATGTGCTTGCCTCCCGTCCTTTCTCGGAGGACTCTTAGATGGAACCAGTTGTTAAAACCTTACCCCATTAGTTCTCACGGATCACTTGATTCCTTTTGTGGACAATTATCCGACCGATTCTTTTCTATTCTAAGAACCTTATCGGTTCCTTCCCCGTTGACATTGCCTTTGGCACTGAAGCATTCTCCACTTCTTGCCGTTTGTATATCCGCTCAGCTTGCATGGCATGGAGAGTTAGTGCATTCCTTCCCCTTATTGACTTGGGACTGACCAGGACATGACCCGTAACCTTGGGAGGAGATCTCTGCAAGACGGAACGCTAAAGTTGTCCATCTAGTTCTATTCAACCTACTCATCTTTTGATCAGAGCTTTTGCTTCTAATCCTTCGTTTCTGAACCATAACTCCTTTGTACTTAAACGTCGGATTGTTCCGATGTTTCTATAATCTGATGCTGTCACATTCTTTCTTCTTCTGGTTGAGTACCGCTACTCACGTCAGATCCTTTGTTGACTACCTGATCTTTTGTTGGATTAATATCCGGCAGTATTCTTCATATTCAAACATCTTATGAACTCTTTCCTTGGTATTTAGTACCTTCGGTAAATTGTATCATATTCTTTGACTTCGATACTCTGCTTTCGAACTCACATCCCTTGCTTGGGTTGATGGTGGTATGGATTCGTAAAATTGTCCCGATGGGTTGTATCTATGCTTCTGCCATCTGTGAGAACCCACAAGGCTTCATGTGCCATACCTTCTGGTATTCCACCAGTTAAACTTTCAAACTCTAAACATTCTTAACAGAGAGCAGTGAATGAGAAGTTGTTCATTGAAGAAGTGGGAGTCGACCTTGAACTTTGTGTTCATGCCCATGGACCCGATGTAGAATTTATCATGGAAGCTGCTTATAAAAATAATTATTTCCTTGATATGAGTTCATCTTGTATCTATGAATCGATCCCGCTCGGTGATTCAGCACTCCTAGTACCTTGTTGCTGGGGAGTCGAATACCCCATCACATCATTCCTAGCCTGATCGGCTATATTTTTATCATGCCAACTTTTAACTGTGCTACCGGGTCCTTCTTTACGGAGCACAATTTTTGACTATGAGCTCGCGTCGATCTTCCTTATCTTATCATTTCACCTCGAGCAGTAAGCTTGATTTCGAGCATGCGTCATGTCCATGGTTCCCATAACCTTTCGCTTCGGCATTCCTTTTGCTTGACGTCATCGCTGACCGATTACATTTTATTGTAACCTCTCGACAAATGCTTCGTGATCATCATCAACATTCCGAGCTCTTTCAGGATATCAAATGAATTCATGGCTGGAAATACCATCCCTGCCCCTCGATGATTTGTGATATCATCGATGACATCTTGACTTTCTACCAACACAGACCTGGTTGTGTTTGGTTAATCCTTACGTTCCAAGATAATCTTGGAAGTGTTCCTTTGTATCTCTTGTGATCTTTCGATCCAACCCTTACTTGAAACCCCATGTCATCGCTACCTCGGAGCATAACTATGGTATTCCGAATATCAACAAGAACATTTGAGACACCTTGCCAAATGTTTCTTGACCAATTATCCAAACACTGTTGTATGGGTAACATCACGATTTTCCCTCGCCCCCTTTATCTAAATTCTTTTGAACTTGCTATCCTATCATGTATATCCTGTTCCGCTATTCCTTGGACAGGATATACCCCCAATTCTTGTGTGTAAACACATTTTCCTTTCCATTGTTTTGTTTAACCTTTCTTCTGATCTGGATGATATAAACAGAAATAATTCCCTGCTTATGAAAACACCTTGAGGAACAACCTTGTTATTGAGACCCTGTTACTAATGTTGATGACATTCTGGTAACCACCGATGGACGAGAACTTTGCCTATTGGTCCGCCTCGTTCCACGAGCAAGAAAATGGTTCTCTTCGTCCCTCGCCCTTGGTACCGACCTTGTTACCGACATAACTGACAGACTATCCTCTGACATACCTTGATGTCGTGACCGGTAAGATGTCACCGTCCTCTCTACTTTTGATCGACCTTATCACAGTTCCACAGGATCAGAATCTGACTCTCCTGTACATCCTTAATTCCGAAGTACCCTTTGATCTTGGTTTTGTGTGTTATCACGAGCCACCCTCCGCGAGATGATCCATTACCGATGCTCTGAACCTCCTTTCATACTCTGTTCAGGTATCGATCGGATGTCCATTCGCTTGAAGCTTCTTATTGTACTTTCATACTTTGCTCTCGATGTTTTCCTAAGTTTCAACTCGAGAGATACCTCTACCACCTTCCCTGGATTGTCCACCAGGCATTCAACCCTATAAAGGTCAGTTCTTCCGAAGTTACCCTTTTCTTCCCCACTTAAATCTCAGGATGAGATTTCTTGTAGTGGAGGAGATTTGTAACATCCCCAGCATCACCCTACAGTGATCACCTCCTGATAATGCCAGATCATCATGATTAACAGAACTTAATCATTATTAGTATCATGTCTCTTTTCAAATTCCAATTCAAAAGGATTTCCAAACTCAAAGTGAAAACAAAAGTTGTTCAAAATCAGGAACTAAAATGTTCTTAATATTGCAAATATTTCAGAAGCAATTATAAAATATAATCAATGTTAATTGAGTTAGTTAATAGACTCTAACATCAATAAGCAGTACCTAAACAGCACCTTTATAATCCTTTTCTTTTACTAAGAATTCATATGAACTCATATTTTGCCCAAACCAATTTCTGGTAGATGAGAATATTGCATAGCTAATTTTAAGACAAATGCCACATTTTACAAAAGTCAGATACCTGTCAAAAGAATTAGAAACTGAGTGAGTAAAAAGAAAGCAGGAATAGAAATTGGATAAAGGCCGAAGACTACTGTGCACTAAGGCCTACCGCTGCAGAACCAGCCCAGCCCACTAAGCCACCGTCATCGTCATCGTCGCACTGTCGGCACGCCCGCGCCCGCGCGCGCCCTCGCCAGTTCGATCCTCGACACGGTGACGCTACAGCGCCGCCGAGGGGATAAGAGGGAACCCCTCTGCCCCGTCCTCGCCCTTATCCACTCCTCCCTCACTCTCTGTCGCTCTCCTCCTCGTACCCCACCGCAACCGAACCCCATCATCGCCGTTCGCCGTCGCAGACATGGCCACCGAGCCTCCCTCTCCGCTTCTCCAAGTCCACTCGCGCCGCCGTCGACTGCTACTTCTTCTCTGACCTCGAGCACGAGCCCAAGGCCACTACATCGCCGGATCGAGGTCGTCGTCTACCTCGGGACACCGCAGCTCGCCGGAGTCGATCCACCGTCCCCTGCTGCTACTAAGCATCCAACGGGCCCCCGTGTGCCTCCTAGGTGAGCATGTGCATCCTTCCCCTCTCTGCCTTGCTCAATTCCATCCCCGTAGCTATAGTGGCCGTCGTGCCCGAAGTATCTCGCCATCGGCCATGGCACAGCCGTGGCCACGGCACGCCAAGCTCGCAGCCGAGCTCCGCCCCGAGTTCCTGGGGCTCCCAGGAACCCAACGCGCCCACATAATCCTCTCCCTGTGCTCCGTGCGCTCGAAACCGAGCACACCCGAACTCCGGCGCCGCCGTTCGATGTCGCCGCCGCCGTTTCGAACAACCCCAGCTGCCGCCGCTCGCTCCATCGCACGCGCGGCTCCGGGATCATCCGAATGAGCCCAACCGCGGCTCGATCCGCCCCCTGTGTGCCGTTTCCGCGACGCACAGCCATCTCTGTTGCTCGCCGAAGCAACTCCGACGCGCGCGCCGGCGTTCAAACCCCGCCTGGGTCGCCGACAGGCGGGCCCAGGGTGATTAGCGACTAATCCGGCCCTAATGGTTCGCTGACGTGTGGGCCCTTTACTGTAGCAATTAGATTAGTCTAACTAATGTTGTTAGTTAGCTCAATCACTGACAGGCCGGTCCCACACCCACTAATTATCTAATTAGATTAGTTTAAATTCTATTAATTGCTAACAGCCACTGACTACTGGGCCCCACTGGACCCAGTTGACTAGTCAACCAGTTGACTGGGCTGGACCCAGTCAATGACAGGTGGGTCCCACTAGACCCACTGCCCAGTCAACGCTGACCCAGTCAACTGCTGACTGTGCAGTTGACTGGGCCCACTGTCAGCCTCTCTGGTGCACACTGGGTGCAGTGCACCGGGTGCACCCAGCGTTTCCGGTTACTGTTTAAATTTGAATTAATAAATCCGAAAATTCCGGAAATTCAAATAAACTTCGGAAAAGCATAGAAAATAAACCGTAGCTCAGATTGAAAAACTTTATACATGAAAGTTGCTCAGAACGACGAGACGAATCTGAATGTGTCGCCTGTTTCCATATCGGAACCCCCTACGTAGGAGAACTCGGAATTTTGAGCTCGATTCCGGTAGATGAATAGTGCATACATACCGGTTAATAAATCCCACGTTAATCCTAAAATAACTAAAAATGACTTAGACATATCTTTAGGCAACCCTGCACTGCATCATAGCATAGCATGCTCTGTGTTGCATATATTTGCTGTGTATTTATTTGTTTCCTCCCCCTCTTCTCTCTCGTTAGACCCCGATGTCGACGCAGCTCCTGAGACCAACGCAACTCTGGAGCACGACTACGTCCCTGACGACCTTGCCCTTGCCGCAGAGCAAACAGGCAAGCACCCCCCTTTTGAGCATTTCGATAGCGCCCATTCTCTTCTCTCTTATGCTTGCATTAGAAGTTACTGCTGCTGCTGTTATCCTATTTCTGCTGCATAGCCTGTTTATTGTAACCTGTTTTTGTTACCTACCTGCTTATCCTAAACTATTTAGTATAGACTGGGTAGAGCCCCATCAGTGACCCCACTTATCTCGACTGCCCCGCTGGATTATCAGAAGACCCGAGCAACAGGATCGAAGACCAGGCCCCGACACCGCACGTCACTTCCCCTTAGTTGCTCGACACTACTGGGTTACTATCGAGTGCCGAGGGTGATACCTCGTCAGCACTTCTGATGATAACCTTGTAGGTTAGTTAATCGGGCGTGGTCAGCGAGGGTGATTCCTCCTACACCACCCCCGATAACGACGATGTCGTGCAACCTCTCAAGTGTGGACCTCGAGGGTGATTCCTCCTTCATTCACCTTGACGGTAACATCAGAGGGAATTCCATCGAGGGTGATTCCTCAGGGTTCCCCTTGGTGTTGGACACACGGTTACCATTGTTACTATGACTTTACACTGAAACATGTTACTAAAGACGGGTCGGCCCTGAGGGGTACCCGCGCGAGCTTAATTGAGAGTGATGTGGAATCAGGTGGACCTGGATGGTGCCCGAGAGTTGAACACGAGGCGTGGCCGGGCATTCTTAGCCCTTGTCGCAAGTCCTCGAGACGGGGCGACGGGGTCACATCTTTCGTGAGTCTCTGCTCGTTACCGCGCGCTCCTAATCCACTAACAGTTTGGATATTTGATCCAAGGGGCCTCTGGCCTGATAACACTAACCATCACGTGGGCATAGTATGGGCGTTCTGCGTCGTATACTTCAGCCGGAGCTTAATGGACGTCAGCGACTGAGCGGCGCGCGCCGAGTTGGACTGGTTACGCAACTGCGCTTGTATTAAGGGGTTGCTAGGTCTGCTCTTGGCCGTGAACGTAACGCGCAGGAGTTCCTGGGGCGAAGGCCCAAGACCCCTGGGGGCATAGGTTAGTCCGGCGTGCTGACCTCTCTGTTAAGTATTCGGTCGGGTTGCGGTGTATCGTTTGGCCGAGGCCGGGCATGACCCAGAAAAGGGTGTCCGGCCGGAGTTAATCGAGCGTGGTGGGTAAGTTGGTGCACCCCTGCAGGGAAGAACTAATCTATCGATAGCATGTCCTACGGTAATGGACACTCGGAGTTGTATCCCGATCGGTACAACTAGAACTGGTGACTTGAGATGAAATGGATAGTATGGCTCTGGGATTGCTTTCTCGCAGGGAGTCGAGGAAGAATCTCTGGGCGAGGTTGACAACACTACTACTACTTACATTATGTTAATCTGCACTCATCTAATGCTGCAAGACCGTTGAAGATGATTGAAGATGCTAGTCTATGACAGGACTAGGCTTTCCCTCTATTCTGGCATTCTGCAGCCCAGTCCACAGATACAGCCTCCTTTGAAAATGTTGCATATGTAGTGTAGATCCTTGCTTGCTGAGTACTTCGGATGAGTACTCACGTTTGCTTTACTTTCTTTTTCTCCCCATATCCATTTGTCGCCGCCAGATGACGGAGCCCCTGAGATAGCTACCCCCGTCGACGACTACGGCTACTACTACTACCCTCCCGGCGAGTACTACTACGAGGAGCCGACCGACGACCAGGAGTAGGATTCGGAGGGTACTGGGCAGGAGGCCTACGCCTTTCGATCATAGTATTTCATTTTGCCCCGCCTTTATAAAGATTTAACTCTATTTCTGTAATATATCTGTACCTAGATATCTGATGCTTCCGCTGACGCTTGTATGCCATCGAGCTATGTATTCGAGCCCTCGAGGCCCTGGCTTGTAATATAAAGCTTGTATGACTTTATTTATGTTTTAGAGTTGTGTTGTGATATCTTCAAGTGAGTCCTTAGGCTTGATCATGTGCATTTGCGTGTATGATTAGTGCACGATTAAGCCGGGGTCGTCACATGATGGTTACCAACATCTCATCGGGGAGGCTGCTGATGAAGTCCACGTTCGTCGGAGGCTCTTGCGGTTCTGGCTCGACCCGCCCTCGCTTGTTGGCCGGCTCGTCCTCCATCTCGTAGCAGGCGGCGATCCTCGGTGGCGGTGCTTGTAGATGAGAATGGAGGACTGTTCTACTTACCTTCCCGAGGTGGCCGACACAAAAGTTCAAAACCAACAATAAATTGCAGCGCTCGTGGCTGGCTTCCCGGTATGGTGAGCGTGCGCGGCGGACTGCTCACAGTCGTCCCGTCTAATCAAATAGCTGCCCGCGGTAGTAAATGGTTAGTTGAACACCACGGTTGGACTAATACGACCGTTTGTGGTAATAACATGGTGGCGGTTTGTTAAAAATGCCTAGGAAAATCAATGTATAAAAAGGTGAAACGAACCCTGAATAATTTCATATGTTTAGCACAGTTGCATGTTGCCTCTTTAAAATAAATCAAGGTGATAAGATACAGCGTATGTCGTTTCGCACACAGATCATGTGACCAAGTTCCCTCTCGGAACCATGAGGCTTCTTAATACAAGCTCCAGTTTGTATGAAAGAAAATATGGGTCAAAGCCGAGTTGAAAAGGGCAACAATATCTAACCCCAGCTTACAGAAGGTACAAAAGCACGATGATTAATTGTTCATCAGGTTTACACAAAATCCAGATTGAACAGGACAATAACAACTAACTCAACCAAAGTTTTCGGCAGCCACAATCAAATGGATCAGTCTGATCCATAAAATAAAGATCCTAGGCTAGAAAATCTACTGGTACATAAAGACAAGTTGTTGTAAATAAAAGCTGGGCGCGTTCAGTCTATTGGTGTCCATATGACACCACGATAAGTTTCATGAAGCCGAGCATGAATTTCAACTTAGTTTTGAAAAAAAATAGTATCACAGTCTATTGGTGTCCATATGACACCACAATAAGTTTCATGAATTTCAACTTAGTTTTGGATTTACTGGATTTTAAAATCAAGATTCTCGATGTTAGAAATTTCTTGCATGGGGACTAAACATGCACCCAGGGACACGTACACATATGATTTTGCAATCCATTTTCGTGCACTATCACGGGTCTCATGTAGATCAAATTTGATTTTTGCACATTAAATCCCTGGGAAATCAATCAATGTATCAAAACAGACAAATGTTATCTATTTTTTATTATTTTTAACACTAAACTCCTTTGGTCGCATGTTCGCTGCAGAAAAAGTTTGACATGCATCTTTGGGCCACATGCACGCGGTGGTCCTAGGACACTCACTCACGTGTGACACTCTCTGTGGGCCCGCGGGGTCGCCGTCCAGCACTATGACATGCAGTGAGAGAGGTTAATTTTTTTAACACAATACAGACAGAAGCGCTCATACATACGCCCATACACTCACCCCTATGAAGGCACACACGCACACCTTACCCCTATGAGCACCTCCGAGAGAGGTTAATTTGACCAACAAGGATGGTTATTTTTTAGTTTTTGTTACGTACGGTAGGAGTATATATATAGTATGCGTTGAAGAGGGTAGCCAAGGGCAACATATACTACGCGTCATATAGGACAGTCACTCGCGTGCGATGCTTCCATCCGTGGGCCCGCGAGGTTGTCCTCCGTCACTTTGACCCAACAAGGAGGTTTCTTTTTGGGTTGTGTTGCGGTAGGAGTATATAGTACGCGTCGAAGAGGGGAGGAGGGGGGGGCCGGGGCAGCACATACTACACACAGGTCATGAACGATCTCGCTCCGTGTGGGGACTTTTCGGTTTCCGAGGCAGGTGCCACAAAGAAGTTGTGCATATTGGGTATTAAAAACATCACCAACACATTGGGCCACGTGCAGACGATGGTTGTCACTCATTCTCCTGTGACGCTTCCCTCCATGGGCCCAGGAGGTCGTCGTCTATCTAATATATGACACAACGAGAAAGGTAATTTGACAAACAAGGAGGATTATTTTCGAGTTGTGTTACAGTATGTAGGAGTATATATTACGCATCAAAGAGGGAAGGGGGCAGCATATATATACTGGGTTTCATGAAGCTCAGTTTGTGTGGGGGACTTAAAGGTTTCTAAGGCAGGTGCCACATCAAAGTTCTGCATATATATTAGGTATTCAAACATCACAACCACACATCTCCATACATGTGTTTGGCCCACAAGCAAGCGATGGCGGTTGTCCTCTAGCACTCACTCACGGGGTTATCGGCGAGATGCTTCGTCCATCACTGTGTGCCCGCTTGGTCAATCACTTTGACCGACAGCGAAAGAGGTTAATTTGACTTATAATTAGGAGGGGATTAAATTTTGGTTCGTCTTATATGGTACATTACATGCATGTCATGATGTGAGAGATAACATATTATACTTTGAGCGCATGTGTGCGCATGAATCCCTCCCACCGGGTCGAAGGGGGGGGCAAGCACGTGGCGTCATGAACCAAATATGTGTGGGGACTATGCGATTTCCGATGCATGCATGCGCCACATCAAAATGTCGTGCTTTTGGTATTCAAACATATATGCATGCATCACGCATGTCCATACATATGTTTGGGGCATATACATGCAGTGGTTGTCTTTGGACACTCTCCCTCTCTTGGTTATCATCGACAGCCTATATATCCGTGGGCCTGCGTGGACGTCCATCACTTCAACCAACAACGCGAGAGAGGTTACCAGGGTCGAATCTTCTTCTCTTGGTTTGCATTACCGTATAGTCGTACGTCGATCATGGTGAGATTCGAGACCTAAGTTCGAGGGCTTGCATACACATGAATCCCTATATATGTAGTATACGCGTCGTGAACCCTCGCTCCGTGTGGGGACTTTCCGGTTCCAAAAGCATGGTACCACATCAAAGTTGTGCATTGGGTATATTCAAACACCACATGACACTTCATACATATGTTTGCATTGGGCCACATGCACACAGTGGTTGTCTTCAGGCACTCCCTCGCGTGGTTATCAGCGACAAGCTAGCCTATTTTGTGGGGTCATGTGTGGACTTCCATGCATGACTTTGACCCAACAACAAGAGAGGTTATACGACCAAGGTGGTGATTCTTCTTGGTCAGTCTTACAATACGCCTTGGTGAGATGCCCCCTCCCACCGACTCAAAGTGTACATGTGGGGGGGGGCACAGTACTACTTCGCACTAGATGAACCTCCGTGGGGTCAGGGATGTCCGGTTAATTTGCGATGCACATGTGCCACATCAAATTTGTGATTTGGTTATTTAAATATCACGCACCACATCGTTTTCACACACACACACACACAAACACACACACACACATATTGGGCCACCCCGCAGGTGTGGTTCGTATGTGGTCTCACCCATCTAACGCCAGAAGAACACATCTGTGGGCCCGCACATGGTCCACATTTGATCAGAAGAAAAGGGGGGGGTGATCATGATGTACTCCTTTCGGTTTTGTGTTACGGTGGGGTGAGATGTCAGACCTAGCTATTTGGGGGCATGCGTTCATAGCTAGGATTCCCCTCCCGCCAACATGATTACACGAAGTGTGTGTGTGTCTGGGGGGGGGGGGGTTAGCAATAATAACGTGCGCTTTGTGCGACAGGTGCCACATCAAAGTTGTGCATTGGGTATTTGAACATCAAACCACCCTTTTCATACATATATTTGGTACACATGCAAGTGTGTTCGTGTTCTGTCCCTTTCCCGTGTTTTTTCCGCCAAATTTATAAACAGCAAACGAGTCGAACGCAACAACCGTCTACGATCGGGTATGAAACAGACACGGTTCCCTAGGACTACCAGTGTGCCTCGCCCCTGCCCCTGTCACCCACATGATCATAGTAGATTGGGCTCCACGAGGCTTCCCTTCCCCTCTCGAAAATATCTACTCCCTAGCAATCTCGAAAATATCTACCCGCCTAGATGGTTTTTCTGTTTGATAGCACACGATTAGTATGTGTGGACCGTGTGTGATGTCTGTTACTCCTGCTCCGCTTCAATCAGTAGATCCAAATTTTCAGTAGCCCCGGCATTTTACTCCCGCCTGCATCCCTCACAATCTCAAAAATATCTGCTCGGCTAGAGTGTTTTTCTGTTTGATAGCACACGATTATTATGTTTTAACCGTGTGTGATGTTCGTTACTCCCGCCCCACTCTGCTTCAATCCCTTGATCCAAATTTTTGGTAGCCCCACCATTTTACTCTCGCCTAGTAAAATTTCCAGTACCCGTGGCATTTCCTCAAACATCACCTTGGACCCCCTCCACACACACACCCCAAATCCTTCGCTCATCCCAAATCCCCCGCTCACACACATACACACCGCCCCTCCCTCGCTCGAAACCTAGCTAGGTCGCCACCGCCACCGCTGCCGCCGCGCCGCCTCCATCGTCAACCTCTGTCGGTCTGCCCATGGAGTTTACCTACCGATATACATACCCTCGCCACCCTGAGTTTCTTAGATGACGCCTGTGAAACGCCCCCTTTCCCACAGATCCCCATCCCCACCCCCTCCCCCACTCCAGAGCATCGCAGCCTAAGCCTGGCTACGCTTCCCAGGGAGCTCAAGGAGCGAATGGCCCAAAAGAGCTTTACCGCGGCCTCTTCGCCCGACATCGGTGAGGTGGCCGCCAAGGAATCTGACGATGATGACTGGACCTGGATGGAGCCTTTCAATCAGCGGGCTAGAGTATTCTGGCATGTCGTGGATGCCGGCTACGACAGGGACAGCTTGACGCGGGCTATGTCGCAGGTTAAGTTGCCCACCCCCGACCCTTCGGGTTCGACAACCGTCGATCTCATCGATGGCCCTGCCGCTGATCTCCTGCGGCTCGTTGTGAACAATTTGCCATCCTACATCGCCATGGAGCCCCTTTTGTCATTTCTGAAGGACACGTTCTGCGACGCTGGCTTGGGATCCTCAGCTGGCAAGTCAGACCTCATCGACGGCGACCACGAGGAGGAGTCAATCTGTGACTAGTGAGGAAACCCATGATTTGTTTTCTCGAACCCCTTTTGTAGTGAGAACATGTCTAGTATTTATTGCTATATTTGGTTGTTTGCATTACGCCTTGTTTATTTCTACGGTTTTTGGTTGTTCGGTTGTTTGTAGTTAGCATATGTCCAGTTTCAATTGCCATCTTTGGTTGTTCGTAGTATGCCTTGTTTATTTCAGCTATTCACAGTGTGATGTTCTATATGTGCTAGTATGAACTATGCAGTTCAATTTCATCAATCCCAATTTTAACAATAGCTCTATGAATGACTATATTTGGTTGCTGTTAAGCATGTTGTACTCCCTCCGAATCTTTTTAGTTCGCATATAAGATTTGTCTAAAGTCAAGCCTCATAAAGTTTGACCAACTTTATAGAAAAAAATACCAACATTCACAATATGAAATCAATATCAGTAGATGTGTCATGACTTAAATTTTCATATTCTATAACTTTAGCATGGTAGATGTTGATATTTTTTATATAAATAAGGTTAAACTTTATGAAGTTTGACTTGAGACAATTCTTATATGCAGAGTAAAAGGACCGGAGGGAGTATTTAACACGCCTTTCCATTTGATTTAACAATGGCCCTGTTTGGATACTCTAACTTAGCTAGAGGTTAGAGTTAGTTTCTAGCTCATGACAGTTAAAAGGGAGAGAGAGAGATTGGTGGAATAGTTGATTGTATTGCTTGAGCCTCATGGGCATACATATAGGAGTACATGGTCATCTTGGAGTACAAGTCAAGGTAGAATAAATCCTATGATATCCTACGTTTCCTAAATAACAATGATACTCAACAATGACTAACCCTAAACTAACTCTAGCCAAAGAGGTGTTTGGATGACAGGGTTAGATTGACAATAAATGCACTAGGAGAACTAGTCCCAATTAGCACCTCTTGGGTGGGATAGTTGTTTTGGGTGGGTTAGACGCAACTAGCTCAAACTAGCCCTCATGTTTGGATACTTTAGGGCTATTTGAGCCCAAACTAGCTCAAACTAACTCTAACCCATGGATCCAAACAGGGCCAATAACTAGCTTGTGTACTTAGACCTGCACAATACAAGTTTGAATGACTATGTCTGCTTGTTTTTAAATATTAGGCATGTTGCAGTTAATAACACACCTTTCCACTTCTTGTTTTTAAATATTAGGTTTTTAATAATTTGGTCTTGCACATGTAGGTCCTGCTGTCTGTAACACCCCATGCCATTAGCCATAGTAACCTCCCACTGATAATGCCAAGTCACCCTATTTAACAGAGCCTAGTCATCATTTGCCTCCTGTTGCATTTCAAACTCCTAATTCAAACTTCAATTAAATTCAAGTGGAAAATAAAAGTTGTCCAAACTAGAAACTAAAATGTCCATTAAACAGAAAATAATTCAGAGGCAATTCCAAAATTGTAAACAACATCAATGGGATTAGTTAGGTGACTCTAACATCCTCAGACAGTAGCTAACAGCAATATTATTAAATTTTTTAATTTAATCTAAATTAAATATAAAATCATATTTTACTCAAACCAATTTCTGGAAGTGTAAGATATTACAACATATTTATGTGGCATAACCCACTATTTTACAAAAGTCATTAGGTGGCCTAACAATTTAGCAAACAGAAAAGTAATCACTAAACAGGAAAACAGAAATAGAAGAGGCCTAAAGCTTACTGTGCACCTAGGCCTCGAGTGCGCAGTAGCCGCGGCCCAGCCCACCAGCCGGTCGTCCCCCTTCTCCCGCGCTGTCGCGCGCGGACGCTGACACGGCGACGCCGGCCGCGCTGTCTCCCATCTAACGGCCCCGCGACGCCGTTAAGACCAGCACCGGCACCCCCTCGCCCTCCCGCGAACCCTAGCTATCTCAGATCCCCCTCCCTCTCGCGTTTTCTTCCTTCTCCGTGAGCACCCGACGCCGTCGCCGCCATGGATCGCCGTAGCTGTGGCCTTTGGCCTCGCCGCACCATGTCTCCGAGCCGGATTGATTCGCCATCGACTGCTACTTCTTCTCCGACCTCGAGCACGAGCCCGAGGCCACTACATCGCCGGATCGAGGTCGTCGTCTACCTCGGGACACCGCAGCTCGCCGGCGTCGATTCACCGTCCCCTGCTGCTACTAAGCATCCAACGGGCCCCCGTGAGCCTTCTAGGTGAGCATGCGTGTCCTTCCCCTCTCTGCCTCGCTCGATTCCGTCCTCGTAGCTATAGTGGCCGTCGTGCCCGAAGTATCTCGCCGCCGGCCATGGTGCAGCCCTGGCCACAGCACGCTGAGCTCGCAGCCAAGCTCCGCCCCGAGTTCCTGGGGCTCCCAGGAACCCAATGCGCCCACTCGCTCGCCCCCTAGTGCCTTACCACGTTCGATCCGGTCACGGCCGAACCCCGGCGAAGTTCCTGAGCTCGTCGCCGTCGCCGTAGGGCTCCTCCGACCATGAGACCGCCGCAGTTCGATGCGGCTCGGTCCGTGCTTTCGAACGCACCTGGCCGCGTGCGATTTGGTCGTCGGACGACGATTTCCGCGTCGCTCCGCCGTTTCTGTGGTCGCCGGCGCGTCGCCGCCGGCGCGCCACTGCCCGCGCTAACGTGGCGAAGTGGGCCCCGCCCCTGGGTCACTGACCAGTGGGTCCGAGGGCCCCCGTTGACTGGGTTGACCCAGTCAACGTGCTGACTGGGCAACTCCAGTCACTGACAAGTGGGCCCTACCTGATGATTAGCCTAATAAACATTTTATTAATTAAAAATAATTAGTTTAGACTAATGACTCACTGACACCCGGGGCCCACATTCCCCTAATTAACTCTGATCAGTTTAATTCACTGTTAAAAGTAACAGAGGCTGACATGTGGGTCCCACTGGACCCACATGTCAGGTTTGACCTGGTCAGACGACCAGTTGACCTGCTGATGTCAGCATTACCTCATGTTGATGTCATAATTCAATTCTGTTAATAAAAATAATTCCAGAAAATCATTTAATCTTTAAAAATTAATAACTTTTAAACCGTAGCTCAGATCGAAAAAGTTAAAACATGAAAGTTGCTCAGAACGACGAGACGAATCTGAATGTGTCGTCTGTTTCGATGTCGAAACCCCCTACATAGGAGAACTCATAACTCCGGGCCCGATTCCGGTAGATGAATAGTGCACACACGCCGGGTAATAAATCCCGCGATAATCCTAAAAATAACTAAAATGACTTAGATGCATATTTAGGCAACCCTGCACTTCATCATAGCATAGCACGCACTGTGTGGCATCTGTTTGCATTATGTTTACCTGTTTCTTCCCCCTCTTCTCTTTCGGTAGACCCTGACGTTGTCGTAGCTCCTGAGGCAGACGCCGCTCCGGAGAACGACTACGTCCCCGACGACCAGCCACTTGCCCCAGAGCTTGCAGGCAAGCACCCCCCTTTTGAGCATTCCTATATCGCCTATTCTCTTCTCTCTTATGCTTGCATTAGAATTGCTGCTGTTACTGTATCCTATATCTGCTGCATAGCCTGTTTACTTGTACCCTGTTTTTGATACTTACCTATTATCCTAAACTGCTTAGAATAGGTTGGGTAGAGACCGACAGAGACCCCACTTTATCCCGACTGCCCCGCTGGATGATCAGAAGACCCGTGTAACGGGACTGAAGACCAGGCCCCGACACAGCACGTCACATCCCCCTTAGTTGTCGACACTGCTGGGTTACTATCGAGTGCCGAGGGTGATACCTCGTCAGCACTTCTGATGATAACCTTGTAGGTTAGTTATTCGGTCGTGGCAAGCGAGGGTGATTCCTCCTACACCACCCTCGATAACGACGTCGTCGCGCAACTCCTCAAGTGTGGACCTCGAGGGTGATTCCTCCTCCGTTCACCTTGACGGTAACATCAGAGGGAATTCCATCAAGGGTGATTCCTCAGGGTCCCTTTGGTGTCAGACACACGGATACTTTGTTTACTATGACTGTACACTGTAACATGATAATAAAGACGGGTCGGCCCTGAGGGGTACCCGCGCGAGCTTATTAGCGAAGTGATGTGGAATCGGGTGGACCTGGATGGTGCCCGAGGGTTGAACACGAGGCGTGGCCGGGCATTCCTAGCCCTTGCCGCAAGTCCTCGAGACGGGGCAATGGGGTCACATCTTTCGTGAGTCTCTGCTCGTTTTCGCACTATCAACACACTAACGGTTTGGATATTTGATCCGAGGGGCCTCTGGCCTGATAGCACTAACCATCACGTGGGCATAGTATGGGCGTTCTGCGTCGTATACATCAGCCGAAGCTCTATTGACGTCAGCGAGGAGCGGCCTGCTTTGGATTGGACTGGGAACACAACCGCGCTTGTATAAGGGGTTGCTAGGTCTGCTTCCGGAGCGTCCTCGCAACGTGCAGGGTTCCCAGGGCAAAGGCCCAAGACCCCTGGGGGCATAGGTTAGTCCGGCGTGCTGACCTCTCTTAGAGCCTAGGTCGGGTTGCGGCGTGTTGCTTAGCCGAGGCCGGGCATGACCCAGAAAAGTGTGTCCGGCCGGAGTTAATCGAGCGTGGTGGGTAAGTTGGTGCACCCCTGCAGGGAAGAAACAATCTATCGATAGCCTGTCGTACGGTAATGGACACTCGGAGTTGTATCCCGATCGGTACAACTAGAACTTGAGATGATAACTAGATAGTATGGCTCTGGGATTGCTTTCTCGCAGGGAGTCGAGGAACAATCTCTGGCCGAGGTTTATGATACTACTACTACTTTACATTATGTAATCTGCACTCTTCTAATGCTGCAAGAGCGATGAAGATGAATGAAGATGCTAGTCTTCGATAGGACTAGGCTTTCCCCCGCTATTCTGGCATTTCTGCAGCCCAGTCCACATATACAGCCCCCTTTGAAAATGATGCATATGTAGTGTAGATCCTTGCTTGCTGAGTACTTCGGATGAGTACTCACGTTTGCTTTATTTTATTTTTTTCCCCATATCCATTTGATGCCGCCTGACGACGGAGCCCCTGAGATAGCAGCCCCTGTCGACGACTACGGCTACTACTACTACCCTCTCGGTGAGTACTACTACGAGGAGCCGACTGACGACCAGGAGTAGGATTCGAAGGATCCTAGGCAGGAGGCCTACGCCTTTCGATCATAGAGTTTTATTTTGCCCCGCCTTCTAAAGGCTTATCTTCATTTCTGTAATATATTTGTACCCAGATATCTGAAGCTTCCGCTGACACTTGTAAGCCATCGAGCTATGTATTCGAGCCCTCGAGGCCCTGGCTTGTAATATAAAGCTTGTATGAATTTATTTATGTTTTAGAGTTGTGTTGTGATATCTTCAAGTGAGTCCTTAGGCTTGATCGTGTGCATTTGCGTGTATGGTTAGTGCATGATTAAGCCGGGGTCGTCACACTGTCAGAGGTTTTGACCCATTGTTCGACCCTTTTTGCATATGGGGAAATGAGTTGTCCATGAATATCAGTCAAGTCAAGAAACTCAGAAAGATTGTTAGGATAAAGAAATTAGCGGCAAAAAACAACAAGATCTTTGTCTACACAATGAAGAAGACATCAGTTCACTACAAGATGGTACAAACTATTTATACCTTGGCTTTTTTATTCCTTTGCCCCATTTCCAATCTAGAGAAGATATTTATGCACATCCTTGTTTTCAGGCCTTTCCAAAGCAGTTCACTCATGATTACCTCTCAAACCTCCTGTATGGTCAGGAGGCGAGGAAGGTGAAAGATCGTGGATGTCGCCTAGAGGGGGGGGTGAATAGGCGCTTTAAAATAATTACGGTTAAGGCTTGAACAAATAAACCTAGCGGTTAATTTGACAAGCACAAAACCTACAACAACTAGGCTCACCTATGTGCACCAACAACTTATGCTAAGCAAGATAGACAACTAAGTGATAGCAAGATATATGACAAGAAACAATATGGCTATCACAAAGTAAAGTGCATAAGTAAAGGGCTCGGGTAAGAGATAACCGAGGCACGCGGAGACGATGATGTATCCCGAAGTTCACACCCTTGCGGATGCTAATCTCCGTTTGGAGCGGTGTGGAGGCACAATGCTCCCCAAGAAGCCACTAGGGCCACTGTAATCTCCTCACGCCCTCACACAATGCAAGATGCCGTGATTCCACTAAGGGACCCTTGAGGGCGGTCACCGAACCCGTACAAATGGCAACCCTTGGGGGCGGTCACCGAACCCGTACACTTTGGCAACCCTTGGGGGCGGTCACCGGTACCCGTCAAATTGCTCGGGGCGATCTCCACAACCTAATTGGAGACCCCGACGCTTGCCCGGAGCTTTACACCACAATGATTGAGCTCCGAACACCACCAACCGTCTAGGGCGCCCAAGCACCCAAGAGGAACAAGCTCAAGGGTACCAAGCACCCAAGAGTAATAAGCTACTCAACTTCACTTCCACGTATCACCGTGGAGAACTCAAACCGATGCACCAAATGCAATGGCAAGGGCACACGGAGTGCCCAAGTCCTTCTCTCCCAAATCCCACCAAAGCAACTAATGCTAGGGAGGAAAATGAGAGGAAGAACGAAAGAAGAACACGAAGAACTCCAAGATCTAGATCCAAGGGGTTCCCCTCACTTAGAGGAGAAAGTGATTGGTGGAAACGTGGATCTAGATCTCCTCTCTCTTTTCCCTCAAGAACTAGCAAGAATCATTGGAGGGATTGAGAGTTAAGCAAGCTCAAGAGAGTCAACAGTGGAGGAGAGAGAAGTGCTCAAGAACTTACTCAAAAAGGATAAACTCAAGGGGGAAGAAGACCCCCTTTTAAAGGAGGGGAAAAACCAACCGTTACCCTCTTACTCAGCCCGCGACATGCGGTACTACCGCACCAGACATGCGGTACTACCGCAAGGCATTGCGGTACTACCGCCAGCCTGTGCGGTACTACCGCACCCACGGCAGAGGCCAGAGGAAGCCCTGTTGCGTTGACGCAACGAGCGGTAGAACCGCCGGAGCGGTACTACCGCGCGCCCTTGCGGTACTACCGCAAGGCAGGGTTCGACTAGGCTGGGAAGGCACGGACGAATAAAATTACATCCGTGGCTACTTCCGCTGAGTTTTGACCTGTGCAAAAATCCGACACGGTACTACCGCATCCAGGGAGCGGTGCTACCGCGTAGGGCGCGGATGTAAAAAATTACTTCCGCGCATGCCAGTGTTCTGGGCCAGAGGCAGCGGTACTACCGCTCACCAGGAGCGGTACTACCGTTGGCCCCTGCGGTACTACCGCTCCCTTGAGCAGTACTACCGCAGGCCACAGAGGCTATAGCACTAGGAGGCCTTCATTTTGTAAAGACACGGATAAACGGAAGGATACAATAAAACCAGAACTGCCATAACTTCTGCAAATGAGCTCCGAATTGAGCAAACTCAAGCTTGTTGGATATAGAAAGAAGAGGCAGGGGAGGTATGCCTAGCTTAAAGAGGAGTGAAATCTCCAACAGAGAAGAACCGGCATAACCTCCAACATCGAAAACATCATAGAAGATGCAAGTGAACTCCGTTTTCGATGAAATCGAGCTTGTCATCAAGATGGCCAAAAGCTCCAAATCTCACAAGGAGAAGAACCAAACAAGAGCCAATAAAGATGATGCAAGGATGCAATGGTTTGAGCTCTCTACGACGAAACGATCAAGCTACTCATCGAGAGCCCCCCTTGATAGTACGGCAAACGATCCTATAACCCGGTCTCCCAACTACCACCATGAGACCGGTAAAAGAGAAAACCTATCAAGGGCAAACCTTTGCCTTGCACAAAGTCCACTTGAGCTAGATGATGACGATCTTGACTTCCTCAAGTTGGACCACCTTTCTTGATTCCGTTGGCTCGGTGAAGACTAGTTGATTGCTCCCCCATACTCCACTATGGGTGAGCCACTCTTTGGCTCATCTTCACACGTCCATTGCCACCACAATGGACAGCAAGCTTCAAGCATGTGATCTCTTCGTGATGATCCACTTGAACTTGCACACCGCAACCTAACCCCACAAAGAACTCTCACGAAGACCATGGGTTAGTACACAAAGCGTAATTGACACTGCTTACCATACCATGGGAACGCTTGGTCCCCCTCGGTACATCTTCTACGCTTTGTGTGTTGATTAACTTGATTCACTCTTTAAATTAGTCTTGATCAACCTCTCACATGACCAATCTTTAGGTAATTCCTTGAATAGCATCTTGGTCATCACAAACTCTCCGTGAAACCAACAAATGGACTCCAAGAAAAGCCTATGGACAAATCCTTCAAATATAACTCAAGGCAACCATTAGTCCATAGAGATTGTCATCAATTACCAAAACCAAACATGGGGGCACCGCATGTTCTTTCAGAAGGTATTCATACAACACCCATGGTTCAATATTGAAGTCTTCCTGAAGAGGACGAAGGATGGACGGTCAATCATCCACAGGCACAGGCCTAAAGTTGCAAAGACCTTCAACATCAATGAAGGCTCAATATTCGCCTTCCGCTTCAGCAGTTTTCCAGATGAGATTCATCTATCTAAGTACCGTCTATGATGCTAATTTCGAAAGGTTATAGATGTTGCATGTGAAACTTGGTGCTGGTGCAGTTGTGTAATGGGGTAGCTGAGTGCTGAAGCTATATGATGTTGTACTCTGATGTATTTCAATTATAAAATCCTGCTTCCTTAATACGAAAATGAAATATATTGTGTGCTTAATATGAAATGTCAATTAGAGTAATAAATGGATTATTAATAATAGGACAATTAGCCTGCTAATGGCCGATTAGCCTGCTAATTGGGTTTTTCTATTGCAAACAGTTATTGAGAAAACACCATGGGCGATGACCTCAAGCAATGCACACAGTTTCTAGGAATAAACCGTGTTGGATCAATGAACAATCACACACGACTTCCTCTTGAAAACTGTTTGCGTTAGGCCACCTTGCGCAAACGTTTACCACATAAAAAATGTGTGTGATGGACAACCTATGCCACACAGTTTCTTCTACACACCGTGCGTGATGCATTCAATAACGCAAACGATAAAATTGTTAATATCGTCTGCAATGGCAACGCTATCACAAACGATTTAATGGGGAAAATTGTGTGTGATGTATATGCGAACGGAAACGTTTTCCTTGGAGTGACTGTGTGGGATGTATATACGAACGGAAATGTACTTCTTGGATTGACTGTGTGGGATGTACATACTAACGGAAACGTATTCCTTGGATTGACTTGTGGAATGTACATACGAACGAAAACGTTTAGCCGGGACTGACTGTGTGGGATGTACTTACGACTGGAAACAATTTGGCATGTATAATTGTATTTTTTTAATACAACTATACGTATAATCGTATTTGATCACTCGCCCGTCGCACACGACCTCATTTTGTCGAGCGTGTGTGGCCGGAGGGCCTATCCTCGACGGTTTCTGGGTCGTGTGGGAAGGACCCCCCTATCACCCACACTCACTTGGCGACGGTTCCAAATGCCATCGCGGAAAGGGGTTGAAAACCGTTTGTATAGCACATCGTTGTACCAGTGTAGATATAACAATGAACCAATCATAGAGCGGTAAACCTTTTGGTCAACCGGTTTGCCATCCTTAGTCAAGTCAAGATGTCCACTAGTAGGCATGGGTGTTTTCATACCTTTGCTTTCTTGCATGTTGAACTTCTTGAAAACATCCTTGGTATACTTTGTTTGAGAGACAAAGGTACCTTCCTTAGTTTGCTTGATTTGCAAACCAAGGAAAAATTTGAGTTCACTCATCATAGACATCTCAAACTTCTCCGACATTAGCCTTCCAAAATTTTCACTAAAATGGGGGTTAGTAGAACCAAATATGATATCATCCACATAAATTTGGCACACAAATAATTCACCATTAACCCTTTTAGTAAAAAGTGTAGAATCAATCTTCCCAATTTCACATCTTTTTTCAATAAGAAACATGGTCAAGCATTTATACCATGCTCTAGGAGCTTGTTTAAGACCATAAAGAGCTTTGTGAAGTTTGTAGACATGATTAGGTTTTTTGGGATTGACAAAGTCGGGAGGTTGTTTAACATAAACTTCCTCCTTAATTTCTCCATTTAGAAAAGCACTTTTAATGTCCATTTGGTATAAAGTGATATCATGGTGATTTGCATAAGCTAGTAAGATGCGTATGGACTCAAGTCTAGCAATGGGGGCATATGTCTCACCATAGTCCATACCTTCGACTTGAGTGTAGCCTTGAGCGACGAGACGGGCCTTGTTGTATACAACTTGTCCATCTTCATCTTACTTATTCCGAAACACCCATTTGGTTCCAATGACATTGTGATTGTCGTCGGGATTTCAACCAATGTCCACACTTGATTCCTCTCGAAGTTGTGTAGCTCTTCATGCATAGCATTCACCCACTCTGGATCCTCAAGAGCTTCTTCTACCTTCATAGCTTCAACACTAGAAATGAATGAGTAGTGTTCACGAAAGTTAGCCAATCGAGTTTTAGAGCGAGTAATTCTCCCGGTTTGAATATCATCGAAGATTTGTTCGACGGGGTGGTCTCTTGTGACTCTTGATCTAACTCGTGAGAGCTTTTGCTTGGGTTGGGGTGGAACATCCTCTTCATTATCTTCTTCTTCTCCTCCGTCTTCATTGTTGTTGGCGTTGTCGTTCTCTTGTGGAGGCGGAGAGGGAGGTCGAGGTGGTTCGTCTTGTTGTACTTCCTCATTTTCTCTGTCTTGACGTGTTCCACTTGTGGATGCCTCCAAATCAACTTGTGGTTCACCTTGATGTGAAGTTGAGGCTTCCACTTGAACGGAAGAGGTATTCTCCTTCACCTCCGTTGGGCGAATCTTGCGATTGAACAAATCTTGGACTGGTTCCGAAGGATCTTTGTCTCCTACATCAATTGGCAATTGCTCTACTTGCGAGCCGTTAGATTCATCAAACTTCACATCTACCGTCTCTTCAACCTTTCGGGTGAAATTGTTGTAGACACGGTAAGTGTGAGAGTTTGAGCCATAACTGAGTAGGAAACCTTCATGAGACTTAGGAGCAAATTTCGAGGGACGATGCTTATCAAGAATGTAACACTTTGAGCCAAATACTCGAAAGTATCCAACTTGGGGTTTGTTACCTGTGAGAAGCTCGTATGCCGTCTTGCCGAGAAGCTTGTGAAGATATAGTCGATTTGTAGCATGACAAGCTGTCTCAACCGCTTCCGCCCAAAAGTGTCTTGGCGTCTTATATTCATCAAGCATCGTTCTTGCCATCTCAATAAGTGTCTAGTTCTTCCTCTCAACAACTCCATTTTGTTGAGGCGTGTAGGTAGCCGAGAACTCATGTGAAATCCCTTCTTCGTCAAGAAAGGTATCCACATTGGTGTTCTTGAACTTATTCCATTGTCGCTTCGAACCTTCTTGATCTTCACTTCAAATTGGTTTTGGGCCTTCCTAGTGAATTTCTTGAATATCTTTTGGACTTGCAATTTATCATCAAGAAAGAACACCCACGTAAATCTTGAAAATCATCAACAATGACCAAACCGAATGAGTTACCACCGAGGCTCTTGTAGGCGTTGGGACCGAAAAGTTCCATATGAAGTAGCTCAAGCGGTCTTCTTGTGGTCATGATGTTCTTCACGGGATGACTTCCTCCAACCTGTTTTCCTGCTTGACAAGCACTGCAAAGTCTATCCTTGTCAAATATGACATCTTTAACACCAAGGATATGATCACCTTTAATAACCTTATCAAGATTTCGCATGCCCACATGACCTAGCCTTATATGCCATAACCAACCTCTTAGTGAGCGACAATGTATAGATCACCTCTACGAATGCCGGTAAAGACCATATTATGATTATCTCTACGAAACACTTGGCAATCTACTTCAGTAAATAGAACATTGAAACCGAAGTCAGCTAGTCTAGATACGGAAAGTAGATTGTAGCCAAGGGATTCAACGAGCATAATGTTCTGGATAGAGCTATCACTGGAAATGACCACCTTACCAAGGCCAAGTACCTTACCCTTGGAGTTATCTCCAAAAGTGACATACTTGCGTGGACCATCGTTCTTAGCAAGCTCACGGAACATGTCCTTGTCTCCGGTCATATGATTAGTACATCCACTATCAAGAATCCATTCCTTTCCTCCGGCCATATAACCACGAAGGTTAGCCATAAGACCAAAGTGTCTCATCGACTCATCAAGATCAAAGTCACTATCATCATCATGTGAATGATCATCACCTAGAGAGAGTGATTCATTAGGTTTATGACCATGACAATGTGCATGTTTATGAATTCTAATAGTTTGCGAAATGATGCTACTAATGACTCCCAACATTTCCTTTGGCACGCATAAGGTCACGGAGCTCAAATAAACAATCATCAAATTTAGGAGCACTAGGATCCATATTTTGAAAAGCAATGGACTTTTGAAGAATCTCATCTAGATTTTTCAAGGAATAGTTTGGAAAGCGCTCCTCAAGATATTTCCATATAGTATAAGCACATTCAAATGTAGGCAAGCATACAAGAAAATTTCTAGGAAATCCTCTAATGATAAGATCAATAGTTCTAAGATTGCGGGTTATGTCAAGATACTCATCGGGGGTAGGATGCAAAGGATCAATGGGGGGCACATAAGGGCTAGTAATATACTTGTTCAAATCATATTCATTGAAAATCTCAAGCATCTCATTCTTCCAAGAGCTATAGAACTCTCCGTCAAGCATAGGCACTCTATATCTAATACTCCCGATCATAGACTCATCCATCTTCCTCCAATGGTGATTAAACCAAAGCAATGGAGACCAAAGCTCTGATACCAATTGAAAGGATCGAGAAGAGAGGTCTAGAGGGGGTGATTAGACCCTCAACAAGTAAAAGTGGCAATTTTTAAGTTGTTCAAGTTAAGGTGGAGTTTTAGCACAAGTTTAAGCATTCACAATACATTTCAAGCAAGCATGACAAGAGTATATGCAGCGGAAAGAGTAAAGCATGCTAATTGCAAGAAAGTAAAGGGACGAGATTGGAGTGTGCAAACGCAATGAAGACATGGAGATTTTTGGCGTGGTTCCGATAGGTGGTGCTATCGTACATCCACGTTGATGGAGACTTCAACCCACGAAGGGTAACGGTTGCACGAGTCCACGGAGGGCTGCACCCACGAAGGGTCCACGAAGAAGCAACCTTGTCTATCCCACCATGGCCATCGCCCACGAAGGACTTGCCTCACTCGGGTAGATCTTCACGAAGTAGGCAATCTCCTTGCCCTTACAAACTTCTTGGTTCAATTCCACAACTCGACGGCGGCCTCCAAGCGACACCTAACCAATCTAGGAGACATCACTCTCCAAAAGGTAATAGATGTTGTGTTGATGATGAACTCCTTGCTCTTGTGCTTCAAATGATAGTCTCCCCAACACTCAACTCTCTCTCATAGGTTTGGATATGGTGGAAAGATGATTTGAGTGGAAAGCAACTTGGGGAAGGCTAGAAATCAAGATTCTTGTGGTAGGATTGGTATATCTTGATCTCAACACATGAGTAGGTGGTTCTCTCTCAGAAAATGTATGCTGGAAGTGTAGGCACGTTCTGATGGCTCTCTCACATATGGAGAAGGGGGTGGAGGGGTATATATAGCCTCCACACAAAATCCAACCGTTACACACATTTGACCCAACTCGGTCAGACCGAATAGATGAACTCGGTGAGACCGATTTAGTTCAAAATGTGAACGTTAGGAATCTCGGTGGGACCGACTGGAACAACTCGGTGGGACCAATGTGCTAGGGCTTAGGGAAAACCTCATCTCGGTGGCGCTGATTACATCAACTCGGTGAGACCGAAGTGAAGCAATAGGGCAACAGAGAGTTGGTCAAGCCATCTCGGTGAGACCGAAATAATTGCAATAGGCAACAGAGAATTAGCAAGGCCATCTCGGTGAGACCGAGATCCATATCAGTGAGACCGAACTGTTAGGGTTTCTGGCAGTGGCTATGTCATATGAACTCGGTGGCTCCGGATAGGATGAATCGGTGGGGCCGAGTTGGAGTTTAGGGTTTTGACATATTTGGAATGAGAAAGTGGTTGAGGGATTTGGAGCAATATCACTAAGCATTTGAGCAAGCAAGCCATTAAGCAACACCTCATCCCCTTTTAATAGTATTGGCTTTCCTATGGACTCAATGTGATCTTGGATCACTTAAAATGAAATGAAGAGCCTTGAGCTTTAGCCAATGTGTGTCCTTAGAATTTTGAAGGGGTTCCACATCCTCTTGTCCTTTCCACGTCATTGTTGAACTTGTCTAAAATACACTGGATAAAAGCATTAGTCCAACAAGAGATATGTTGACATTAATTACCAAAATCACCTAGGGAGCACTTGTGCTTTCAGTATTGTTGCCATTAAGGATAAAAAGATGGGGTTTATACCATATTGATTGGATCTATCCCTCTACATCATGTCATCTGGCTTAAGTCGTTACTCTATTCTTGTTAACTTAATACACTAGATGCATGCTGTATAGCGGTCGATGTGTGGTGTAATAGTAGTAGATGCAGGCCGGAGTCGGTCTACTTGTCACGGACATGATGCCTATATTCATGATCATTGCCTTAATTATCGTCATAACTATGTGTTTTTCTATCAATTGCTCAACAGTAATTTGTTTACCCACCGTATGTGTTCTTTCAAGAGAAGCCTCTAGTGAAAACTATGGCCCCTGGGTCTATTTTTATCATATTATTTTCAGATCTATAAAATCAAAAAACCCAAAATAGCTTGCTGCAATTTATTTACTTTTATTTATTTTTGCACTTTTATTTATCTTTTATACCTATCTCTATCAGATCTCATCCTTGCAAATAATCGTGAAGGGATTGACAACCCCTTTATCGCATTGGGTGCAAGTATTTGTTTGTTTGCTTAGGTGCAACCATTGGTGACTTGTGTGTTCCTCCTACTGGATTGATACCTTGGTTCTCAAACTGAGGGAAATACTTATCTCTACTTTGCTGCATCACCCTTTCCTCTTCAAGGGAAAAACCAACGCAAGCTCAAGAAGTAGCACTTATCACATACTTCTCAAAGCGACAATGTATTTCATTCATTATATCATTTGTCGAAGCTTTGATCTATGTGTTGTCATCAATTAACAAAAAAGGAGGAGATTGAAAGTGCAACTAATCCCTGGGTGGTTTTGGTAATTAATAACAACATATATGTCATTGATCTAATGAACATTGATGATAGATTTCAGAAAAGATCAATGATTGGCATAGGAAGGACTAATGGATGTGGACCCCTCAAAATGTCAAGGACAAGAATTAGCTACCCTAAGACTCTACATTTTTTATTTAGTGATCCAAGATCACATCGAGTCCCTTAGGAAAGTCAATACTATTAAAAGGGGATGAGGTATTATTGATGAGGTTGTTGCTCAAAGTGCTTAGTGATATTGCTCCAAAAACCCTCCATCACTTTCCAAAAAACACATATGTCCAAACTCTAATTCATCATTTTGGTCCCACTGATATCATCCACTCCGGACCCACTGAGATGATCATTCCTTTGCCACAGCCAAAACCCTAGCAATTCGGTCTGACCAAAATGGTTCTCAGTCCCACCGAGATGGCCTTGCCAAGCTTCTGTAATGAAGTCGCTTCATTTCGGAATCACCGAGCTGAACCGATCGGAATTACCAAAATGAGGTTTTGCCCTAGCCATTGCATTTCGGTCCCACCAAATTGTATAATCGGTCTCACCGAAAAGCCTAACGGTCAAGTCTTTTGCACTAGTCGGTCTCACTGAGATTATCATATCGGTGCCACCGAGTTGGGTCAAAAACTTGTAACGGTTGGATTTTTGGTGCTGCCTATTTATACCCCTCCACCACCACTTACTCTCTAAGAGAGCCATCAGAACGAAACATAACTTCCACCATTAATTTTCTGAGAGAGAACCACCTACTCATGTGTTGAGATCAAGAGATTCCATTCCTACCATTTGAACATTGATTTCTAGCCTCTTCAAGTTGCTTTCCACTCCAATCCTTCTCCTACCCAAGCCAAACCCGTGAGAGAGAGAGATTGAGTGTTGAGGAGACTATCATTTGAAGCACAAGAGCAATGAGTTCATCACCAACACAACATCTATTACCTTTTGGAGAGTGGTGTCTCCTAGATTGGTTAGGTGTCACTTGGGAGCCTCCAAGATCATGTGGGTTGAACCAAGGAGTTTGTAAGGGCAAGGATACCGCCTACTTCGTGAAGATCTACCCGAGTGAGGCTAGTCCTTCATGGACGCGGGCCATGGTGGAATAGACAAGGTTGTTTCTTCGTGGACCCTTGGTGGGTCGAGCCCTCCGTGGACTCGCGCAACTGTTACCCTCCGTGGGTTGAAGTCTCCATCAACATGGACGTACGATAGCACCACCTACCGGAACCACGCCAAAAATCATCGTGTATTCATTGCGTTTGAAATCTCCAAACCCATCCTTTACTTACACATGTGCAATGATTTACTTTTCGCTGCTATACTCTTAGAATTGCATGTGTAGGGTGAGACGTGACTTGTAAGATTTGCTAAAATCTGCCCACAACTAAAATTGGGAAAATGTTAGATTTTTATTTGGTCAAGTAGTCCAATCACCCGCCCCCTCTAGACATACTTTCGATCCTACAACTAGAATGACACTTTATTTGAATACCATAAGTAAAAAAATGCACATTTGGGTCGTAAAAATGGATAAGTGCTTCACAACATGTCCTACCTATGTGTGACATGCCGATGTGGCGCCTTGAATAAAGCCACGTAGGACATATTTTTTTGTGAACCATCCTCTATAATGTTCACTTTTGATTTTGTGCTCCCTATATAATCTAACGATGTTATACACACCATGTGCCGTCACTTCTCTTCGTCTACCTTCTACCCCTTCTCTCTCGCCTCCATCTCCATCGGTCTCGTTGTCCTGCACCCATGCCTACCTCTTGCAATAACCATCTTAGGATGTTTTGTGATGGTGTGGGGGACTTGCTCGGACCCAAGGGCTCACTAGGGAGACATGATATGGTAGCCACATGACGCTAATGCGGAACAGCCGCAACAAGTAGGTGTGATGGTCGACGAGGTTGATAAGGGCTTCGATATGGCTCGAGTGCTACCAATGTTGGTGATATGAAGGGCACATACACATATACCAAAGTTGACGGGTTGGGAATTTGAACTTCTAAATTTTGAGGGTCTTTCTTTTGCCCGATTTTGCCTATGTGGTGTTGCTCGGTGTGCCACATGTCAGACTTGAGTAGGACTCGTCATGAACCATACCCACTTTTCAATACCTAGATGTGCATTTTCATACTTGCTGGATCCAACCGACGCACCTGCGTAGTTTTAGGATTGTCATCGCATTTTAATCAATAAAAGTTGAATATCTACAACATGTGTTGCTCTATCCAAGTGTTTACTAGCGAGGAGGAGAAGGGAGGAGGTGGAAGGGGAACTCTCTATATTAGAAGAAGAAGCTCCATGAAACCAGAAGCAACCACGACTACAAGAACTCCCCTCGAGTAGTCACCGATTGCTAGGTGGATATACTAGCGGCAGTTACGAACCATCAACATATGTAGATTACAGAGAGAAGAAATGATTGTGCAACGGCAAGAGATGATGTGATAGGACAAAAAAAGCGAGGTGAAGGGGTTAATACTATGATCGGGAAAAGTGGCGGGGGTGGGGAAATGGACGGAAAAGGGAGAAGGGCAACACAACCTAAGAGCATATCTAGCCGTACCCCTGTCTTTTAGCCCCTAAACTTCCACAAAACTTGTTGTCTTCTATTCCTAAATAGCCATAACCCACTACCTATTTTTTCTAGGAATGCAACCATGCCACATAAGAGCATATCCAACAGCTGTCCTAGAATAAGGCACGGAAAATTAGTTTTAGGGCACAAAAGGTGAATTTTAGAGCATCGAAATTTTTCTTCTCCAACAGTTGCCTTAAAATAGGGCACCAGTGCCAGCTGCCTTAAACGTGGCACCCAAAGTATCCAAACTAAAACTTGATCATTGCAAATTCAATCCAAACATCAAAACATTCAAAGTTTTAAACATGCAAACTTAACATAGTTTGACTACAAACTTGCAAACTTAAAATTAACGGACACTACAGACAACTACTCCTTGTCACAAAGACTGCCCCAGTCAATGTCATCGTCATCCTCGTTGGACTGAACGTCGTCGTCCGGCACTACCTTCATCACCCTTGATGAGGGAGAGTATTTAACCAAAAACTACCACAATTCATGGAAACGTGTCGAAAAACTACCACTTTACGATTTTGTGCCAAAAACTACCGCTTTTGTCCTAATTTGTTGCTAAAAACTACCAAGTGTGAAAACTGCTCGCTTTGCCTGGGTTAAACCCGAATCTGACTGCTCGACCCCACTGTTTAGGTGCCAGCGTGGCGAAGCACTCATGGCCAGCCGTTAACGCCCGTGACCGCCTGTCCTCATAGCCACCCGCGGACCCAAGCTCCCGCCGCGCCTGCGCCCCCGCTCGTCTCCCCTCGCCCGCCGCAATGGTCACCGGAGCACCGCCGGCAGTCGCCGACCCCACCGCGACCGGATCCTGCAGCCTCGCCTCCCTGGCGCAGCCCCGCCGCCCAGCGAACCACCCCGCGCCGCCCGTCGCCATGGCCTCGCCCCAAGCAACCGCCATCCCGGGGCTCGCCGCCGGCAGGCCTCCCCATCACCGTCCAGCCTCGTCGTCGCCAGATCCGGCAGACGCCGCCCCGAATCCGCCTCCCCCGGACCTCCCCGCCGCCCTGCTCGTGCCGGAGCGCCGCCTGCAGGTCGCGCCGTCTCCTCCAGATGCGGCCGCACCGCCGTAGTACTTCATCCTCTCCCCCTCCGGTGAAGGCCGCCGCCGTCTCGATCTCTTTCTACGGTGACGGCAAAGTTAACGGTGCTGACTTTTTCCGTCCTAACATGTGGGCCACACTATCATAAACGAGCCAAAGCGACCAGTTTTCACACTTGGTAGTTTTTAGCAACAAATTAGGACAAAAGTGGTAGTTTTTGGCACAAAATCGTAAAGTGGTAGTTTTTCGACACGTTTCCATGAATTGTGGTAGTTTTTGGTTAAATACTCGATGAGGGACTATGCTCGTCCTCCTTCACCACCTTGTTGCACTATGCTCAGAACTCATGCCCGCATGTGAGGTGCGAATCTTTCGCGGTGAACCTCGCCATAGCCGCATAGTCTCTCTCACGGGTGTTGACGTCATCCGGCTCAACCTTGATCACCCATTACGAGGGGCCAACAGGCCAACATTGTCCTCCTCCTTCTTCATCGCCTTGTTGTGCTACGCTCAGAACTCGCACTCCTCATGTATGAGGTGCATTCCATGGCGAACCTCGCCATAGTCAAATTGTCGCTCTCACAGGTGTTGACCTGGCCGAGGAAGATACGTGTTTCCCTCTTCTCCTTGCGGGACACGGTGTTCACTTCGAAACCGATGAACTCCGCCACCTCCCGGGATTCTACTTCTAGAAAATTCATATCGAGTGTCGGTTGGCTGAGCTGCAAACACCTGTTGTCCAGCGCACGCGCGGCGAGCTTTGACGTGTCAGACGTCCCGAGCCAATGTTGCTCGGCGGCGTAGCGGCCGAACTTTTATGCATTTCTTTAAGCAAGGTTCCTGAAGCAAAGCGCAGGGCATTATCTAGTTCCCCCAAAGTTGGAGGGACATGAAAGTCTCTCTCCGTATTTTTCTTCCTTCTTCCATCCACGTGACAAACGAAGACTTTTTGCCAATAGATGATGTCTTGAGCTAACTAGGGACTATGGTAGATGATCTGTAAAAATAGTGTGATAGACGCTCACCACGTACGATGTACGCGTGCAAGGAAGGATCCAAGAAAGTCGACGGAATTCGTCCATCACGGCCCACTTTTTTGGCACTTCTTCTTCTGGATGAGTTCTTCTCTTCTTGGTTCTCCTAGTGGCATGATGGTGTGGTCCGAGACACTACGATTCATCGAAAACGATGACGTCGGGCAACATCCATGTTTCTGGATAAGTGCTTACGGGTATGTGACGTATGCACGCGTTGCTCTGCCCCGTGACCGGGAATGACAGAAAGGAACTTGGCCATGGCCGGGGACGATGAGAAACTGACGAAAATTTTCGCTGGATTCTCGCCAGAGACGGTGGGGGAGGGAGGAGGGATTGCGGGACATGGGCGGCGGTGAGCTGGGGGCAACAGTGATGTGGGCAGTGTCAAGGAGAGACAACTCGTGTGCAGGAGAAAGGAAGAAAGAGGAGAGATGATTTATTAGGTGTTGGCGATGTCCGGCTATATTTGAGTAGGAGAGGTGGGTTTGAATAGGTTCCGCTCAAATTTTTGAGGGATTAAAGGTTTTGGGGAAGTGCTAGGTGAAGCTTAATTCCTCAACCTGATACTTTTTAGGGAATTACAGCTTTTTAGGCAAGGGCTAGATATGCTCTAACTATATTCAAACAATACTACACCTCTCTCATAAAATAAAATCAACTTGCAGTTGAGAGTTGGATCCAAGATCGACTCCTGCCCAAGCCAAACCCGGATCACATGTCTTCAATGAAGCAGCAGCATAAAAGTGTAGCACACCCCCGGCCGGTCCCAATGTTCACAAATGCTACTGCCACCGTTGGTTCAAAAAATCAGTTGCAGTTAATTACAACAAAATGTGCTTGTTATTAAATCTCTGACGCTTTGCAAGTCAATTTTGAGCAGGGAATTGCAGCTCTGGCTCAAGGTTTTGGCTCGCTGAAACACAGTTACTCCTAGCCTGCTGTACATAAGTTTTAGAGGGACAAATTAAAGTAGCCATCACTACAAACTTTAGTACTCCACCACTGCTACGGCGCAAGGAGTAAATTAGCAGTTCGTGCCAGTACCAGGCTCAGTTTGCAGCTCATTTAGAAACATTTAAAAACTGTATACAGTACGTGAAATAGAAGTTTCTGATATATTTTGTGTGTGTAAAAATACAAGTTTAAACTACCATTCAAATGATTTTCCCGGGAGAAAAACCAACTTGGGACAGACGAGAATTACGGAGGAGACTTGTTTAATAAAAAAGGCAAAGGAAAGGAAAGGTAGCATCAGCTAGCTCAGCGGCAGCAGCCAGCCAGCAGCGGTAGCAAATGATTTGGTGAGGACGAACCATCCGTAAGGTGACCCGTCCCTTTTCCCTTACCTCACCTCACCTTCTCCTCCGCGTCTTCCTTCCTCTCGGCTTATAGATCTCCTCTCTCTCCGAGGACTCGCTCAGCAAGCGCACGGCCGGAACCCAGTCCAAGCACCTAGCCAGCGCCGCGCCGCGCCAAGAGCCACCTCGTCCCCGGCTAGCGCGGCAATGTCTTCCAACGGCAAGCCCAACCCGCAGCCCCCTGCCGCCGCCGCGGCCACCAACGGCGCGGGCGCGGGCGGCCCGCCCAAGATGTACCAGCGCCCCATCTACCGCCCGCAGGCGCCCGCCAAGGGCCGCCGCGGGGGCCGCTCCTCCTGCCGCTTCAGCTGCTGCTGCTGCTTCTTCTGGGCCGTGCTCGTCGTGCTCCTCCTCGCCCTCGTCGCCGCCGTCGCCGGCGGCGCCTTCTACCTCCTCTACCGCCCCCACCGCCCGGCCTTCACCCTCTCCGTCGCGCGTGTCAACAAGCTCAGCCTCTCCAGCTCCGCCACGGCGCCCGCGCTCACCGACTCCATCGACTTCACGCTCACCGCCAAGAACCCCAACAAGAAGCTCGTCTACCTGTACGACGACTTCACCGTCACCGCCGCCACGGCCGCCAACGCCGTGCCGCTCGGGGAGGCGACCGTGCCGGGGTTCTTGCACGAGGCCAACAACATCACCGTCATCAAGGCCACCGTCACCGCGGCCGCGCTCGGGGTCGACCCCACCGCCGCCAGCTCCGACATCAAGAAGTCGGGCACCTTCGCCATCACCCTCGACCTGGAGACCAAGGCCGGCGTCAAGGTGGGCGGGCTCAAGACCAAGAAGATCGGCATCCAGGTGCACTGCGACGGCATCAAGGTGGCCGCGCCCGCCCCGGCGCCCGGGCCGGCGAAGAAGAAGGGACTGAAGCTCACCGTCGCCAAGGCGCCGTCGAAGGCGCCAGCCGTCGTGGAGGCCCCGGAGCCGTCCGCGGCCGTCGACGACGCAACAACCTCGCCCCCGGCGGCGACCACCGTCGCGCGCGTGTGCCAGGTCAGGATCCGAGTCAAGATCTGGAAGTGGACCTTCTAGTAACGACGCAAACTCCCAGGGGGCACATTGCGAAAGCGAATCAAAGCCACTTTACTTTTCACCTGGGACGCGGTGGGGCGTACGTAGTAGAGATCAACCGACGGTTGCTGTAAAAAAATATCCCATTTGAATTTTACGAAATTTGGCGGGGGGGAGGGGAGGAGTGATGTGAGGTTTGAGGTATTTGTTTATTATTTTTCCTTAATTTTTCTACGTTTCTTTTTTGCGTTACCTTATTTTTTGCTAGGGCAAGTACACCTTGGGGATTGTTCTGCTTAACTTTGTACGACTACATATCTATCTGAATTTGTAACTGTTTTTTTTGTCGGGGGGAATTTGTAATTGTTAGTGGCATGTATTACTAATGTACTGTCAAACTATACTCTCTCCTTTGTTTTCATGTTACGGCCCATGGTTTTGCATTATTGACGAACAGTTTTGTAATAGTATGTATGATTATGTAGAGATTTCGCGTGATTTTTTCTCGAAAATGATCATACATCCCTTTCTTAGGAATATATTCTCGAGCCCGAGGTTTCTTTTTGCCGAAGTACAGTAGTAGTACAGTACTAATTTTGTACGCCAGAGGAAAGGCGAGCGGTGTTGAATTACAGGAAGTGAGAAGTTCTGAAAAAAAGAAATGAACAAGTTGTGAGGAACTGCACCGTGAGGCGGAAGGTGTTGAAGGGCAAAAGGGTCATTCGTTATTAAAAAAAGGGCTTTCTTTTGTGCTTAAGCACGATGATGGGGGTCGTTTACCGGGATCGGTGAAGGCTTAGTTTAAAGGTCAACACAAATCATTAAAGCGCGCTGCATCTTTTCCCAACACGCGACCATGGAAAAGGAGGAGGAAATTTACGCCCCGTACTCGCGAGATGTGTTAAACAGTAGACGCCACCGCTATTGTTAAAAGCTGGGCGACCGTGCAGCCATGAAGAATCATCTTTGGTCTGCAGTCTAATCTTCCGGTGCTAATGGTGGTAGTGGAGTACATTATTACCAGTACTATGTTCTCTCTCTTTTTTTTTTATATCAAACCCCTTCTTTATTAACTTGTGATAAGAGTTACATGGTTTAAGAAGAAGGGAGCTATAGATTTGGGGGTACATCTTCCATCACTCAGAGCAAAACGAGCCCATAGCCACCTAGCCAAATCATGGGCAACAACAAATAGCTTCTATGGGACAATGCTTGAAATGAGTTTGAGTAATTTCACGGGTCGTATAGTAGCAATCATCAAAGGTCGTTTCATCGGAGATACCAAGCGTAAAGCCCCATTGTTTCCTGAAGTTTGCGGCCGAGGACCGCCACCTCCTGTGCAGGAAGATTCAACAATTGTTCAATGACAACTTCACTTGCATTATCAGTATCGCCCATCACCATACCGTTCTAGACTCCCTTGCTTCCAGATTCTGAAAATGTAAGTGCTTTGCATCTTCAGGTCCTTGATTACATGTTCGACACGGGACGGGGGCACTTTAGTATGTCTGTTAGCCAAGACCACACAACATGAAAGGGGCGAGCACACGTCGAGCCCATTCCATCATCATGCCTTGGTTTTTCGTCCATGTTGCTAATCCCTGATAGAGTAATATGATGGTCGCACTGACAAAACACCCATTCTGTCAAAGCTCTAGGCAATAAGATCCGTCATCTCATGTTGCAATAAAAAAAATGACAACGATTTCCCTTGAGTCAACATGCCAAAATGTGTGTTCATCCAATCATCCTAGTGTCCGGTAGAAAGATCAATGAGATCACTCACCTTGGAGAGCAAGTGTCCCACACGACGTGTTATAACGTTCCTCAGAGGAGAGTTCTGAATCCATACATTGTTCCAATGTTATTTTTTTACCATCATTCACTTGTGAAATTTTTTTTAGAAAAGAAGGATTACCCCCGGCCTCTGCATCTGGAAGATACATTCAACCATTTTATTAATTATTCACAAATAATTTACAAAGTAGTACATCAGGTAGTCTGAAGCCACCATCTTAGTAACATCTGTCGCTACTCATATCCACTTAGGCGCCGATAACCCAAGCCTAATACTAAACAGACATCGCACAAATGCCTCACATCTAAAGCTGGAGGCCCCAACCAAGCCACATACTGGGTTTGGGGCAATAACCGGTCCGATGCACTCTCACGTGCCTTCGCCACCATCTTCCACCAATCCATATTCAGAGCAGAAACTAACGCACTGACCTTGCTAGGCCTCTCTGCCATCGACGTCACCATGACGCCAGGCAGCATCCTCCTCCCGCGCGAGTCCATCTCAGCGCGTCAGACGCCGAGTCTCCACTGCGCCACACCGCCGAGATCTGTCGCCATCAATGTGTAAGATGAAGCACCGCTCCACCAAAGAAGCCGTCATCTGGTCCCTCGAGCCCGTGTACACCTCCAAGAATGATGCCCCCAAGGGGGAAATGACACCAGAGCGCCGCCGTCATCCGATCTACTGATCTAGGATTTCCCCAGGAGGTAGCAGAGAGCGGTCATCTCTGCCGGGGACTGGACGAAAGGGATCCAGGCCGCCGCTGCCTGACCGACAGTGGCACCACCACAGTGCCTACAGCAGGCGCTGTCAGGCCCACCACGCTCGCATGTAGATGCACATCCAGAACCGCCGGCCCGCCCAAGCCCATCTGGGCAAGGCGAGACCCACAATCCCAGCCGCCACCATAGGGGCGCCTCCGCCACGGGGAGGTCGCGCTTCCGCTGTCGCCGCCGTCACGCACGCCGCCGGGATCCCGCCGCTCCTTGCCACTGGATGACCGTCGTACCATGCGCTGTCGCCGCCAGGAGATCTCACCACCACCGCGCGAGGGAGAAGGCCCCTGTCACATATACCATGTTTAATGGGGAATCCTATTTACTCCATTTGTCGATGGGTAGCGAGCAAACACATACCCCTTGTGATACCTATGTACATATATTGGGGCCAACCGAACTAGACAATTCCGGGAGATTCCACATTCTAGTTTTAGATATGTTCTAGAACCTTCCTAAACAGTTTTCTTCCTTCTGCTTTTTCTTTTCTTTCTTACTTTTTGTTTCGGGAACAATTTTTGAAATACGTAACATTTTCTTCAATCAAGATCATTTTTTTGAATCCACGAACATTTTTTGAATCCATGAACATCTTTCAAATTCACAAACATTTTTTTAAAATTTATGAATTTTTTTTCCAAATCACAGTCATTTTCTAAATTCATGAATAATTTTTCAATCTGCTAGCATTTTTCGAAAATGGATTTTTTTAATCAACAACATATTTTTCAAGCTCGCAATTTTTCTGAATTAGTGAACATTTTTTTGCTCGTGAACATTTTTGAACTCGTGAATATTTTTTAAATTCAAGATATTTTTTCAAGACATGAACATTTTAAATTTGCATCTATTTTTAAAATTTCACGAACATTTTTTGAAACCATGAGTATTTTCTGAAAATTAGGATCATTTTTTGCTTTTGAGAATATTTTTCAAATTCACTGAAAAATTTCAAAATCATGAACATTTTTTTAAGTTCACAAATATTTAAGAATGCTTGAATAGTTTTTAAAAAATCAGGTGGTATTTTAACAGAAAAACCGGTCAAAGTAAAAAAAACTGGTCGCAAATCCGACCAGCAGTGGGTTGGCCCCGTTTAGTGCTGACACGCGAAGGGGTGCTCATTTGGTGACTTTCCTGCCGGCTTCGCGCGGAACAGTAGCACTCATGGTTAATGTTATCAACGTCGGCCATGATGCTCTCCCACATGAATGATGTGTTCTTCCTCAACGCAACATTTAAAAGTCGCCATCCGAAAAATATCCGTCTCATGATTTTGTTGCACAAAGCGAATCTTGGTTACCATAAATTCTCCAAGCCGCAAAAGCCAAATTGAAATAGTTAATATCATGGAATGGAACCCGCACCTCCTTGCCGCTTTGGTGCACACAAATTACCAGGTGAACCGATCATCCTTATTTGATTGTCACCATCCCTTGTTACTAATGCGACATTGCTTGCATGATTCCTTCGTCCAGACATTGCATATGATGGTTTACCTTGTGCAATCGATTTAAGGGTAACCTCTTTTTCCACCGTTGATAGTTGTTTTCCTTCCACCCATTTATTCTTTGTTCTCTCTAATTCCCATGTATCAAATACCAACAAGTAGTAGTTTTCTCTTAGAACTAACAAGTAGATTCAGATTCCTTAAAACAAAGGTAGATTCAGATTGCGATAAAAAAACAAGTAGACTCTGATTGGGCTGGATAGGCCTGGATTCTTTCCAGCGCTATCCCCCAATGGCCTGCCACTGGGCCAGTAACCCAGTAGTCCAGTTGCCCCAGAGAAACCTTTTTTTTTTTTTGCTTCCTTCCTTCCCCGGTGTGCAGCTTCTTTCCTAACAAAAAAAAAACAAGAGATGGATGTGCGCGGTCGTCGACACTCGTGTAAAACCTCTCCCGGAAGGAAACCAAAGGGTAACGCGCCTGTACAGCTCACACGGTTAATCTGGAGACACGAATCCTTGTCGTGCAAGACACGAAGGTGATGGCATGCAGGAGATCGGGAGCCCCGCAGCTTTTGGCAACACCAAAGGCGCCAACGAAAACTGCCGCAGATAGAGCGAAACACACACCAGCTGGCAGCTGAGCACAATCAATACCACACACACGACCCAGAGAAATGCAATGCTTCCCGAACCCTCGCGGTCCGTCCGGTCCGGCAGACCGTAACGGCTGTGCGGCGCGGCGCGGCCTGGGGCTCTGGGCCTGCTGCGCTCGCTTCCGTCACGAGCGCGAGATCGGGGGCGGAGCGTTTCGTTTTTCTTTTTTGGCCAGAGCCCAACTGGCACCCACCCACGCCCCATCCCCCATCCACCACGGGCCGAGCCACCCAGCGACGACGGTCAACAGCACCGACGAACGAAGAAAAGAAAGGGTTTGGTTTCTTTCCCCACTCGTCGCGTCCAAAAAAGACGCGGTTCCCCAGAGGAGAGCGCCACGCCACGCAGCGCGAACACGTCCTTTTCCTCGCGTAACGCCTCGAGGCCGCCGGATGCGCGCCGGGGCGTGCCCCCGAGGCGGATCCGACGGCCCCGCGCCGCGCAGCCACGTCCCGCCCCCCGCGCTATATAAACCCACGTGGACGCGGGCCGGTGCTCCACCGCGCTATCCACCACCACGCCTCACTCTCCTCCTCCTCCTCTGTTTTCAGTTCCACTTGGCGGTTCCCTTCCTCTGAGTCGGCTGGTGTGGGAGCACTAGTAGGGTGGATGGAGGAGGAGGGGGCCGCCGGCGTGAGGAAGCGGAAGCGGGGCGGCGAGGCCATGGTCGTCGTGTCCGGGGAGTCCGGGTTCGTCGAGGGAGGCGGTGGCTTCACCTGGAAGGAGGCGGAGATGGAGGAGGAGGGGCAGGAGTACGAGGGCATCGCGGAGGAGTCGGTGGAGGAGGTGATGCGGTGGCTGGAGCTGGAGATCTCCTCGTCGCCGGGGAAGGGCGGCGGCGGCGACGATGGCTTCGTGACCATCAACGGCAACGAGGAGAGCTGCGGCCCGTCCTTCTCCGCCGCGGCGTCCACCGTGATGGCCTCCGTGGACACGCGCGCCGGGGCGCCGCCGCCCCCGACGGCCATCCCCTGGCCGTGGCCCGAGCCCGACGACGGCACCAAGGCAGCGGCGGCGTCGGCGGCGGACGGCGACGACGACGACGCCGACATGGCCGAGCTCGTCGACGAGGAGTGGCTGGTGGAGCTGCTCACCGGCGGCGGGCCCGCGCTGGAGGTAGAGTAAGGTAGGGCGCTCGGCGAGTTGTAGGCAAGGCGTAAGCGTACGCGCGTTTCCTTTTTCGGACGGTTGTACAGCGGGCAAGGAAAAAGCCAGGAAAAAAAGGGCGGTGGTTCGTTTTGGCGTGGCTCGGATCGGTCGCATCGCTTTCGTTTCGCGGGTATGGGCGGGCAGCGGCAGCGATCGGTTCATTCATCAATGCGGTCGGTCTTGCTTGTGCGTTGAGGGGTGAGGTTGCGAGGAAATGGAAATGGTACTCGCTGGAGGCACGATCGGGCTGGCTGGCCCTTGTCGCGTTGCCTGCTTTTGCGTCCGGTTTCTACTAGTGGCCAGTATGGCTCAGTTTTCCTGTTTCGTGACACCTTTTTCTCGCCTTGACTGGCCGACAGCGAGCGGCGTTTGAATTCGATTTCGATCGTACTACTACTCTGCGTGTTTCTTTCTCTTTCCCCAATCTACCCAAGCACCCAGCCCAGCGCACATTCAATCAGCTAGTAGCGTCCACAATCAGTCTCTGTTAACCAATCTCAGAGTCCCGAGGAAAGAAGACCTATCTATCTAGTACTCCCGAGGAGTAGTAGTAAGCAGGACTAGTAGAGTACTAAAATGAAGCCAAGTTGAGTCGTGATGTTAGGCCTGTTTGGTTCATAAGTCCTAGGATTTTTTAGTCCCAACTAAAAAGTCGCTAGTCCCTAAAAAGTTTCTATCTGTTTGGTTTCTGGGACTAAACATGAACTAAAAGATCATGTTACAACTAAAAGTCCCAAAAAGACTCTTCCTCAGGGTCTTCTTTCATAAGTCTCAAATGCCCATTTTAAGTTTCTTCTGTTTGATTTAGATGGGACTAAAAGGGACTTTTTTAAGTCCCTGCACCCATGAGTCCTTGTAAACATCCTTAGGCATCTCGGCCGGAGCATGAACTAATTTCCGTCGGTACATGTAGTACGTTCGTGTCCTTCGTAGTCTGGACGCATTAGATTCCAAGAGGCAACGGTACGAAACAGATGCAACAGGCGACATGGATAGCCATGAATCCGCGAGCGTGAGCGAACGAGCAGAGGAGCGCAGGGCAGCGCGGGGCTCGGTGGTCTGTGGTCTCAGGCTATCAGCTTCCGCGGCAGACTGCATGCATTGCAAACAGCCTGCTGTGTGGATAGTGCAGTGCAGGCTTTACTTGCTTTCACTGTAGTGGTTTCAGGCTTGGGCCGCAGACCGCAGCACAGGTCAAAGACAACACGTTTCATTACACATGCATGATGCATGCATGCAGCTACCACCACTATCAGGCCAGGTCTAGCCGCCGTGCTTCTCATGTTTGCCACAGAAGGACATGCACTCGTCCCGTCCGGCCGATACGTACGTACGTACGTGTGGATCATGATTATGCAGACGGTGCCGGGTGGCTTTGGCCTGGCTTCACCGTGCATGTGGCCAGTTCGTTCGTTCGATCGATGCACGCGGCTGTGTAGTGCAGTGCGGTGGCAAAAATTCGTGTTTTGACTTTTTTCTGAAATTTAATCGAAATCTGATCCTAGCCTGAAATTTTTTCGAGATCTGACATTTTGCTACCGCCAGGGTCCATGATGGTAGGGTATAACAACCTACCGTCAAGGTCCCTGGCGGTAGGGTTGCATGCCCTGCCACAAATTCCTTTTGAGTGTTGAACACAGTGCGTGCTCGTGCCTACCGCCGAGCATCTGGGCGGTATGGTTGTACATGCTACCGCCAGCCTGTTTGGCGGTAGGGATGTTTTCTACCGCCAAGGTCCCTGGCGGTAGGCTGTTACACACTACCGCCGTGGACTCTGGCGGTAGCAAAAATGTCAGATATCGAAAAAAATTCAAACTAGGATCAAATCTCAATTAAGTTTCGGAAGTCAAAACACGAAAATTTGGCCAGTGTGTGGTAGCTCCAGTGCCCTCTCCTGTCGACAGGCCACCTCCCTAGAGAGAGGCTAGGGTAGGGGTGAGAGTATCGCCACTGTGGCCGTTGTGTAGATGCATTGATACGTGACATCTTCGTACTGGAATGAACAGTCCAGCTGATGCCGTGCGTGTACTACTATATTGCTTCCTTTAACTGTCAGCAACAGTGGTGAGGCTTGTCCTCGCGCCAAGGGGGAAAAGATAAAATAAATGTATGGATCCAAACCCGAACACAAGCTTCACGGGTCAGTGCCGCTTCTTTCTTCGGTACACGGGTCAGTACGTTACCTATCAGCAGACCAAGACTTTTGTTTTTGAGTAGAAGCAGACCAACACATAGACACACATTTTTCTCTTTCTTTCAGGGAATCATCATTTATTTATTTTTGCCGTAGGGAATCATCATATAGACAGATCGCCGCGGCAAAGAGGGAGCCTACCCCCCCGTACTGTCACGGGTGGGCCGGCCCAGCAAAGCCGGAGCTTTATTCCTTTTGTTTTCCTTCTGATGTTTTCTCTTTTATTTTCCTCTTTCTGTTTCTTTTGTGTTTTTTCTTCTTTCACTATCTTTTCTACTCCCTCCGATCTATATTTATTAATGCTGGTTTAATACAAAGTTGATCCATATTAATTGATGTTGGTTTTGTGCTAACTTTGTACTAAATCAACGTCAATTAATATGGATCAAAGGGAGCAGTTTTATTTTTCTTTTATATGTACCTTCATTCACTAACTTATTAATTTTAATTTTATCATTTTCCTGTTTAGCTTGTCAGGCAATATATAAATGTTTCCTATGTACTCCCTCCGTCCCAAAATAAGTGTCTTAAGTCTACTACAACCTTACACTAAAGTTAGTACAAAGTTGAGACACTTATTTTGGGACGGAGGGAGTATACATGAAGGTTTCCCCGTTGTCTTTTTTGAGAACTTTGTTTTGCTTTTTGTTTTTAGTTCCAATAAATGATTAGTGACATTTCCCTTAATATTGGATTTTTTTTCAACACATGAATATCTTTTAAAAATATTCTCCCTGTTTCAATATATAAGGTGTTTTTCTAAGTCAGCCTTTTCTATGTTTCACCAAATTTATAGAGAAATATCAACAACCACAATAACAAATCTGTATAATTAGATTCATCAATAAATATATTTTATATTTTAATTTCTCTGTATTATAGATGTTCGAACTTTTTAATTGAACTTGGTCAAACATAAAATAGTTTGATTTTTTCAAAAAATAATACACCTTATATTCTGGGCCAGAGGTATCAAAGTATGTTTACTTTAAATAGACAAACATTTCTTTCGAATATAAGTTATTTATTTTGATATATGCGAGAATTAATTTTTTTCAACAGGTAAGCCTTTTAATTTTTTTTAACCGATTTAGGAATTATTATAAAAATATAATTAAATTTTCGAGTTTTGTGAACAAAGTGTTTATAAAAAATAGGACCTGTTCATGGGCCGCGCCAAATGAGGCCCATGTGGGGAACTCTTCAGGCGCTATGGCCCGTCCCTCGCTGTCTGGGCCCACTGTGCTCCTTTTTTTGACATGGCCCACTATACTTTTGTTATTTTTGCAATTGGCCCACTATTCCCCTGCTCTGTCCGTCCTACCTCGCGCGAAAGGGCGACCAGGTCCATTTGCCGGCTCCATATGCTTTTTTTTTTCCTGTAACACCTCCCCAATTCCTCTGTTGTTGTGCAGCCGGAACAAGAGAAATGGACACCACCACCTGCAACTTTAAAGCGCAAGATAAAGGGTGCAGCCGAAGAAAGCGGGCCTGCAGCGGCCCGGTGCCCTTTTGTTAATGTCTTCTTCTTCTGATAATGTTCCGTCTGAATCTAGCTTAGGCTGCCGTGCCGGGCTGCTGCTATCAACCAAAAGACCCTGAGAACCTACGGTTTAACGTGTCCCAGACTTTGGGTCCCGCAGATGAGATGAGAGAGATCAGTGCCGCGAAAGAGCAAAGGCGGAGGATAATATAGATAGGCACAAGATGGATCCATCAGACCTTTCATCAAAGGCCTTATCATTGCAGTTCTCTTTGCTTCTTGTTTTCCTTGGTCGCTCCTTTTCCCCTGCGAATGGAGAAGAGAAACTTGCTGGCCAAGCCCCTTGGGTTCAGGGTCGCCTGTCTGCTACTCGCACTAGCCAGGAGCCAGCACCGTGATGCATCGATCAAGATCGATCATGCGTGGTAGAATTGCGACGCAAGGCATTGAGATGGTGATCATTGCGGCCTGCCTCTCGCTCTTGGACGCAGTGGACAAAAAGGAAAAGTTGCCGCGACCTTGCGCGCTGATTGCTCGAGGCAAAGCGACGTGCGTGCGTTCCCTCCTCCTCGCTCTTCACATGCCTGGTGCATGCCTCCCTGCCTCCCACTGCCATTGCCAGGGTTGCATTTGCACCCGCCCTGCGCTCCGCTGGACTCGTACGCTTTTCCTGTGGCGGCCCGGCCCAGATCGATACATCTCTCCGTCTATCTGCGAGCCAAGCACGAGCAGAGATGGCCATACGGACCGGTCTGGATAAGCCTGCGACTGCTCTGACCTGTGCAAGAATTTAGAGGTAATAGCACCATAGGTCCCTGTACTTGCACAATATGTGATGGTTTAGTCCTTCTACTTGTAAAAGTGGACTGGATAGTCCTGGACTTGCCCAGCATGAGCAAGTTTAGTCCTGGGCCAATCACGTGCAGCCAAGTGGACGCCAAGTGGACGAGTGGGTCAGCGCTGCACCTTTTGCACTTAGGCTCCTACCGTTTTCCTGTATCTACCCCGCAATACACCGCATACGTGCGCCAGATTTTTTCTCCTTTTTCTTTCAGAGTAGTGGTTCTTCAGAGAAACCGATTAGTGCATCAGTTGGCTATGGTGGACTGGTGGTTGATGATGCGGCGTACTTGCGGAGTTGGAGAACAAGGTGCAGTCATACATGTTCTTCTCAGCTTATCGCCTGTCAAATCTCCAATTTTGGCGCGTACGTGCGAGCGAGATCCCTGACTCTTTGACAGATGCCGCATTCTGAGGGGGAGTGATATGACAATTTTGGCACAAATTTGACATTCGCAACGGGTGGCCAGAGAAAAACAAGAGCTGGACAGCAAGTTAGGCAGGGTGAATATACTAGTACTATCAGCACGGCTTACAGTTGCAGGTCGACAGAGAATGGAAGTATAACTGAATAACGGTATAGTGGGTTGCTGTCGCTGCTCGATAATCTTAGACATACAGGCCTCTTACGCGCAGGTTACATGATCCTTCGTTAAATTTCTTTGCCCCTCCCCGATTTCCCACGGAGGTGGCCCGCTTCACTCTCTTTCTTTCCAATCACACTTTGTCATGTCAGCCTGTAATTAAATTCAGCCCGTAAGTGCCTGTACGCGTAGCATTACCGGTCGCTGCTGCAGCTGAATTGACCGCTTGCAAGTTGCAGAAATGAAAACAATGGCGTGTAGGAAGAACGAGAAGGAACGACGAAATGTATGGAGCCAAACTTGTATTCTTCTCTTTGTGGTGTCATGCCGGAACATGATCATTCTATCCACATGTACATCACACATCTATAAAAATCTGTACAATTTTTTTACTCCGAGACCGAGTAACTGAGAGACGCTGGGAAAACTTGCGATGACGCCACGCAAGGAAGACGGCACATCACAAAAGGTTGGACGAGGAAAAGTCCACCGTGCCAGCCCAGGCGTCAACATGAGCCTGCCGGCTGCGCCGGCTTCGTCTGCCGCGACGACGCGCTGCTCTCGCCGCCGGCAAGCCCCATCTCTATGTCCCTGGCCGCGTCCTCCTCCTGAGGCGGTGGGGGCGGCACACACCCGAGTAGCCGCCGCAGCCCGCACGCCCCGGCGGGCGGCGCTTGCGCTTGCGACGGAGTAGGCGCTGATTGAGGCGTCGTTGCGGCGGGAGTCTGCTGCTGCGGCTGCGCACGGCCGGTGCTGACGTCGTCCTGGGAGCCGAAGAAGAGCACGTTGGTGGGGAAGTTGGGCGACTCCTGGTCTCCGCCGCAGAACAAGTAGCGCAGGTGAGCCATGACGCCGCTCCCCGGCGGCGGCGGCGCCCCTCCCCTGGACCTCTTGGCGCAGAGGAATATGTAGAAGCAGAGCACGAGGAGAGGAAGATCGCCATCACGGCCGCCAGCATGGTGGCCGCCGCCGCGGCCGTCGTTGCCGTCACCGTCCGCTTGGCTTTCTCTCCCAAGAGCAAGAATCGCTCGGCCCTGATGCAAACGACAGCACCTGACCTCTCCTCGGTACTGCGGGGTAGATACAGGAAAACAGTAGGGGCCTAAGTGCAAAAAGTGCAGCGCTGACCCGCTCGTCCACTTGGCTGCACGTGATTGGCTTAGGACTAAACTTGCTCATGCTGTGCAAGTGCAGGGACTACCCAGTCCATTTTTACAAGTAGAAGGACTAAACCATCACATGCCCTGCAAGTACAAGGACCTGTGGTGCTATTACCTTAAGAATTTAGCAAGCGACCGGCTTTGGGTTTGCACCACAAAGCTGGCTCGTGATTTTTGCACGTGCAAGTGGTCCGCTTTACAACACCAAAGAAACAGTGGGAGTGGCCATGCCCAGCACTAATTAATAAAGTGGTTGCATGCATCGCCCAGATGCAGAGGCCGGGGGTCTTCCTCCTTTTAAAAAAAAAACGCCTAGCACTAATCACCGTGCCATTCTTGTCGACTGATTTCCAAAACCACCTTTTCGCTAATCCCTCCTCCTTTTTCTACGAGTCAAATCAGCCATGAGTGACGCCCAATCATGCATTACTAGTACTAGTTTTCTCAAGTCTACGGATAGCAACTCCAATCACGAGAATATATATACTGCCTACATTACGCTTCGCCGACTGAAAAACGGCGAGAGTTGGCGAAGAGCACATGAATAATTTGATGATGCGGTTCGCGTGTCACACAGATTATGAAGCAATGATGCATGGAGATACTAATGCAGATGGATTTTTTTGGGACTCAAACAAAAGTGTGACGGAGCACCTGACCGTATATATTCTGTGCCTTCTGGTTGTAGGAAAAGGGGGCGTGGCTAGTATTCGATCACGTACGGAATTAGCTAGGAATATATACCACATCATCACCAAGATCTAACTAGCCATACGGAATTAATGGATCATCAAGGTGGCTTTTGGGCTTATGATCTACTAGTATTAACACTAATAATAATAATGTAATCAGAATCATAGCTGCGGTACGTCCCTCCTTGCCTACAAGATTGATCGATAATGCCGTCATGGCAGCCTCTAAGAGCAAGTATAATAGGTCCTAGTCAGCAGGCTACAAGATGTTACATGTAAGTAAAATCCTATGTGGAGGAGTGAGAAAGGAAGAGAGAGAATGAAGCGAGCGCTTCGGCTAGCGCCCGGCTGCAGCACACTAAACTAGAATAAAGCGCCCGCATGCAGCCGATGTGAGAGCTTTTGGCTGGCGTTTCCCACTGTCTTCCAATCACCGTGAGTGCCCTATGCTTCTTCACATGCAAACAATTAATGATATAATCCATCTCACAGCTAACATACAGCCAATCTATTATATGAGTTAACTTTTACAATAACTATAAGTGACATGGTACATTCTTAGAGCCAGCAGCAGGCTCTTCTATTAACCATGCTCTAAGACTCATCATGCATGCAACTGACAGTTGATGCCACTTGGCAACTGCCACGCGCTACGAGTCGGTACGGGAATTGTCCTGTCTACTAGTAGTATCTGTATGTAGTTGTTTGCTTGTTCATGTCCATGCATAATTTTTAAGGCGCGTGCTAGGCGCCATCCGCATGTAGGAGGCAAAATAGCAGCCGCCCCTACAGCCGTTTGATGCGCTCGATGGCGACCGTCCGATCCATTCTCTCTTCTTTGGTACACTGCCTTCCATGCGCACACAACACACAAGCGCCAGACGTCCTCTTCCAGTCTTCCTCACAGCACCGTTCCTAGCATCAGCACTGACACTCCCTCGCGACGTCGCCTCCGCGCATCGCCCATGGCCCTGCAACATCGCCTTGCAGCACATCGTCGGCGGCCCTGCAGCCTCGGTGGTGGCCCTACAGCTTGGCCTCGCAGCACATCGCCGCAGGCCTCGCAGCACTGGCGCTCTCGCTAGCGAGCGGCGTCCCAGCACTAGATCCTTCCGGCGAACACGACCGCTCCCGCCGGCGAGTGCCTCGCAACACTTGATTATTCCGGCGAGCGGACTCGCAGCCTCGGATGCTTCCGGCGAGCAGCCTCGCAACACCGGATGCTTCCGACGAACACGGCCGCTCCCACCGGCGAGTGCCTCGCAACACCTGATTATTCGGGCGAGCGGCTTCGCAGCCTCGGTTGCTTCCGGCGAGCAGCCTCGCAGCACCGGCGCTCCCGCTAACGAGCGGCGTTGCAACACCGGATGCTTCCAGCGAACACCGGCGCTCCCGCCGGCGAGCGGCCTTGCAAAACCAGATGCTTCCAACGAGCGGCGCCGCAACACCGGATGCTTCCGGCGAACACCGGCGCTCCCGCTGGCGAGCGGCCTCGCAGAACCGGATGCTTCCAACGAGCGGCGTCGCAGCATGACAGGTCACAGATTCCCAATGACCGTGGCAGCAACCGGCGATGCTTCGTAGCAGGGGCGCCGCCTGTGGTAGCACCGGCAAGCCCCTCGTCCCTCACGCATGACGATTTCAGAGCTAGCAGCACCGACGCTCCATCGACGGGTGGTCGTAGCACACCGTCACAGCCGAGACGCCGTCGTAGCCTCCGTTGCAGCACACAGCTCATGCCGTAGCAGCGAAGATGTCTTGCTGCAGCTGCGGGGCTGCCCCCAGCCGGTAGGAGCACCATTTATTTTCCTGAGATTTCATTTGAGGGAGCTCATAGAGGCCATCCATGGCGGACCAAATGAAGGAAATATGCCCTAGAGGCAATAATAAAGTTGTTATTTTCTATTTCCTTATTCATGATAAATATTTATTATTCATGCTAGAATTGTATTGATCAGAAACCTAAATACTTGTGTGAATACATAAACAAACACCGTGTCCCTAGTGAGCCTCTACTAGACTAGCTCGTTGATCAAAGATGGTTAAGATTTCCTAACTATGGACATGTGTTGTCATTTGATAACGGGATCACATCATTAGGAGAATGATATGATGGACAAGACCCATCCGTTAGCTTAGCATAATGATCGTTCAATTTTATTGCTATTGCTTTCTTCATGTCAAACACATATTCCTTCGACTATGAAATTATGCAACTCCCGGATACCGGAGGAATGCCTTGTGTGCTATCAAACGTCACAACGTAACTGGGTGATTATAAAGATGCTTTACAGGTATCTCCGAAGGTGTTTGCTGAGTTGGCATAGATCGAGATTAGGATTTGTCACTCCGAGTATCGGAGAGATATCTCTGGGCCCTCTCGGTAATACACATCATAAGCTTGCAAGCAAACGACTAAGGAGTTAGTCATGAGGTGATGTATTACGGAACGAGTAAAGAGACTTGCCGGTAACGAGATTGAACTAGGTATGAAGATACCGATGGTCGAATCTCGGGCAAATAACATACCGATGGACAAAAGGAATTACGTATGTTGTCATAACGGTTTGACCGATAAAGATCTTCGTAGAATATGTAGGAGCCAATATGGGCATCTAGGTTCCGCTATTGGTTATTGACCGGAGAGGTGTCTCGGTCATGTCTACATAGTTCTCGAACCCGTAGGGTCCGCACGCTTAATGTTCGATGACGATATAGTATTATATGAGTTATGTGATTTGGTGACCGAATGTTGTTCAGAGTCCCGGATGAGATCACGGACATGACGAGGAGTCTCGAAATGGTCGAGAGGTAAAGATTGATATATAGGACGATGGTATTCGGACACTGGAAGTGTTTCGGGGGGTACCGGATACTTATCGGGTCACCGGAAGGGGTTCCGGGCACCCCCCCCCCCCCCCCCGGCAAAAGATATGGGCCTTATGGGCCAAGAGGGGAAACGCACCAGCCACAAGGGGCTGGTGCGACCCCCATATGGGCCGGCCTAAGGAGGAGAAGGAAAGAGGAGAAGGGAAAGGTAAATGTGGATTAGGATTCCCACTTCCTTCCCTCTCCCCCCCCCCTCTTTCCTTCCCCCTCCGACAAACATGGCAGGGGGGCGCGGCCAAGGGTAGGAGCCCAAGTAGGATTCGGACCTACTTGGGGCGCCCCTTGGCCTCTCCCCTCTCCCTCCCACCTATATATATGAGGAGGGGGCGCCTAGCACACCCAAGACAATTGCATAGCCGTGTGCGGCGCCCCCTTCACCGTTTACACCCCCGATCATATTTTCGTAGTGCTTAGGCGAAGCCCTGCGGAGATCACTTCACCATGACCGTCATCACGACATCGTGCTGACGGAACTCATCTACTACCTCGACGTCTTGCTGGATCAAGAAGGCGAGGGACGTCACCGAGCTGAACGTGTGCAGAACGCGGAGGTGTCGTGCGTTCGGTACTTGATCGGTTGAAGCGCGAAGAAGTTCGACTACATCAACCGCGTTGTGAAACGCTTTCGCTTACGGTCTACGAGGGTACGTAGACACACTCTCCCCCTCATTGCTATGCATCTTCATGGATAGATCATTGCGTGTGCATAGAATTTTTTTTATTTTTCATGCAACGATTCCCAACAGTGGCATCATGAGCCAGGTCTATGCGTAGATGATATGCACGAGCAGAACACAAAGAAGTTGTGAGCGGTGATGTTCATACTGCTTATCACCAACGTCTTATTTTGATTCGGCGGCATTGTGGGATGAAGCGGCCCGGACCAACCTTACATGTCCACGTACATGAGACCGGTTCCACCGACTGACATGCAACTTGTTTTGCATATAGGTGGCTGGCGGGTGTCTGTTTCTCCTACTTTAGTTGAATCGAATTTGACTGCGGCCGGTCCTTAAAGAAGGTTAAAACAACAAACTTGATAATTCACCGTTGTGGTTTTTGCCGTAGGTAAGAACGGTTCTTGCTAGAAGCCCCTAGCAGCCACGTAAAACTTGCAACAACAAAGTAGAGGACGTCTAACTTGTTTTTGCAGGGCATGTTGCGATGTGATATGGTCAAGACATGATGTGATATACGTTATTGTATGAGATGATCATGTTTTGTAAGTTATCGGCAACCGGCAGGAGCCTTATGATTGTCTCTTTATTGTATGAAATACAAACGCCATATAATTGCTTTACTTTATCGCTATGCGTTAGCAATAGTTGTAGAAGCAATAGTTGGCGAGATGACCACGACGCAACGATGGAGATCAAGGTGTCGAGCCGGTGACGATGGAGATCATGACGATGCTTTGGAGATGGAGATCAAAAGCACGAGATGATGATGGCCATATCATGTCACATATTTTGATTGCATGTGATGTTTATCTTTTATGCATCTTATTTTGCTTAGTACGGCGGTAGCATTATAAGATGACCCCTTCACTAAATTTCAAGGTAAAAGTGTTCTCCCTGAGTATGCACCGTTGCTACAGTTCGTCGTGTTAAGACACCACGTGATGATCGGGTGTGATAGACTCTACGTTCACATACAACGGGTGTAAGACAGTTTTGCACATGCAGAATACCTGGGTTAAACTTGACGAGCCTAGCATGTACAGACATGGCCTCGGAACACTCGAGATCGAAAGATCGAACATGAATCATATAGTAGATATGATCAACATAGAGATGTTCACCATTGATGACTACCCCATCTCACGTGATGATCGGACATGGGTTAGTTGATTTGGATCACGTATCACTTAGATGACTTGAGGGATGTCTATTTAAGTGGGAGTTCTTAAGTAATTTGATTAATTGAACTTAATTTATCATGAACTTAGTCCTGATAGTATTTGCATATCTATGTTGTAGATCAATGACCCGTGCTACCGTTCCCCTGAATTTTAATGCGTTCCTAGAGAAAGCTAAGTTGAAAGATGATGGTAGCAACTACACGGACTGGGTCCGTAATTTGAGAATTATCCTCATTGCTGCACAGAAGAATTATGTACTTGATGCACTGCTAGGTGACATGCCCCCTCCCGCTAATCTAGACGTTGTGAACATCTGGCAAACGCGGTCTGATGATTACTCTATAGTTCAGTGTGCCATGCTTTATGGCTTAGAACCGGGTCTTCAAAGACGTTTTGAACGTCATGGAGCATATGAGATGTTTCAAGAGTTGAAGTTAATATTTCAAGCAAATGCCCGGGTTGAGAGATATGAAGTCTCCAACAAGTTTCATAGCTGCAAGATGGAGGAGAACAGTTCTGTCAGTGAACACATACTCAAAATGTCTGGGTATTATAATCACTTGACTCAGCTGGGAGTTGATCTTCTAGTTGATTGTGTCATTGACAAAGTTCTTCAATCACTGCCACCATGGTACAAAGGCTTCGTGATGAACTATAATATGCAAGTGAAGAACAAAACAATTCCCGAGCTCTTCGCAATGCTTAAAGCCACGGAGGTAGAAATCAAGAAGGAGCATCAAGTGTTGATGGTTAACAAGACCACTAGTTTCAATAAAAAGGGCAAGGGAAAGAAAGGAAACTTCAAGAAGAATGGCAAGCAAGTTGCCACTCCCGGGAAGAAGCCCAAAGCTGGACCCAACCCTGAAACTGAGTGCTTCTACTGCAAAGGGACTGGTCACTAGAAGTGGAACTGCCCCAAGTATTTGGCGGATAAGAAGGATGGCAAAGTGAACAAAGGTATATTTGATATACATGTTATTGATGTGTACCTTACTAATGCTCGTAGTAGCGCCTGGGTATTTGATACTGGTTCGGTTGCTCATATTTGTAACTCGAAACAGGAGCTACGGATTAAACGAAGATTGGCTAAGGACGATGTGACGATGCGCGTCGGGAATGGTTCCAAGGTCGATGTGATCGCCGTCGGCACGCTACCTCTACATCTACCTTCGGGATTAGTTTTAGACCTGAATAATTGTTATTTGGTGCCAGCGTTGAGCATGAACATTATATCTGGATCTTGTTTAGTGCGAGATGGTTATTCATTTAAATCAGAGAATAATGGTTGTTCTATTTATATGAGTAATATCTTTTATGGTCATGCACCCTTAAAGAGTGGTCTATTTTTGTTGAATCTCGATTGTAGTGATACACATATTCATAATATTGATGCCAAAAGATGAAAAATTGATAATGATAGTGCAACATAATTGTGGCACTGCCATTTAGGTCATATTGATGTAAAGCGCATGAAGAAAGTCCATGCAGATGGGCTTTTGGAATCACTTGATTATGAATCATTTGATACTTGCGAACTATGCCTCATGGGCAAGATGACTAAAACTCCGTTCTCCGGAACAATGGAGCAAGCCAATGACTTATTGAAAATAATACATACCGATGTATGCGGTCCAATGAGTGTTGAGGCACGCGGCGGGTATCGTTATTTTCTGACCTTCACAGATGATTTAAGCAGATATGGGTATATCTACTTAATGAAACACAAGTCTGAAACATTTGAAAAGTTCAAGGAATTTCAGAGTGAAGTGGAGAATCATCGTAGCAAGAAAATAAAGTTTCTATGATCTGATCACGGAGGCGAATATTTGAGTTACGAGTTTGGCCTTCATTTAAAATAATGTGGAATAGTTTCACAAATCACGCCACCTGGAACACCACAGCGTAATGGTGTGTCCAAACGTCGTAACCGTACTTTATTGGATATGGTGCGTTCTATGATGTCTCTTACCGATTTACCACTACCGTTTTGGGGATATGCATTAGAGACAACTGCATTCACATTAAATAGGGCACCATCTAAATCCGTTGAGACGACACCGTATGAACTATGGTTTGGCAAGAAACCTCAGCTGTCGTTTCTTAAAGTTTGGGGTTGCGACACTTATGTCAAAAGGCTTCAGCCTGATAAGCTCGAATCCAAATCGGAGAAGTGCGTCTTCATAGTGTGACGACCCCGGCTTAATCGTGCACTAATCATACACGCAAATGCGCACGATCAAGCCTAAGGACTCACTTGAAGATATCACAACACAACTCTAAAACATAAAATAAAGTCATACAAGCTTAATATTACAAGCCAGGGCCTCGAGGGCTCGAATACATAGCTCGATGGCATACAAGCGTCAGCGGAAGCATTAGATATCTGAGTACAGATATATTACAGAGAGAGAGATAAGCCTTCACAGAGGCGGGGTAAAAATAAAAACTACGATCGAAAGGCGTAGGCCTCCTGCCCTGGACCCTCCGATCCTACTCCTGGTCGTCGAACGGCTCCTCGTAGTAGTAGTACTCGCCAGGCGGATAGTAGTACTGGTCGTCGGCTGGGGCTTCTGGCTCAGGGGCTCCGTCGTCTGGTGGCATCAAATGGAATATGGGGGAAAAAGAAAATAAAGCAAACGTGAGTACTCATTCGAAGTACTCAGCAAGCAAGGATCTACACTACATATGCAACATTGTCAAAGGAATGGCTGTATATGTGGACTGGGCTGCAGAAATGCCAGAATAGAGGGGGAAAGCCTAGTCCTATCGAAGACTAGCATCTTCAACAATCTTCGACAGTCTTGCAGCATCAGGAGAGAGCAGATGAACATAATGTAAAGTAGTAGTAGTAATATCATCAACCTCGACCTGAGATCCTTTCTCGACTCCCTGCGAGAAAGCAATCCCAGAGCCGTACTATCCAATTCTCATCACATGTTCTAGTTGTACCGATCGGGATACAACTCCGAGTGTCCGTTACCGTAGGACAGGCTATCGATAGAAGTTTCTTCCCTGCAGGGGTGCACCAACTTACCCACCACGCTCGCTTAACTCTGGCCGGACACACTTTTCTGGGTCATGCCCGGCCTCGGCTAAGCAACACGCCGCAACCCGACCAAATACTTAACAGAGAGGTCAGCATGCCGGACTAACCTATGCCCCCAGGGGTCTTGGGCCATCGCCCCGGGAACTCCTGCGCATTGCGTGGGCGGCCGGAAGCAGACCTAGCAACCCCTTAATACAAGCGCGGTTGCGTAACCAGTCCAATCCAGCGCGCGCCGCTCAGTCGCTGACGTCCATTAAGCTTCGGCTGAAGTATACGACGCAGAACGCCCATACTATGCCCACGTGATGGTTAGTGCTATCGGGCCAGAGGCCCCTCGGATCAAATATCCAAACCGTAGTGGATTAGGAGCGCGCGGAAATGAGCAGAGACTCACGATCGATGTGACCCCGTCACCCCGTCTTGAGGACTTGCGGCAAGGGCTAAGAATGCCCGGCCACGCCTCGTAGTTATCTCGCGGGCACCATCCAGGTCAACCCGACTCCACATCACTTCGCGTTAAGCTCGCGCGGGTACCCCTCAGGGCCGACCCGTCTTTAGTATCGTGGTTCATAGTCAAGTCATAATATCCAAGGTAACTGTGTGTCGGACACCGAAGGGAACCATGAGGAATCACCCTCGATGGAATTCCCGCTCGATGTTATCATCAAGGTGAACGAAGGAGGAATCACCCTCGAGGTCCACACTTGAGAGGTTGCGCGACGATGTCGTTATCGGGGGTGGTGTAGGAGGAATCACCCTCGCTTACCACGACCGAGTAACTAACCTACAAGGTTAACATCAGAAGTGCTAACGAGGTATCACCCTCGGCACTCGACGGTAACCCAGCAGTGTCGGCAACTAAGGGGTAGTGAGGTGCGGTGCCAGGGTCTGGTCCTCAATCCCGATGATCGGGTCTTCTGATATCCAGCAGGGCAGTCGGGATCAAGTGGAGGTCTCTGTCGTGTCTCTACCCAGCCTATAATAATCAGTCTAGGATAACCAGTAAGGTAACAAAGCAGGGTACAATAATCAGGCTATGCAGCAGATATAGGAAAACAGTAGCAGTAGCAGTTCTAATGCAAGCATAAGAGAGAAGAGAGTAGGCGATATAGGCATGCTCAAAATGGGGGTGCTTGCCTGTTTGCTCGGGGGCAAGGGCAAGGTCTTCAGTAGTATCGTCGGGGACGTAGTCGTACTCCTGTGCGGCGTCTGCCTCGGGAGCTACGTCAACGTCGGGGGCTACCGAGAGAGAAGAGGGGGAAGAAACAGGTAAACATAATGCAAACAAATGCAACACGGTGCGTGTGATGCTATGATGCAGTGTAGGGTTGCCTAAATATGCATCTAAGTCATTTTAGTTATTTTTAGAATTATTCTAGGATTTAATATCCGACGTGTGTGCACTATTCATCTGTCGGATTCGGGTCCGGAGTTACGAGTTCTTCTACGTAAGAGGTTCCGATGGAGAAACAGACGGCACGATCAGACTCGTCTCGTCGTTCTGAGCAACTTTCATGTTTTAACTTTTTCGATCCGAGCTACGGTTTAAAAGTTATTAATTTTTAAAGATTATTTAAATTTCTGGAATTATTTTATTTATCAGAAAATGAATTATGACGTCAGCATGGCGTGCTGCTGACGTCAGCAAGTCAACAGTCGGCTGACTAAGTCAAATATGACATGTGGGTCCAGTGGGACCCACATGTCAGCCTCTGTTTAGGCTAATCAGTGGATTAATTTAATTACCAGTGTTAATTAGGGGGTGGACCCCACATGTCAGTGAGACATTAGGTTAATCTAATTAGTTTCTATTTAATTAAATCTTTAATTAGGTTAATTAGTCGCGGGGCCCACCTGTCAGTGGCATTGCGCCGCCACGTCAGCGCGTTGACCACGGTCAGCGTGGTCAGCGGGGCCCGTGGGACCCACTGGCAGTGACCCAGGGGTGTCCCACGTGGCGGCCACGTCGGCGGCCGGCGCCGGAGTTGCGCCGGCGACCAAAATCGCGGCGGCGCGGCTCGGACGCCCGTCGGGTTTCGCCCACAGGCCACCAAAACGGCCGGGGCTGGTCGCGTTCGAACGAGGGAAAGGCGCCGCGTCGATCTAAAGCATGAGCGCGAGCTAAAACGGCCGGAAACGAGCGCTAGGTCGTCGCCGGCGGACGCCGGAATCGGGCATCGGTGGATTTAGGGCTACAACGCTCGGGGAGGCGCGCTAGTGATCGCGTTGGACTCGCACGAGCTCCAGGAGCTCGATGCTGGGTCCAGACGAGCACGACGGCGTCTGTGGCCGCGGCGGCGAAGTGCACAGCGGCGAGCAGAGCTCGGCAACGACGGCAGCTGGCTATAAGGCGCTAGGGGACCAACGAGGAGCAGCAGGGAGAGGAGAGGCTCACCGTGCGGCACCCACGTAGGCCCTCGATAGTTTTGTAGCAGCAGAAGGCCGGTGTCGGAGGCGAAGAAGACGACGGCGACCGTAGTTGAGGACGAAGGGGATCCGGTGGTTCCGTGCTCCCCAGCTCCAGCTGAGGCCTCCAGTAGATGAGGAAGACGACGGCGGAGCTGGCCGGCACGGTGGACGAGCACGGGGTCGCCGGTGGCCACGGCAAATGGCGAAGTGCGGCGACGACGGCGCTCGGTGGCCGGATCTGGGAGGGAGCGAGGGGCGGAGCGAGCGAGGGAGGAGAGGGGAAAGTGGCGAGGAGAGCCAGGGGATACGCCGGGCCTCGACCTTATCCTCTCGGGTGGCTGCGGCGTCGGTGGCCGTCGGCGTGTCGCCGCCCGGCTGGCGCTGGCGCGCGCGGCCAGGGGCGCGCCGACACGCACGAGGAGGGAGGTGAGGTGGGCCGCTGTTGGACTGGGCCGCACACTGTGCACTTAGGCCCAGCCAACAGTAGCGTTTTATTTTTTTCTTATTTCTCTTCTCCCTTTTCTTTTATCCCTTTTTCTGTTTCAAAATGATTAGGCCACTTGTGCTCTTTTGAAAAATGTGAATGTTGGCCCAAATATTGCAATGCAATATTATCTCTCATCAAAAAGTGGTTTGGGCAGATTTGGAGTTCATTTGAATCTGTAATGATTTTAAACGAATTAATATTGCTCTTTTGGGTGTTGTTTCATCTTGTTTGAGTCACTTGCCCAACTCCAAATATTTTGATTTTGATTTTAGAAATGTTCCTGAATTATTTGCCATTTAATGAACATTTTCCCAACAGTGTTTGATCAACTTTATAATTCACCTTTGAATTTGAGTTGATTTTCAGATGTGGATTTGAATTGGATTATTAACCCATATGACATGGCACTGCAAATGATCATGACTTGGCAGTTTTAACAGAGTGTCACAGAGTTTATTACACGGGGGTGTTACAAGTTCTCCTCCTCTAAAAGAAATTCTCGTCCCGAGAATTTAGGAGGTAGAAGGAAAAAGTCCGGGATATTCTTCCCGAAGATGATCCTCGCGTTCCCAAGTGGCTTCGTCTTCAGTGTGATTCGACCATTGCACTTTTAGGAACTTGGTCGTCTTCTGACGAGTACGACGTTCAGCTTCGTCGAGGATGCGGATCGGATGCTCCTTATAGGAAAGATCATCTTGTAGCTCGAGCATCTCATGATCCACTGCACGGTGCGGGGATTCTTTGAAGCACTTACGGAGTTGCGACACGTGGAAGACATCATGAATATGGGAGAATTGCGGTGGCAACTCCAATTGATATGCCACCTGTCCACGTCTAGCCACGATGCGGAAAGGACCAATATAGCGAGGAGCTAGCTTGCCCTTGATTCCGAAACGACGGGTGCCCTTCATTGGAGTGACACGAAGATAAGCTTGTTCATCAGGTTGATAGATCACACCCCATCGCTTGCGATCATAATTACTCTTCTGACGGTCTTGAGCTGCTTTGAGATTCTCCCGGACAATTCGGACTTGTTCTTCGGCATGCTGAATAATGTCCGGTCCAACAAGAGGTCGTTCCCCAGTTTCTGACCAATTCAGAGGGGTTCGACATTTACGTCCATATAGAACCTCAAAGGGGGCCATTTTTAAGCTGGCTTGATAGCTGTTGTTATAGGAGAACTCGGCATACGGAAGAGATTCCTCCCATTTCTTACCGAAGGATATAACACAGGCTCGAAGCATGTCTTCAAGCACTTGATTAACGCGCTCAACTTGGCCTTGGGATTGGGGATGATAAGCTGAACTCCAGGTAATATGAGTTCCCATTGCTTTCTGGAAACTTTCCCAGAAATGGCCAGTGAAAATACTGCCACGGTCTGAACTGATTTCCTTGGGAATACCATGGAGTGAAACAATTCTGGAGATATATAGCTCTGCTAACTGACTAGCAGTAATAGTCTCCTTAATTGGCAGAAAGTGTGCAACCTTGGAAAGTTGGTCAACGACGACAAGAATAGCATCGTGACCCTTCTGAGACTTGGGAAGACCAGTGATGAAGTCCATTTGCACTTTATCCCACTTCCATAGAGGAATAGGGAGCGGTTGCAGAATTCCAGCAGGTTTTTGATGTTCTGCCTTCACGCGACGACAAACGTCACACTCGGCAACATAACGAGCAATATCTTGCTTCATTCTAGACCACCAGTACCTTTGACGAAGATCTCGATACATTTTGGTACTACCCGGATGGATAGATAGCGGTGTATCATGGGCCTCCTTCATGACTTTGTCAGTCATCAGCTCGAAGCGAGGTACTACAATGCGGTCTCGGAAGTACAAGGTTCCATCTTCAGCAATCGAGAAATCCCTGTACTTTTGGAGGTGAAGCTCTTTCTTCATTAGATCAATTTCATCTTTGGCTGCGCTTCTTTAACAGCCTTCAGAAGGTCTGGCTGTACCACAAGGTTATTAAGAGAACCCTGGGGAAGAATTCGCAGATTCAGCTGAGTCAGTTCTGCGTGAAGACGAGGTTGAGCTTGCCCTAACCATGAGGTTGTTGCAATATGACTTGCGACTCAGGGCATCGGCCATTACATTAGCTTTGCCCGGGGTATAAGAAATACCGCAGTCATAATCCGCAATAGCTTCTAACCATCGTTGTTGTCGGAGATTAAGATCCGGTTGAGTGAATAAGTATTTCAGACTTTGGTGATCGGTATAAATTTCACACCGATTACCCAGAAGGTAGTGTCGCCATAACTTCAATGCATACATCACTGCTGCAAGTTCAAGATCATGCACTGGATAATTCTCTTCATGTGGACGCAATTGACGTGAAGCATATGCAATTACTCTCCGCTCTTGCATTAGGACACAACCTAGTCCTTGGCGAGAGGCGTCGCAGAAGATCACAAAATCTTTGCGGGAGTCTGGAGGAGCAAGGACTGGAGCAGAAGTGAGCTTGTCCTTGAGGGTTTGGAAACTTTCCTGACACTTGTCTGTCCACTCAAACTTAACGCCTTTGTGGAGCAGATTAGTCAGGGGCTTGGCGATCTTGGAGAAGTTCTCGACGAATCGGCGACAATAGCTGGCTAGACCGAGAAAGCTTCGGACCTGCTTGGCATTCTTCGGAGGAGTCCAGTCAAGGATAGCCTGAACACGCTCCGGGTTAACGGCAATACCGTCCTTGGATATCACATGTCCAAGGTAGGTCACTTCAGGAAGCCAGAATTCGCATTTAGAGAACTTGGCATATAATTGGTGCTCTCGAAGTCTCTCCAGAACTAGTCGAAGGTGCTCAGCATGTCCTTCTTTGTTCTTCGAATAAACCAGAATATCATCCAGATATACCACGACGAATTTGTCGAGGTAATCCATGAATATGTAATTCATTAGGCGGGAGAATGTAGCTGGAGCGTTTGTTAAACCAAACGACATGACTGTGTACTCGTAAGAGCCATAACGAGTAACGAATGCAGTCTTCGGAATATCCTCTTCGCGAACACGGATCTGGTGATAACCCAACCTCAAGTCGAGTTTAGAAAACACCGAAGATCCAGCGAGTTGATCATATAAATCGTTGATCCGGGGAAGTGGATATTTATTCTGAATGGTTGCCTGGTTGATAGGACGATAATCTTGGACCAACCTATTCGTTCCATCTTTCTTCTTGACGAAAAGAGACGGTGCTCCCCATGCAGAGGAACTGGGGCGAATGAAACCCTTCCTTAAGGATTTATCAATTTCCTCCTTAAGCTCGATGAGGTGGTGCGGAGGCATCTTGTAGGGATGCTTCGCAATAGGAGTGGTGCCAGGCTTCAAGTCGATGACGAACTCGACAGCTCTAGCAGGGGGTATTCCTGGAAGTTCTTCTGGAAAAACATCTGGGAAGTCACAGACCACTGGGATATTCTCGATCCCATCAAGTGGAGAAGCATTCAACGCGTTCAAGGCATAAATTTGAGCCTCAGCGTTCCGGGTAAGGTGAGCTTGATAGTTCACCATCTCATTTGATGGGTGCAAGAGGTGTACAACTTTAGTGGCACAATTGATTGAGGCGTAGTGAGCCTTCAACCAATCCATTCCCAGTATAAGGTCAATCTTTGAAGATTGCAGGATAATGGGGTTTGCATCAAAATGCAACCCTTCAACCTCAATAGTAACTTGGGGGCTGAATATGGAAGTTCGGCATCGTCCCGCGGGAGTGTTTATTATTATCGGATGTTGTAGCGTTTCGCACTTAACATCATGCAAGAGTGCAAATTGTTCTGACATGAATGAATGCGATGCACCTGAATCAAATAAAACAGATGCTGGTACTGAATTAACGAGAAGTGTACCCATCACAGTATCTGGTTGATCTGGAGCTTCAGACATGTTGACGTGGTAGTACTGCCCACGACCATAAGAAGGTCTGGCATTATTGTTGCGCTGCTGAGGAATACCACGGCCAATTCCACGTCCAGCAGAAGGGAGAGCTAGTTGATTCTGATTCTGAGAACAACCTCTAGCACGGTGACCTGGCTTGCCACACTTGAAGCATAGTCCGCTGTCAGGACGAGGTGCTGGAGCTCGAGGTGCTGGAGCTGGCAGGGGCTGTCTCGGTGGTGGAGGTGGCAGACGTGGTGCAGCATAAGAAGGTCTGTTCGCAGGAGCTGCTGAACGGAACATGCCTTGGGGAAACCAGATGCGTCGCTTCTGGGAAGACGAGCCCGAAGATGAGCCCGACTCACGGGTGCGTCTGGACGCTTCCTTGTGCTTCTTAAGTCCAGTTTCAACCATGATGGCCTTATTCACCAAGGTGGCGAAATCAGGGTAATCTTGAACAAGAAGGGCTAACTGAATGTCATGGTGCAGTCCTTCACGAAACTTCTCCTGTCTGCGTTCATCAGTAGGAATGTCCTCTTCAGCGTAACGAGATAAGTCTAGAAACTCGCGCTGATAGACTTCCACAGTCTTGTTTCCTTGGACAAGGCTACGGAACTCAGCCTTCTTCCTAGCTATGATAGCTAGAGGAATGTGGCGGGCACGGAAAGCAATCTTGAACTCTGCCCAAGTGACGACAGTACCAGGCGGCAGAGTCTGTCGGTGAGTGGCCCACCATTGGGCTGCGGGGCCCTTAAGAAGATATGTCGCAAAAGTGACATAGTTAATTTCGGCGACACTAGCAGACTCCATCTCATGAGAGATATCACGCAGCCAGTCATCTGCATCCAGTGGGTTGACTGTGTTGCGGAAAAACGATGGACTGAGCCTCATGAACTCTGGTAAGGTAATGGATGGTTGCTGCTGATTAGCATCAGGACGAGGGAATTGCTGCATAATCCCCGTCATAAACTGGCGGTTGAGTTCAAACTGTTGCATCATCGCTGCCATGTAATCAGGTGGTGGCGGCGGTGGCGGGTTGTTGTCAGCCATCCTGCTATTCCAACAGGGGTATTTCAGCGATAGCTTATGCAAGTGTTTAACAATAAACATGAGGTAACTCGACATTATTGAAAGAGTGCAATAGATGCTAGAAGTAGTCATTAAGACGTACAGATCCATACATAGTCGGTTACGTTCGGGCAGCATAACGGCGCAAATTGAAAAGCTAGACATGCTAGGCGGCGCGCAGGCACGCGGTAAGGAAGTACACAACGGGACATAGCAAAGGCTACATCAACGTCGGAGAAAACCACTGAAACGGGGTAACTGCAAGTGCGGACGATGGACGTTCGTCGCAGAAAGATCCTGCGCTCCATGGGCACTCTGATGCAGAACCCGGTCTCGAGAAGAAAGAAGAGGTCCACGTGCAGGCGTGTGACCTCCCACAGCAGGCCAGACGATCCCTGATGGCATCTCAGTCCTGCTCGGGTAAAGAATGTACTCCGGATGCATCCCTGCACGAACAGCTGGTAGCAACTGTGTCATAGCCTCGTAGTAGCGTGCTCGAGTGGCAAACAACTCAACAGCAAGTGCACGAACAGTGCGATCCAAAGCCTGAGTGCACTGAATCAGAACCTGCGGGTCGTAGCGTCGAGACTCGTACGGGGCACAGATAGCTGTGTAAAATCCAGTAGCATCTCCAACAGGTGCATACGGAATGTACCGAAACACAGTATCATCCAAGTTAGCACTGTGCTCTCCTCGGAGACGTGCGACAGCAGAGTAGGCGGCATCATGTACTGCCATCTCAATCGTCACGCCTAATCCATGAAAAAGGTGTAGCTCGGTGTCTGAGTTGTTCTGCTGATCATAAATCCGAACTTCAGCATAGTACTGTTCCTGGTTGAACTCGCGATAAACCTCATAAACCATGTACTCGGGATACCAGCGGTAACCCAGTCTACTCAGGAGGGCGATCAGAACAGCTGGAAATCCAGGGGCATCACGAGCCCAAGTGCGAAGCACAAGCTGGGTCGTAGGCCGCGGTGGAAATAGCCGATCCATCTGAAACAGAAAGGTTCAGGGTTGTCATAAGACAATGAGAAATATAACCAATCTCGGAAGGAAAGGTTAAATAAAACAATGGAAAGGAAAATGATTATCAGACTAATCAGATCAAAGACAGGGAAATCGCACTGAATCCAGCTCTCCGGGTGGATAGAATTAACGAGAACCTAAATGTCGGCGTTAGTAAATTTTATTAAACCCGAATAGATGAGAGATTAGAATCCCAGAGTAAAGACGAGGAATAAAAGATCCTAATACCACCCAGTTGGCGACGTGGGCCCGTAAGCCACACAGCCAAGTTAGTAAAACAATTTTTGACCACTAGACTCAACTTCGGCCAAAGAGTTGGAAAGGGGGGACTCCTAGAGGCAGTCGGCTCTGATACCAACCTGTGACGACCCCGGCTTAATCGTGCACTAATCATACACGCAAATGCGCACGATCAAGCCTAAGGACTCACTTGAAGATATCACAACACAACTCTAAAACATAAAATAAAGTCATACAAGCTTAATATTACAAGCCAGGGCCTCGAGGGCTCGAATACATAGCTCGATGGCATACAAGCGTCAGCGGAAGCATTAGATATCTGAGTACAGATATATTACAGAGAGAGAGATAAGCCTTCACAGAGGCGGGGTAAAAATAAAAACTACGATCGAAAGGCGTAGGCCTCCTGCCCTGGACCCTCCGATCCTACTCCTGGTCGTCGAACGGCTCCTCGTAGTAGTAGTACTCGCCAGGCGGATAGTAGTACTGGTCGTCGGTTGGGGCTTCTGGCTCAGGGGCTCCGTCGTCTGGTGGCATCAAATGGAATATGGGGGAAAAAGAAAATAAAGCAAACGTGAGTACTCATCCGAAGTACTCAGCAAGCAAGGATCTACACTACATATGCATCATTGTCAAAGGAATGGCTGTATATGTGGACTGGGCTGCAGAAATGCCAGAGTAGAGGGGGAAAGCCTAGTCCTATCGAAGACTAGCATCTTCAACAATCTTCGATAGTCTTGCAGCATCAGGAGAGAGCAGATGAACATAATGTAAAGTAGTAGTAGTAATATCATCAACCTCGACCTGAGATCCTTTCTCGACTCCCTGCGAGAAAGCAATCCCAGAGCCGTACTATCCAATTCTCATCACATGTTCTAGTTGTACCGATCGGGATACAACTCCGAGTGTCCGTTACCGTAGGACAGGCTATCGATAGAAGTTTCTTCCCTGCAGGGGTGCACCAACTTACCCACCACGCTCGCTTAACTCTGGCCGGACACACTTTTCTGGGTCATGCCCGGCCTCGGCTAAGCAACACGCCGCAACCCGACCAAATACTTAACAGAGAGGTCAGCACGCCGGACTAACCTATGCCCCCAGGGGTCTTGGGCCATCGCCCCGGGAACTCCTGCGCGTTGCGTGGGCGGCCGGAAGCAGACCTAGCAACCCCTTAATACAAGCGCGGTTGCGTAACCAGTCCAATCCAGCGCGCGCTGCTCAGTCGCTGACGTCCATTAAGCTTCGGCTGAAGTATACGACGCAGAACGCCCATACTATGCCCACGTGATGGTTAGTGCTATCGGGCCAGAGGCCCCTCGGATCAAATATCCAAACCGTAGTGGATTAGGAGCGCGCGGAAACGAGCAGAGACTCACGATCGATGTGACCCCGTCGCCCCGTCTCGAGGACTTGCGGCAAGGGCTAAGAATGCCCGGCCACGCCTCGTAGTTATCTCGCGGGCACCATCCAGGTCAACCCGACTCCACATCACTTCGCGTTAAGCTCGCGCGGGTACCCCTCAGGGCCGACCCGTCTTTAGTATCGTGGTTCATAGTCAAGTCATAATATCCAAGGTAACTGTGTGTCGGACACCGAAGGGAACCCTGAGGAATCACCCTCGATGGAATTCCCGCTCGATGTTATCATCAAGGTGAACGAAGGAGGAATCACCCTCGAGGTCCACCTTGAGGAGTTGCGCGACGACGTCGTTATCGGGGGTGGTGTAGAAGGAATCACCCTCGCTTACCACGACCGAGTAACTAACCTACAAGGTTAACATCAGAAGTGCTGACGAGGTATCACCCTCGGCACTCGATGATAACCCAGCAGTGTCGGCAACTAAGGGGTAGTGATGTGCGGTGCCAGGGTCTGGTCCTCAATCCCGATGATCGGGTCTTCTGATATCCAGCAGGGCAGTCGGGATCAAGTGGAGGTCTCTGTCGTGTCTCTACCCAGCCTATAATAATCAGTCTAGGATAACCAGTAAGGTAACAAAGCAGGGTACAATAATCAGGCTATGCAGCAGATATAGGAAAACAGTAGCAGTAGCAGTTCTAATGCAAGCATAAGAGAGAAGAGAGTAGGCGATATAGGCATGCTCAAAATGGGGGTGCTTGCCTGTTTGCTCGGGGGCAAGGGCAAGGTCTTCAGTAGTATCGTCGGGGACGTAGTCGTACTCCTGTGCGGCGTCTGCCTCGGGAGCTACGTCAACGTCGGGGGCTACCGAGAGAGAAGGGGGGGAAGAAACAGGTAAACATAATGCAAACAAATGCAACACGGTGCGTGTGATGCTATGATGCAGTGTAGGGTTGCCTAAATATGCATCTAAGTCATTTTAGTTATTTTTAGAATTATTCTGGGATTTAATATCCGACGTGTGTGCACTATTCATCTGTCGGATTCGGGTCCGGAGTTACGAGTTCTTCTACGTAAGAGGTTCCGATGGAGAAACAGACGGCACGATCAGACTCGTCTCGTCGTTCTGAGCAACTTTCATGTTTTAACTTTTTCGATCCGAGCTACGGTTTAAAAGTTATTAATTTTTAAAGATTATTTGAATTTCTGGAATTATTTTATTTATCAGAAAATGAATTATGACGTCAGCATGGCGTGCTGCTGACGTCAGCAAGTCAACAGTCGGCTGACTAAGTCAAATATGACATGTGGGTCCAGTGGGACCCACATGTCAGCCTCTGTTTAGGCTAATCAGTGGATTAATTTAATTACCAGGGTTAATTAGGGGGTGGACCCCACATGTCAGTGAGACATTAGGTTAATCTAATTAGTTTCTATTTAATTAAATCTTTAATTAGGTTAATTAGTCGCGGGGCCCACCTGTCAGTGGCATTGCGCCGCCACGTCAGCGCGTTGACCACGGTCAGCGTGGTCAGCGGGGCCCGTGGGACCCACTGGCAGTGACCCAGGGGTGTCCCACGTGGCGGCCACGTCGGCGGCCGGCGCCGGAGTTGCGCCGGCGACCAAAATCGCGGCGGCGCGGCTCGGACGCCCGTCGGGTTTCGCCCACAGGCCACCAAAACGGCCGGGGCTGGTCGCGTTCGAACGAGGGAAAGGCGTCGCGTCGATCTAAAGCATGAGCGCGAGCTAAAACGGCCGGAAACGAGCGCTAGGTCGTCGCCGGCGGACGCCGGAATCGGGCATCGGTGGATTTAGGGCTACAACGCTCGGGGAGGCGCGCTAGTGATCGCGTTGGACTCGCACGAGCTCCAGGAGCTCGATGCTGGGTCCGGACGAGCACGACGGCGTCTGTGGCCGTGGCGGCGAAGTGCACAGCGGCGAGCAGAGCTCGGCAATGACGGCAGCTGGCTATAAGGCGCTAGGGGACCAACGAGGAGCAGCAGGGAGAGGAGAGGCTCACCGTGCGGCACCCACGTAGGCCCTCGATAGTTTTGGAGCAGCAGAAGGCCGGCGTCGGAGGCGAAGAAGACGACGGCGACCGTAGTTGAGGACGAAGGGGATCCGGTGGTTCCGTGCTCCCCAGCTCCAGCTGAGGCCTCCAGTAGATGAGGAAGACGACGGCGGAGCTGGCCGGCACGATGGACGAGCACGGGGTTGCCGGTGGCCACGGCAAATGGCGAAGTGCGGCGACGACGGCGCTCGGTGGCCGGATCTGGGAGGGAGCGAGGGGCGGAACGAGCGAGGGAGGAGAGGGGAAAGTGGCGAGGAGAGCCAGGGGATACGCCGGGCCTCGACCTTATCCTCTCGGGTGGCTGCGGCGTCGGTGGCCGTCGGCGTGTCGCCGCCCGGCTGGCGCTGGCGCGCGCGGCCAGGGGCGCGCCGACACGCACGAGGAGGGAGGTGAGGTGGGCCGCTGTTGGACTGGGCCGCACACTGTGCACTTAGGCCCAGCCAACAGTAGCGTTTTATTTTTTTCTTATTTCTCTTCTCCCTTTTCTTTTATCCCTTTTTCTGTTTCAAAATGATTAGGCCACTTGTGCTCTTTTGAAAAATGTGAATGTTGGCCCAAATATTGCAATGCAATATTATCTCTCACCAAAAAGTGGTTTGGACTGATTTGAAGTTTGTTTGAATTTAATATGATTTTAAATATATCAAATATCCTGTTTTTGGGTCTGTTCCAACTTGTTTGAGTCATTTATCCAACTCCAAACATTTTGATGTTGATTTTAGAAAGGTTTCTGGATTATTTACCATTAAATGAACATTTTTCCAGCAGTGTTTGATCAACCTTATATTTCACTTATGAATTTAAGTTGATTTTTTAAAAATGGAGTTGATTTACTTTGGTTAACCACTATGTTTAATCACTGCATATGATATGACTTGGCATTATTAACAGCTGATCATGGTGGCTATTACATAGGGGTGTTACACATAGGATACCCTAAGGAAACAATTGGGTATACCTTCTACCACAAATCCGAAGGCAAGATCTTTATTGCCAAGAATAGAACCTTTCTAGAGAAGGAGTTTCTCCCGAAAGAAGTGAGTGGGAGGAAAGTAGAACTTGATGAGGTAATCGTACCTTCTCTCGAATTGGAAAGTAGCACATCAGAGAAATCCGTTCCCGTGATGCCTACACCAACTAGAGAGGAAGCAAACGATAATGATCATGAAACTTCAGATCAAGTTGCTACTGAACCTCGTAGGTCAACCAGATCACGATCCGCACCAGAGTGGTACGGTAATCCTATTCTGGAAGTTATGTTATTAGACCAAGGCGAACCTACGAACTATGAAGAAGCTATGATGAGCCCAGATTCCAACAGATGGCTTGAGTCCATGAAATCTGAGATAAGATTCATGTATGAGAACAAAGTGTGGACTTTGGTGGACTTGCCCGATGATCGGCAAGCCATAGACAATAAATGGATCTTCAAGAAGAAGACTGATGCTGATGGTAATGTTACTGTCTACAAAGCTCGACTTGTCTCAAAAGGTTTTCGACAAGTTCAAGGGGTTGACTACGATGATACTTTCTCACCTGTAGCGATGCTTAAGTCCGTCCAAATCATGTTAGCAATTGCCGCATTTTATGATTATGAAATATGGCAAATGGACGTCAAAACTGCATTCCTTAATGGATTTCTTAAAGAAGAGTTGTATATGATGCAACCAGAAGGTTTTGTCGATCCTAAAGGTGCTAACAAAGTATGCAAGCTCCAGCGATCCATTTATGGACTGGTGCAAGCATCTCGGAGTTGGAATATACGCTTTGATGAGGTGATCAAAGCATATGGTTTTATACATACTTAATAGTGAAGCCTGTATTTACAAGAAAGTGAGTGGGAGCTCTGTAGCATTTCTGATATTATATGTAGATGACATATTGTTGATTGGAAATGATATAGAATTTCTGGATAGCATAAAAGGATACTTGAATAAGAATTTTTCAATGAAAGACCTCGGTGAAGCTGCTTATATATTGGGCATCAAGATCTATAGGGATAGATCGACACGCTTAATAGACTTTCACAAAGCACATACCTTGATAAAAGTTTTGAAGAAGTTCAAAATGGATCAGTCAAAGAAGGAGTTCTAGTCTGTATTGTAAGGTGTGAAGTTGAGTAAGACTCAAAACCCGACCATGACAGAAGATAGAGAGAGAATGAAAGTCATTCCCTATGCCTCAGCCATAGGTTCTTTAAAGTATGTCATACTGTGTACCAGACCTATTGTGTACCTTGCCATGAGTTTGGCAAGGGGGTACAATAGTGATCCAGGAGTAGATCACTGGACAACGGTTAAAATTATCCTTAGTTACCTAAGAGGACTAAGGAAATATTTCTCGGTTATGGAGGTGATAAAGAGTTCGTCGTAAAGGGTTACGTCGATGCAACCTTTAACACCAATTCAGATGACTCTGAGTCTCAATCTGGATACATATTGAAAGTGGGAGCAATTAGCTAGAGTAGCTCCATGCAGAGCATTGTAGATATAGAAACTTGCAAAATACATACGGATCTGAATGTGGCAGACCCGTTGACTAAACCTCTCTCACAAGCAAAACATGATCATACCTTAGTACTCTTTGGGTGTTAATCACATGGCGATGTGAACTAGATTATTGACTCTAGTAAACTCTTTGGGTGTTAGTCACATGGCGATGTGAACTATGGGTGTTAATCATATGGCGATGTGAGCTAGATTATTGACTCTAGTGCAAGTGAGAGACTGAAGGAAATACGCCCTAGAGGCAATAATAAAGTTGTTATTTTATATTTCCTTATTCATGATAAAGGTTTATTACTCATGCTAGAATTGTATTGATCAGAAACCTAAATACATGTGTGAATACATAAACAAACACCGTGTCCCTAGTGAGTCTCTACTAGACTAGCTCGTCGATCAAAGATGATTAAGGTTTCCTAACCATGGACATGTGTTGTCATTTGATAACGGGATCACATCATTAGGAGAATGATGTGATGGATAAGACCCATCCGTTAGCTTAGCATAATGATCGTTTAGTTTTATTACTATTGCTTTCTTCATGTCAAATACATATTCCTTCGACTATGAGATTATGCAACTCCTGGATACCGGAGGAATGCCTTGTGTGCTATCAAACGTCACAACGTAACTAGGTGATTATAAAGATGCCCTACAGGTATCTCCGAAGGTGTTTGTTGAGTTGGCATAGATCGAGATTAGGATTTGTCACTCCGAGTATCGGAGAGGTATCTCTGGGCCCTCTCGGTAATACACATCATAAGCTTGCAAGCAAACGACTAAGGAGTTAGTCACGAGGTGATGTATTACGGAACGAGTAAAGAGACTTGCCGGTAACGAGATTGAACTAGGTATGAAGATACCGACGAATGAATCTCGGGCAAATAACATACCGATGGACAAAAGGAATTACGTATGTTGTCATAACGGTTCGACCGATAAAGATCTTCGTAGAATATGTAGGAGCCAATATGGGCATCCAGGTTCCGCTATTGGTTATTGACCGGAGAAGTGTCTCGGTCATGTCTACATAGTTCTCGAACCCGTAGGGTCCGCACGCTTAACGTTCGATGACGATATAGTATTATACGAGTTATGTGATTTGGTGACCGAATGTTGTTCAGAGTCCCGGATGAGATCACGGACATGACGAGAAGTCTCGAAATGGTCGAAAGGTAAAGATTGATATATAGGACGATGGTATTCGGACACCGGAAGTGTTTCGGGGGGTACCGGGTACTTATCGGGTCACCGGAAGGGGTTCCGGGCACCCCCCGACAAAAGATATGGACCTTATGGGCCAAGAGGGGAAACGCACCAGCCACAAGGGGCTGGTGCGCCCCCCATATGGGCCGGCCTAAGGAGGAGAAGGGAAAGGTAAGTGTGGATTAGGATTCGCACTTCCTTCCCTCTCCCCCCCTCTTTCCTTCCCCCTCCGACAAACATGGCAGGGGGGCGGCCAAGGGCAGGAGCCCAAGTAGGATTCGGACCTACTTGGGGCGCCCCTTGGCCTCTCCCCTCTCCCTCCTACCTATATATATGAGGAGGGGGCGCCTAGCACACCTAAGACAATTGCATAGCCGTGTGCGGCGCCCCCCTCTACCGTTTACAGCCCCGGTCATATTTTTGTAGTGCTTAGGCGAAGCCCTGCGGAGATCACTTCACCATCACCGTCACCATGACGTCGTGCTGACGGAACTCATCTACTATCTCGACGTCTTGCTGGATCAAGAAGGCGAGGGACGTCATCGAGCTGAACGTGTGCAGAACGCGGAGGTGACGTGCGTTCGGTACTTGATCGGTTGAAGTGTGAAGAAGTTCGACTACATCAACCGCGTTGTGAAACGCTTCCGCTTACGGTCTACGAGGGTACGTAGACACACTCTCCCCCTCGTTGCTATGCATCTCCATGGATAGATCTTGCGTGTGCGTAGAATTTTTTTTGTTTTCCATGCAACGATTCACAACACCAAATCCCATGGATAGAGCAAAAGAGAGAGACGAGAGAGACGTGTGGATGGAAAGGAGCCTGTGGATGGATAAGGAGATCGAGCGGTGGGTGGGTCCACCACAGACGGCCAGACGCCTGGTAAAGAGGCAGTGTCCACCGTGTGATGGAGCGTGATCGAACGGCGCACGAGGCAGTCGCTCGCGCGGCTGCGTGCATGCGGATGAATCAAAGGAGTTTCCTAATTTTTAACTAAGTATAAGCACAAGAAGGAAGTTTGTGCTGAGTATGACAATTTTTCCTTAACAAGTACGCTAACCATAATCTCCTCCCCCCAACCTCTCCGATGAGATCTCTCTACCTTAATAGCATCTACAGCCGGACTTGGCAAATACGACCCATCAAACGTCCGCGGACGCGCCCGGAGGCGTCCGCGGACACTGACCGGCACGTCTCAAATAATGCATTCCACATTTGATACCTCAAATCCATATTATTACATGCAACGTAAAGCGATCTTTGAGCGGAGCTCGTCCGGCTCCACCGTGCCATGTCTGGCGGCCGGCTGCGCTCCCCAGAGTGTTGGTCCGGTCGCCGACAAGGTAGAGTAGGGCATGGAACACGAGCCGGCTAACGGGACTCAAGACGCTGCCGTCTCACATGCTCTACTCTTCCGCGTCGGAGCCCGAAACCGGACGGTGCCGGTGGACATCAGATCGATGATGGATCTGTCCTGGGACGAGCCGGCGACATCCACCACGACGCGATTGCGGTGCCCAGATTGGTGCACCATACGGGTCGCCGGAGAATGCGACTCTGCATCGCCGACGTCCACCGCCGCAAGGACTGCCGCCGCCTCCTGTGCCCGCTACCTCGCAAGGCACGCCGTGCCATGTTTTCATCGGACGACGTCCATGGTGCCGAGCAGTGCCCGCTGCTCGGCACGCCAATGGAGGGGTTGCGCGTCCGCCATCGTGTTCGGACGCCAGACGGACCGCACCGTCTCCGGTAAGGCAGCGATGGCACACCTAGCGCCGGATCCATGCGCCATTTGGGCGGACGCAATGGATTCCCGACGGAAGGAGTCAATGTGCTGCCGTGCACGGGCCTCCTTCCGGGAGCGGCGGAGCGCAAGTCGGACTACCATCTTCTCCTCGGGGCCGTGTGAGATGAGCTCGGGGTCCACGGATCTAGTGGTGAAGGACTCAAATCCGCTGCCTGCCATGCGGAGACAGCCGGAGATCGCCGGACGGGAGCCTGCGTGATGGAAGGGAGTGGAGTGAAGTGGCTAGGGTTTGGTCCGCCGAGCGAATGGGAAAAAATATATGTGGAGTCAGGTGGGTCATCGTGGGCCGGGGACGACATGATGGACATGCCCGAACGCCCCATATCCGCCCATATTTTGGGCTGGATACGAGGGATGCCGGTCAGTCTGAGCATTTGAGACACGTTTGAGACGCCCGTTTGGGTCGCATTTTTCTGACCGGCCCGTACGCCAGGGCATTTGAGCCGGGTTTGAGGCGTCCGGCTGTAGATACTCTAACCAATGGCACACAATGGTAGCTCTATCTTGCCACTTTGACTATGCCGGATTGCAAGAACTGGATAAATCACGACGCGAATCGGACGGTGGGCAGTCGCCGGGAATCTACGAGATTCTAAGCAAAGTGTGCTGGCAAAGCTTAGTTTAAAGCAATACTCCCTTTGTAAAGAAACATAAAAGCGTTTAGGTTACTACAGAGGAAGTAATTGCAAATGCGAGGGCAATGAGGACGCAATGCATATACACCAGTACGTACATGACATGCACGTATACGGAGTTCCGTCCACCGGACTGATGGATCATGTAAATGGCAAATAAATAGTGTCCGCAAGAAACGTTTAATCCCGTTTAAACCCATTATACAATCTAACAGTTTAAAATTTTGTTTTCTTTTCCGGAAAAATGAACTATGAAGCTAGGTACTTGCGGTGGATGTGGATAGGAATGCCTAGCTTAAGCTTAAGCAAAAGTGTACCTCAGAGCGTATCTAGGTAATTTTGAGGTGCAAGCAACACCATGGGGTTTCTTGCCACGCACAACTGGTCTAATTTGCAGCAGTATTAATTCATTGGGCCGGTAGAACGTCCTTGTGTTGCTGTACAAAGGGCTTCTTCCTCCTTGCACGCTAACCATCGCCAAGATCTATGGCTTTACCAGGCACTAGCTGGTGTTCTGGATAGCTCATGCTGATTTTGATGTCCAGGGCAAATCACACACGCATGCGCATGAAAGGGTCTGTTGCTTATGCTTGTTCCACACATGCATACATGGACCAGCCTATGCTCTGGAAACAACTAGTACTCTCTCTGTAAAAAATATAAGAGAGTTTAGATAGTGATCTAAACACTCTTATATATGTTTTCAGAGGAAGTACCAGTTTGTTGCACTGTCTCGTGTATATGCGCAAACAAAATGAACAAAAATGGCGTGTTCACGTAGGATCACCATGTAAAAAAAAAATAGATCCATAGACACTAGCACGCAGGACATATCTTTATAGAAGAATCACATCCGAATGAGGTCGCGGAAATTCGCTCCTGACAAAAGTCGAACCCGGATCTGCAAGGTACCGCCGCTGCGTCCTCGCCGCTGGGCTACTGCCCAGTCCTCTAGGATCACCATGTGAATGCATGGCGATTCGGCAAGCAAAGGTAGGATGTGTCCGGCCAGCCGGTAACTTTGAGCTTTGCATGTCACGCAATCTCAGTATCTGTAAGCGCGCCAAAAAAGCTAAAGCGGTCGTGGTAGGTCAAGCGACCACGGCACGTGGACACGTGCGCACACATGTTTGTTCCTTTTTGTTGCTTCAATCAATCAGTTGCTGCTCGATACTACTGTACATGTGTACAATACGTCCAAAAATTATTAACTCGGGAAGCATACTTAATTTGTTTGTAGACAGCAATGTCGTCTACTACAACTATTGAGGCGAATTAAGCCGTGTTGCATGCTAGGAGCATAGTAGTACCTAGCTGTTTGGGCTTAACTGACGGATTCTATCATTCTGCGCATTGAGTGATTGATTATTGTACGTCGCCAGCTGCATGATTTATTCTGTGGTACTTCACAGCTCGCCAGTAGCGACAGTTTATGTTTGGTTCTTGGCCCGTGGCGCCTATCAACTGCCCGTTTTCCGTGATCACAAGCAGTATCACTGTATCAGTATGATGGCCCCATTCCTTATACCGATCCATCCGATTTTTTTATCAGTACATAAAATGTTTTTTTTTCGAGAAAACTTCCAACCTATTAATTCTTAATTATGGCGATACAACAAAGCACCAGAAATAATAAAAATTATGTTCAGATCCGTAGACCACCTATCGACAACTACAAGCACTGAAACGAGCCGAAGGCGCATCACCGTCATCACCCCTATCTTTCTGGAGCCGGGCAAAACTTGATGTAGTAGACAGTCGGGAATTCATCGTCCTAAGACCCTATAAGACTAGTGCACCAGAACAACAACCGCCGCCAGTGAAGAAAAGCGTACATCAGAAGGTTCCAATCTGAAGACACACAAACGTAAGCAGGCAAAGATTGTATCCACTGTAGACAAACGCCGACCAAATCCTGCGAGATTCGCTGGAGACAAACCTTCACACGCTTTCCGACGACACTAGAAGCACCGCTAGGACGGGGGACTAGACGAAAAAAATCTTATTCCATCTTCAGGGAGCCGCCACCGTTTACTTGAAACATCTAAAAATGAAGCCCTCCCGCCTGCAAAAGCCGGGATCCACCGCATCCCCATGGCCCTAAGAGCATCTCCAGCCATTCGGCACCCCAGGGGCTTGAAATAGCGCCGCATGGAGGCGTGCCGGCGAAAATATCGGCGTGGGGGCGGTCGGTTTCCCAACCGCAGCCCCAAGACCCCCCCAGACGCCGTTTTTCGAAGAAGAAAATCGGCCAAACACGACACAAATTCGTCCAAACTAGGCGATTTCATTGATATTTATACAAAAACTAAAAACGTAAATTTAAAACTAACTAAAAAGGACAACTACGCCTAGAATGATGAGGACATCAATACCATTGTTACACCCACAGCCTTGCTGCTATACATACTGGACCAATTACTAGAGCTCGCGCACGCCAATTAAATTATCAGGTACTTTCGTTTCTTGGTAATGATTCTAATGTTTATGAGAATATGATGCTGCCTAAATTGGAAACATTTGTTTTGCTTACAAATGAAGGGCCTAGCTTGGACAAGAAAGAGGAACCTTGGAGCAAGTTCAAGCATGGAGATGATGGCATGCACAAGGGAAACAAGAACGGAGTTACAAGTGATGATTTCAGGACTTTGAAGCCACCATAATGAGTGCATGAAGCCTTGGACGAAATATACAAGATGCCACTTCATAAATTTCGTCCAGAGGCTATTATAGGTGCTGCGTCACCTTATTATTGGGTCAGACCCATGTAATTTCGAAATACTTGAGTATAGGTTGTTTTTAGAGTCCGTATGTGTGGGGAAACAAGAGATAGGGTTAATTTCGGACCCCTCCTTCAAGGGCCACGAAATCCCCCCCTCTTCCTCCATATATACAACCCTTAAGGCACCGTTTAGACTTTGAGTTTTGTTTAGATTAAAAGTTCGTCATAGCTGCAACTTCGCGTACTTCGTTTGTGTTCAACGACCAGACCAAGACGTCACAGAACCCCACCTTGATCAATAAAGCTTTCATTTTATATTCGCAATATCCAGATTGCAAATCTTAGTTTCTTGCTTGTCCTTCGTTTGCTTGCAGGAAATAGACCTTCGTGGTCAGGTTGATCATGCTCCTGCGTGGTCAATAACCTCTCGGAGTTGGTTTAGCGATTGCTAAGGCGCGACGTCCTCGCACGTTCGTAGTCGGATCGTCAAAGTCTGCTCCACCAAAAACGATAGCCACCATCTCATCGAAATACGGGACACCTTTGCCTCTATCAAGTGGTATCAGAGCTCCAGGTTGCTCGGTGAGATTTACAGTTTTTCGTAGTTTAGATCGAGTCTGTTCTTCATACCTACAGTCCAGGAAAAAGCCAAAAAAAATTAGGGTTAGTTCATCATATCCAAACCAATCTGAGCCATTGCATAATCTTTTCTGTATTTGCTTTGTTGAATTTGCGGTTGCATCGTCGTGTCAAGTTGCTGGTCTTAACGTCTAGTTCTTTAGAGTTTCGAGTTCTGTTCACAAGTTGTCACGCCGCCGCCGCACCATCATCATCGCCCCTACCATATACCACCACCGCTTATCTGCTATTTCTCCGAGTCCATATACCACCACCGCTCCAAGTCCATATACCACCACCAATCTGAGTCCATATAGCACCACCGATCTGAGTCCATATACCACCACCAATCCGAGTCCACATATACTACCGTCATATACCATCACCAGTCCGAGTTCCACCAGATTCATCTCCGCCATCAGTCCTAGTCTGAGTCCAGTATTTGTTCCTTTGTTTTTGATTTCCAGATCACGACATACTCCGAGTCGTGACCAAGTCGGACTCCCCAACTTTCGTGCTACCCACAGTAGAAAAATAGTTCCAGTTTTTAAAAAAAAACTAAGTCTGGAAAATTCTGGCTAGGCAGTTTTTAGACCATTTGTATACTTTTTCGAAAAAAAAATTGTTGCGGAGCAAAAAAAAAAGAGGAAAAAAGTATTAAAAAAATTCAGAGTGTGCTCCTCCCTTGTTTACGTGCAGCGCCGTGTTTTTGTTAGTGTTCTAGGCTCGCGTCTCTAGCACGGTCTAGCCTAGGACCAGCACAGTACCGTCGTTGAGCGTTTATTCAACATTGCATCTCTGAATTGATTATTGCTGACCCTTTTTGCTACTATATCATAAGCCTCCCCAGCTCCACATACATCTATATCGTGCGTTTGACACCACCTGGTAATCGCTCTATCCAAGCTTTGTGAGTTTTGACTACAAAGGTTGCCGATCACCACCTGCTGCTGGGTAAGAACTGGTAAGAATTTGAGATTTGCTTGACGGATTTGTGACACCACACCACCACCACTTTCTAGTAGTCTGTAGGATCATATTCTTGTGTGTTTCTATTGCTGCTAACCATGGCAGGATCACAAGCCGACGAGACTGACTGGGAGAACATGACGAACAAAGAGTTCCATGATAAGTTTCAGCAAATGATGAGTGGACAGGTGGAAGATGTGATAAACAGATTTGAAGAGGCCATGGAGAAGATAGATGGCATTGAGAAGGCGTTCGAAACAAAGCTCGATAACAAGTTTAATGAATTGCTCGCGCGTCTTCCACAACCACCGCCCGCTGCACCTGTCGCACCTCTACAGCAACAACAACACCAACATCGCCTTCCAAATCAAGTGGGATGAGCACTGCGCGTTCCCCTTGAGCCCGGTCAAACTTCTGGTGCCGCTGTACCTACTGTTGATGCTTCTGTTGCTCCTGCTGCTACTGCAGAGGTGGAGGACTATTACGAGGATGAGGTTGATCAAAATCAGAACTACGTGCAACCACCAGCACCACCACCAGCAGGGCGACCTCATGCATATTATCGCAATGGTAGGGCTGCAGCACCACCTCAGGTACGAGATCATGACCATATTCCTAATCTGAAATTGAATATTCCACCATTTGAGGGTAGATATGTTCCTGATATATATCTTACTTGGGAGTTAGAAACTGAACAACGTTTTACATGTTTACAATATCCCGAGGAGAGACGGGTTGCTGCTGCTGTTTGTGCTTTCACTAGTTTTGCATGTGTATGGTGGTCCGAACATTGTAGATTATATCCTATTCCAGCTACTTGGGCTGCTTTGAAAACTGCTATGCGTACTTGTTGGGTTCCACCATATTATCAACGTGAATTACTTCAAAAATTGCAGCGTTTAAGACAAGGAATTTTTTTTGTAGAAGAATATTATTAGGAATTACAAACTGGCATGATTAGATATGGTATTGTTGAGGATAATGAAGCTATGCTTGCACGTTTTATGGGTGGATTACATAAAGAGATTCAGACCATTCTAGAGTATAAGGAGTATAATAATATCACTCGTTTATTCCATCTTGCTTGCAAAGCTGAACGTGAAGTGCAGGATCGACAGGCATTGGCGCGAACTAATTTTTCTGCAGGTCGATCTTCATCATGGACACTGCGTGCATCCTCTACTCCCACATGTCCTACTGCAGCACCACTGACTTCAGCCGACAATTCCGACCGAGATACAAGAAAACAGGCACCACCACCACCATCTGCCAGGAGTACACCTTCTGGGCCTGCCCAGAGCTCTTCTTCATCTATGGCATCAACAGGGCACACTCATGATATTATTTGTCGTCGTTGTAAGGGTAGAGGTCATTATGCGAGAGAATGCCAATCTCCGCGTGTTATGATTGCTACTGAGGATGGTGGGTATGAGTCCGCTAGTGACTATGATGAGGAGACTTTGGCTCTTATTACAAGTGAAGAACACGGTGGAGATGATTCTGATCATGAGACGCAATACATGGCTCCTGAAGACGCTGACAGGTATGAATGTTTAGTTGCTCAACATGTTTTGAGTGTGCAGGTCACACAAGCTGAGCAAAATCAGAGACATAATTTGTTCCATACAAAGGAAGTTGTGAAGGAATGTTCTGTTCGCGTCATCATAGATGGAGGGAGCTGCAACAACTTGGCTAGCATGGAGATGGTGGAGAAGCTATCTCTCACCACATGACCACATCCACATCCTTACTATATCCAATGGTTCAACAACAACGGCAAGGTTAAGGTAACACGTACTGTTCGTGTGCATTTTAGTATCTCTACATATGCTGATTACGTTGATTGTGATGTGGTACCCATGCAAGCATGTTCATTATTACTTGGTAGACCATGGCAATTTGATAAAAATTCTGTACACCATGGTAGAAACAATCAGTATACTCTTGTTCATAAGGATAAACATATTACTTTGCTTCCTATGACTCCTGATTCTATTTTGAAAGATGATATTAATAGAGCTAGTAAAGCAAAACAGGAGAAAAATAAGAGTGAAAATCAGATTGTGGCAAAAGAATTTGAGCAACAAATGAAGCCTAATAATAAACCATCTAGTGTTGCTTCTGAAATTAAATTGAAAAGTGTATGTTTACTTGCCACCAAATCTGATATTGATGAGCTAGATTTCAGCAAATCTGTTTGCTATGCTTTTGTGTGCAAAGAGGTGTTATTTTCATTCGAGGACGTGCCTTCCTCTTTGCCTCCTGCTGTCACTAACATTTTGCAGGAGTTCGCTGATGTCTTTCCACAAGACGTGCCACCGGGATTACCACCTATTCGCGGGATTGAGCATCAGATTGACTTAATTCCCGGTGCTTCGCTGCCAAACCGTGTGCCATACCGTACCAATCCAGAGGAGACGAAGGAGATTATGCGTCAAGTACAGGAGCTGCTCGACAAAGGTTATATACGCGAATCTCTTAGTCCTTGTGCTGTTCCTATTATACTAGTGCCAAAAAAGGATGGTACATCACGTATGTGTGTTGATTGTAGAGGCATTAATAATATTACTATTCGCTATCGTCATCCTATTCCTAGGCTAGATGATATGCTTGATGAATTGAGTGGCTCTACAATATTCTCCAAAGTTGATTTGCGTAGTGGATACCATCAAATTCGTATGAAATTGGGAGATGAATGGAAAACAGCATTTAAAACTAAGTTTGGTTTATATGAGTGGTTAGTCATGCCTTTTGGGTTAACTAATGCACCTAGTAGTTTCATGAGATTAATGAACGAAGTTTTACGTGCTTTCATTGGACGATTTGTGGTAGTTTACTTTGATGATATTTTGATTTATAGCAGATCTTTGGAGGAACATTTGGAACATTTACGTGCTGTTTTTATTGCTCTACGTGATGCACGTTTGTTTGGTAACCTTGGGAAGTGCACCTTTTACACCGACCGAGTATCTTTTCTTGGCTATGTTGTTACTCCATAGGGAATTGAAGTTGATAAAGTCAAGATTGAAGCTATTGAGAGTTGACCGCAGCCCAAAACGGTCACACAAGTGAGGAGTTTCCTTGGCCTCGCTGGTTTCTATAGGCGTTTTGTGAGAGATTTTAGCACCATTGCTGCACCTCTCAATGAGCTTACAAAGAAGGATGTGCCTTTTGTTTGGGGTACCGCACAGGAAGAAGCCTTCACGGTATTGAAAAATAAGTTGACACATGCTCCTTTACTCCAACTTCCTGATTTTAATAAGACTTTTGAGCTTGAATGTGATGCTAGTGGAATTGGATTAGGAGGTGTGTTATTACAAGATGGCAAACCTGTTGCATACTTTTCTGAAAAATTGAGTGGGCCTAGTCTGAACTATTCTACTTATGATAAAGAATTATATGTTCTTGTTCGGACCTTAGAAACATGGCAACATTATTTATGGCCCAAAGAATTTGTTATACATTCTGATCATGAATCTTTGAAAAACATTAAAAGTTAAGCAAAACTGAACCGTAGACATGCTAAATGGGTTGAATTCATTGAGACTTTCCCTTATGTCATTAAACACAAGAAGGGTAAAGAAAATGTTATTGCTGATGCATTGTCTCGTCGTTATACTATGCTTTCACAACTTGACTTTAAAATATTTGGTTTGGAGACCATCAAAGATCAATATGTGCATGATCCTGAATTTAAAGATGTATTGCAGAATTGTAAAGAAGGGAGAACATGGAACAAGTTCGTCGTTAACGATGGATTTGTGATTCGTGCTAGCAAGTTATGCATTCCAGCTAGCTCCGTTCGTCTTTTGTTGTTGCAGGAGGCGCATGGAGGAGGATTAATGGGACACTTTGGCGTAAATAAGACGGATGATGTACTTGCTACACATTTCTTTTGGCCAAAGATGAGACGGGATGTTGAACGCTTTGTTGCTCGCTGCACTACATGTCAAAAAGCTAAGTCACGACTCAATCCTCATGGTTTATATATGCCTTTGCCTGTACCTAGTGTTCCATGGGAGGATATATCTATGGACTTTGTTTTGGGTTTACCTCGAACAAAGAAGGAGAGGGATAGCATATTTGTTGTCGTGGATAGGTTCTCGAAAATGGCACACTTTATACCATGTCATAAAAGCGATGATGCTGCTAATGTTGCTGATTTGTTCTTTCGTGAAATTATTCGCTTGCATGGTGTGCCAAATACTTTTGTTTCAGATCGTGATACCAAATTTCTTAGCCACTTTTGGAGATGTTTATGGGCTAAGTTGGGGACTAAACTGTTTTTTAGTACTACTTGTCACCCCCAAACTGATGGACCAACTGAAGTAGTCAATAGAACATTGTCTACTATGCTTAGGGCTGTTTTGAAGAATAACAAGAAAATGTGGGAAGAATGCTTGCCTCATATTGTATTTGCTTATAATCGTTCGTTGCATTCTACTACTAAGATGTACCCTTTTGAAATTGTATATGGTTTCCTACCTCGTGCACCTATTGATTTGTTGCCTCTTCCATCTTCGGAGAAGGTTAATTTTGATGCTAAACAACGTGCTGAATTGATCTTAAAAATGCATGAGTTAACTAAGGAGAACATTGAGCGTATGAATGCTAAATATAAACTTGCTGGAGATAAGGGTAGAAAACATGTTGTGTTTGCACCTGGAGATCTTGTTTGGTTACATTTGCGTAAGGATAGATTTCCTGATTTGCGCAAATCAAAGCTAATGCCACGTGCTGATGGTCCTTTTAAGGTGTTAGAGAAAATAAATGATAATGCATATAAACTTGAGCTGCCTGCAGATTTTGGGGTTAGTCCCACTTTTAACATTGCAGATTTGAAGCCTTATTTGGATGAGGAAGATGAGCTTCCGTCGAGGACGGCTTCATTTCAAGAAGGGGAGGATGATGAGGACATCAATACCATTGTTACACCCACAGCCCCTGCTGCTATACATACTGGACCAATTACTAGAGCTCGCGCACGCCAATTAAATTATCAGGTACTTTCGTTTCTTGGTAATGATTCTAATGTTCATGAGAATATGATGCTGCCTAAATTGGATACATTTTTTTGCTTACAAATGAAGGGCCTAGTTTGGACAAGAAAGAGGAACCTTGGAGCAAGTTCAAGCATGGAGATGATGGCATGCGCAAGGAAAACAAGAACGGAGTTACAAGTGATGATTTTAGGACTTTGAAGCCACCATAATGAGTGCATGAAGCCTTGAACGAAATATACAAGATGCCACTTCATAAATTTCGTTCAGAGGCTATTATAGGTGCTGCGTCACCTTATTATTGGGCCAGGCCCATGTAATTTCGAAATACTTGAGTATAGACTGTTTTTAGAGTCCGTATGTGTGGGGAAACAAGAGATAGGGTTGGTTTCGGACCCCTCCTTCAAGGGCCACGAAATCCCCCCCTCTTCCTCCATATATACAACCCTTAGGGCACCGTTTAGACTTTGAGTTTTGTTTAGATTAAAAGTTCGCCATAGCTGCAACTTCGCGTACTTCGTTTGTGTTCAACGACCAGACCAAGACGTCACAGAACCCCACCTTGATCAATAAAGCTTTCATTTTATATTCGCAATATCCAGATTGCAAATCTTAGTTTCTTGCTTGTCCTTCGTTTGCTTGCAGGAAATAGACCTTCGTGGTCAGGTTGATCGTGCTCCTGCGTGGTCAATAACCTCTCGGAGTTGGTTTAGCGATTGCTAAGGCGCGACGTCCTCGCACGTTCGTAGTCGGATCGTCAAAGTCTACTCCACCAAACACGATAGCCACCATCTCATCGAAAGATGGGACACCTTTGCCTCTATCATAGAACTACTACGCCGCCGCCGCCGCCCGCCTTCTACATGCCGAGGAGCCTATAAAACCGGGTGTAGTCGCCGTCGTCGTCGTCGTCATCGTCGCCGCCGTCCTGCATGCCGCTGTCGTCCCTGCTGCACCCCTGACCAGCGTCGCCGATGCGTGGGGGGTTGGACGGCCCGGGCGCTTCCTCGCCGTCACTGTCGAGGATGACAATGCCGCCCTCCTCGTGTCCGCGGCGCCGAGCGGCGATCTCCTCGAGGGCGCGGCGCTGGCGCGCCACTTGCACGCGGACGTAGTCCTCCTTCGCCCATTTGAGGGCGGTCTCATCGGCGGCGGCCATGTCCGCGTGCTCCTTCTTCACGGGGAGCAACCCCGGCTCGGTCTTCGGCCTGACGAGACGGGAAGAAGAAGGAAAGGGGCGGCCGCCCTCGCGGATAACGAGGGCGCCGCCGCCTGTGCGGCGCCTGTTGGGGAACGTAGTAATTTCAAAAAAAAATCCTACGCACACACAAGATCATGGTGATGCATAGCAACGAGAGGGGAGAGTGTGTCCACGTACCCTCGTAGACCGAAAGCGGAAGCGTTAGCACAACGCGGTTGATGTAGTCGTACGTCTTCACGATCCGACCGATCCAAGTACCGAACGCACGGCACCTCCGAGTTCAGCACACGTTCAACTCGATGACGTCCCGCGAGCTCCGATCCAGCAAAGCTTCACAGGAGAGTTTCGTCAGCACGACGGCGTGGTGACGGTGATGATGATGCTACCGACGCAGGGCTTCGCCTAAGCACCGCTACGATATGATCGAGGTGGATTATGGTGGAGGGGGGCACCGCACACGACTAAGAGATCAATGATCAATTGTTGTGTCTATTGGGTGCCCCCTGGCCACGTATATAAAGGATGGAGGGAGGAGGAGGCCGGCCCTCACAGGGCGCGCCCAAGGTGTGGAGTCCTGCTAGGACTCCCTAGTCCTAGTAGGATTCCACCTCCCACATGGAATAGGAAAAGGGAAAGGGAGAAGGAGAAGGAAGGAAGGGGGCGCCCCCTTTCCCTAGTCCAATTTGGACCAGTCCATGGGGAAGGGGCGCAGCCACCCTTGAGGCCTTTCTCTCCTTTCCCGTATGGCCCATTAAGGCCCAATACGAATTCTCGTAATTCTCCGGTACTCCGAAAAATACCCGAATCACTCGGAACCTTTCCGATGTCCGAATATAGCCTTCCAATATATCGATCTTTACCTCTCGACCATTTCGAGACTCCTCGTCATGTCCCCGATCTCATCCGGGACTCCAAACAAACTTCGTTCATCAAATCACATAAACTCATAATACCGATCGTCACCGAACTTTAAGCGTGCGGACCCTACGGGTTCGAGATCTATGTAGACATGACCGAGACACGTCTCCGGTCAATAACCAATAGCGGAACCTGGATGCTCATATTGGCTCCCACATATTCTACGAAGATCTTTATCGGTCAAACTGCATAACAACATACGTTGTTCCCTTTGTCATCGGTATGTTACTTGCCCGAGATTCGATCGTCGGTATCTCAATACCTAGTTCAATCTCGTTACCGGCAAGTCTCTTTACTCGTTCTGTAATACATCATCCCGCAACTAACTCATTGGTTACAATGCTTGCAAGGCTTATAATGATGTGCATTACCGAGTGGGCCCAGAGATACCTCTCCGACAATCGGAGTGACAAATCCTAATCTCGAAATACGCCAACTCAACAAGTACCTTCGGAGACACCTGTAGAGCACCTTTATAATCACCCAGTTAGGTTGTGACGTTTGGTAGCACACAAAGTGTTCCTCCGGTAAACGGGAGTTGCATAATCTCATAGTCATAGGAACATGTATAAGTCATGAAGAAAGCAATAGCAACATACTAAACGATCAAGTGCTAAGCTAACGGAATGGGTCAAGTCAATCACATCATTCTCCTAATGATGTGATCCCGTTAATCAAATGACAACTCATGTCTATGGTTAGGAAACATAACCATCTTTGATTAACGAGCTAGTCAAGTAGAGGCATACTAGTGACACTCTATTTTGTCTATGTATTCACACATGTATCAAGTTTCCGGTTAATACAATTCTAGCATGAATAATAAACATTTATCATGACATAAGGAAATAAAATAATAACTTTATTATTGCCTCTAGGGCATATTTCCTTCAGCGCCCGAGCGGCGTCTCGTGTGGCTCCGGCTTGACGGGGCGGAGCGCCGGCGATCCGGAGGAGAGGGAGCCAGAGCCCGACGACGAGGAGGTCGCCGTCTCCATCAGCCACGGTGTCCAGGAGCTGCCGCGACGGCGCGAGAAGGTGGGGGCACCGGGTACTCCAAGCGCGGCGTGTTGCCGGCCTCGATGTGCTCGAGGACGGCTTCTAGGGTGCGGCCGGGGATGCCCCACCATCGGCGCCGCCCCTCGGAGTTGTGGCGGCCGCGGGGCTCGACGCCGTTCGAGGAGGCGAGCTGGTCGGCGTAGCGGCATTCGAAGTACGCCGTCCACAGCGCGTTGTTGTCGGGGGCGTACCTCGGCTCATTCCGCGCTTGCTCCGGCAGCAAGGACCGGATGCGCGCTATCTCGGCGCGCCGGGCAACGCCAGTGGGCGCTGGTGGCACCGGGACTCCGACGGCGCTCAGCTTCCACGTGCCCGGCACCCGCATGTCCGGCGGCGCCGGGTAGTCGGCCTCGTAGAGGAGCCGTGCCTCGTCCTCGTGCAGGTGACGGCGGCCAAAGCCGTTGGCCGCCGCACCATCGCGTGGGTAACGCTCGGCCATGCTCGTCGGCGGAGAGAGAGGGAGAGGAGAGTGAGCTCGGTCGAGAGGGGCGTCGGCGGCGAGAGGAGGAGAGAGTTTCTGTGGCGAATGGAGTGTGTGCTCCCCGGCGAGGGGAGGGGCGGCTTTTATAGCCAGGCTTGGGCGGTGGGAGGGCAGCCGACGTGTGTACGTGTGGCGGGCTCAGGCGGGACGCGCGCTGCCGCGCCTTCACTGTGCCGCCCGTGAGGCACCAATGTAGGCTGACCGGCGCGGTAGCGCGGCAGCCTTCGCATTGATTCCCCGCGGGAACCGAGGCGATGAGGACGACGATGCGACGGGGTCGCTGACTTGGCGGGCCGGCCGCTCTTTCGCGCCAAAAACGCTTCCCCCGGCGTCCCCGGGCGCCCCCCAGCGCGCCGGGTTCGGCCTGGGTCCGCCGGCGCCAGTTTCGGGCCTAACCGGCGAAAATTGGGCTTCTGGGGACGCGACTGAGTTGTTTTTTCAGCGCCGGCGCTAAAAAAGAGTCTTAGGGGGCCTGTTGGGGACGCGGCTGGAGATGCTCTAAGGTCACAAGAGACGAGGCAGATCGGCGGCGCTGCTGCTGACAGGAGACAAAAAACCGTAGCCGCCTTCGCTTGGCCCTCCTCCTGGCTAGCCAGGTTTAACCCAACTTCGCAACAACAACAAAAAACACACATTTAACCCATTTTTCAGAAAAATAAAAGAAAAGAGGAACAACAGCAAACATACTACAGCAGACGGCCAGCTATCGAGGCTGACACGCGAGATCGCCGCCGGTTTGGCGGTCTCCGTCGGCGACGGCGACTCCACAACGCCTCGATTCCCGAAAACGAACGGGCCGGCTAGCGTACCGACGTCGCGGCAGAGCAAACAGCGACAAATCTCCGTGTCAGTATCAGGATTACCCGATCAAACATAGCCTCCCGTTTGCATGCACACATTCATGTGCTGATTTGCATGCAAGGGCCAGACCAGACCGTGTGTTTTCTGCCCAGGGCACGCAGCGCAGCATCCGATGCCCGCCCGCTCCTCTCCGCTCGTTCACGGCGGCCGCGCTCGCCCGACATGGCCCCGTGATCGACCGGCACAGTGTCCGTGTCCGTGTCCGTGTCAGTGGCACCGCCCGCGCGCGCGCACGGGCAGGAGAACGGGGCGAATTTTTTCAGGGGCTCGTGCTGCTCCCATCCAAACGCAAAGCCACGGCCACTACATTGCCCTACGTACGTACGCACAGTGGTAAAGCGACAAGCTGGGGTGGTCGGAGCCGGTAGTTTTCCCAGACCAGGCTGGCGGGAGGACAAAGGATAACAAAAGCCCCACAGTGAGAGGGACGGACGGACGGACGGACTACGGGCTAGCTGGATTAATCGCAGCGCCAAAGATTTGCATTTGCATTTGCATCTCGCGGCGGTACCACTACTACTAGTTCGTGGTACTAGCGTCCATGGTTAAACTAAACCAGGCCAAGATCACGAGATTCTTTCGGCCTTGTGTGGGCGAGGGCACGGGCAGGAAGCAACGAATGTTTTCTTCACCCGGCCGTCTGTTGCTGGTTCCTCGACCCGGGCAGGGCACCGGCATCCGCATCGGTTTCTTGCTGCCTGGATCACCACCGCTTTCGCTTTAGTTAATTAATTCTGCTACTAGGGTGGGTACTCTTTTTAGGGTGTGTGATTTACTTGTCCCTGCTACTACCTGTACAAGTACTGGTACTATACTGTACCAGTACTGGTGGTGTTTGGTGCCTTGGCCGCCTCCTCCTGGGCAGTGGCCACCTTCCCCTCCTCCTCCCCCTCCCTCGCGCTGCTCTTCCCTACACCCTCCCTCCCTACCCACATGGGCCCGCGATTGCTCATGGCGTGCTACCCAAATGGCGGTCAGGCTCCCTCCTTTTCAGCCGCTCTAGGGGCTTCTTGCGGGTGCGGTGCCGCGCCTGAACCCACGCGGCTCTGATCCCCTCCTGCTGCTGCTGCGGCTGCTCTTGCTACGAGCGACGGCGAGATGCGGCGTTTTGCTTGCGTGGTGGTGGTGCTTCTCGCCTCTCTTCTTGGATCCACAGGTGAGCAAAGTTCAGCATTGCGCAAGTTTCTCTTCAGGTTTCATGGTATGGTTTGTTTGGGTGGGAAATTGGGGATCAGCTCATGTGTCGCTGCCGGACAATGCGAATTCTTGGCTGTTTCTCCATGACATTTCCCCTTCTTTTTTTTTTGCCTCGGCTGAGTAATTTGAGGCGGAGACCTGCGGATTCAACAATTTTTCTTCCAAATGCGCAGGCTGGCTAGCTCATCTGTTGCTAGGAAACTGCAGTTCACTGTTTTTTATTCAGGATTTGAGCAAACCATAGGAGAGCTTTCTCAAGCTTGGTAGCAGGACTAAGCGCATGTGCTCCTTGCTTCTGAATTTTCATCAGGAGGGACGGCGCAATGTCGGCGTCTTGGCATTTCCCGTTTTCCTGTCTTTGGCTGTCACTGCAACCGCGAGCCACTTTAATTGCGTCGCATGTGCTTGCTGCCTCATCTACCTGTGTTTTTGGCCGTGATATCGCAAGAACAATTAATAATTTTTGGCCGCATGCGTCGGATGATGCAGATGCTGGGCATTTTTTCTTCATGTTGCATAATTTCAATAATTGCTCTTGCTTTGCAACTTGTGGTGAAAAGACACAGAAGATTTGCCTCCGATAGCAACCTGTAGATTGTCTGATACTATTAAACTCTGAGCTTAGTCATTGCACAGTTAGTAATGTACACGCTTTACCTGCTCCTTGAACCTGTGTTCTTCACTCCACCCTAGGTACTGATCTGGCGCCTGCTCCCGTGGTTGGTAGTTCGCCTGTGGATGAAGGACAAGCCTCTAGTCCTCCTGGACCTTCCTTCGCACTCGGTCCAGTAACTCTTCCAGCAGGTAGCTCTGAATTTTCAAAGATCATCAGCAACATTGATGTGCAGGCCCTTACATTGATCATTTGCAGCAGCCCCTACTTCATCAGCAAGCCCTCCACTCCAGAAGGGAGCTGTTAGCCCTGCAGTTCCGGCGGAGCCGCAGGCCGCACCGGCTCCGGTAGCCCCCCCTAAAGGTAGCTCACATTCAGTCAGATATGGCATTTCCAGTCCTGATGTGTGCATCACTAACTGAATCTTATGTAGGTTATAATGCGCCTCCTCCGGTTGAGTCTGCGTCGCCTCCAGTAGTGTCGGCGTCTCCTCCAGCCGAGTCTGCACCTCCTCCGGTTGTGTCTGTGTCTCCTCCAGTTGAGCCTGCTCCTCCTCCTGCTGTCACTGAGGTGGTGCCCCCGGCAGCAGCTCCTCCGCCGCAAGCTGCAGCTGGAAACCCCACACCAATACTTCCTGGGTCACCTGCATTGCTACCTTCAGTTCAGGCTCCTACTCCATCTGTGGCTGTGAAGCCTAATCTGCCACTAGCACCTCCTGCTTCATTACCTTCAGTTCAGGCTCCGACTCCATCTGTGGCTGTGAAGCCTAATGCGCCACTAGCGCCTCCTCCTTCACTATCTACAGTTCAGGCTCCTGCTCCATCTGTGGCTGTGAAGCCTAATGTGCCACTAGCGCCTCCGCCTTCTGTGAACAATCAACCAGGTAGACCAATTGGATTAGGAATATATTCTGCTGGTAACGATTCATAAGCTTAGGTTCCCGAATTCTTGATGTACCAAAAGTTCATAAAAATTGTGCAAATATGTTCCTTCCCTCATTATCCACTCCTGCATTCTCCCTCTCTAGGTAATGATGTCCCTCCATATCCACCACCTGAAGGCATTTTCCCGGCAGTTCCTCCTTCCACTTCAGGTAAATCACTTCCATGCGATAGATCAAATTTGACAGGTTGCATATGTTTTACCATTTACCGTTCTTCTTAGTAGTTCCTCCGGAACATGTGAAACCTCCAATTTCACCGCCTATTATCGCACACGCACCTCAACGACAAGCACAAGCTCCAAATGCCGAGCATAACAATGGTGAGTATTAAAAAAAATTTATGTTGCTATTTGTTTGACAATGTTCTTACATGTCATTTGTTCTTAGATATTGAACTCCATGTTTATTGTAGGAAACAGGGCACCCCCAGCAAATACTTCCCCTCCCGCAAGTGGTAAGAACCATGACATTCAACGTGCACCTCCACCAAAGGAACCCAGTACTGCACCGGTTCACAAATCACCAACTAGAGGTAACCCAAAAAATTAAATAAAATTGGCAGCTTGTTTGTGAAAGACAATGTATCTTGACTACTGAAATTCCTGATTTCAGGGTTTGCGCCTGCAGCTAGTCCTCTGCCCCACAACACAAATATGCCTACACTCCCGAGGAATGCATCAACGGTTCCGCATGCTCAACCCCCATCGTTAGGGGTAGCTCCTAAACCAGCACCCACTAGCAGATCTCATCCTCCGACACCAACGAAAGGAGAACGTCCATCATTTTCCCCATCTTACCCACCACCCCATGCTCAAGGTTCAGCATAATGCCTCTTGAAAAACCTACCTATTATCTATTGTGAGTGTTAAGATTCTCAAAAAGTTTAGTGTTATAGGTCCCGAGGTCTCGCGAGCTCAACCTCCACAGCAGGTTGGGGCTAAAAGGCAAAATCATCATGCACCTCCACCGATGATTCAAGGTAATGGTGGTTCTTCCTTCTATAAAACATTGGTTCCATTTTCTGAAAAAAAAACATTGGTTTCATTTCATAGTACTAAGACTTTCATTTGTTTTTTTCCATGTCCAGGCCATCCAAACCTCCATGTGCATCCTCCATCTCCTCCACCAGCGTCACCAAAGGGCCCCTCTAATGGCAGCAAAAGTACTTTCAAGCCTTCTTGCTTTACCTTGTTTGGTATTCGTCTCCTGATTTCAGTACAGATCTTTGAAACTTCGGTCATTTCCAGGACCTCGTGTTTCTCCTACTCTTCCACCAATTCCTCCTGAAACAGAACCCAAAGCACCATCAACTCATCCTATTTGGACATTGCCCCCACCACCACCTAATTTAGGTACATTTTTCTTTATGTATTCTCATACTTTTATCCTTTCAAACTTTATATACTGGATCTGTGCATATTGGGTAATACTGATGATTCTTACCTAGTGAAGCGTTAATATGCAGATTGCAAATTGTTAGTGTGCCCAGAGCCTCTAACGGACCCACCTGCGGGAGCTCCATGTGCTTGTGTTCTACCAATTAAAGTTGGAATCCGTTTAAGTGTGGACCTTTATTCATTCTTTCCGTTAGTTTCGGATTTTGCAGACGAAGTGGGATCTGGGGTAAACATGGCACGGCGGCAGGTTCGTGTTATGGGCGCAAATGTGGCTGGCGATCAACCTGACAAGACAGTAGTTCTTGTGCATCTGGTACCAATGCATGTGAATTTTGATAAAGCTACTGCCTTGTCGACATTTCAAAGCTTGTGGAGCAAAAAGATTTCTCTCAAACCGTCAGTTTTCGGGGACTATGAGATTCTCTATGTTGTCTATCCAGGTATGCATTCTTTGCTTGTGTCCTTGTACTCTCTTATTTGGTTATTTGTAGTTGGTCAATGATACCAGCTATTTTCAGTATACTGTAGTCATTTGATTGATCTCATAAACATCAGTGGATTCAGTGTGTCATGCTCATCATATCTCATTGTTAAGCATTTCACCAAAGATTTGTATTTTGTTCAGGGCTTCCTCCTTCTCCGCCTTCAGCACCAAATGCTGGTGCATTCGGCAACAGCAGAAATGCAAGGGCAATGAAGCCCCTGGGGGTTGATGTAGGAAAACCCAAAAGAAAAGTGAATGGGAGCGTAATTGCTATTGCTGTTCTATCCACTGTTATAGCATTGATTATTTGCACTGTGGCTGCATGGTTGCTGATACTCAGATTCAGGGATTCAGATGACATGGCTCAAGGATATCCACATAGTGCAATTCCAAAAATTTCCAGGTCTTCCGGTATGTGTACATGTCCTTCTAATATCAATAATCATATTATATTGTGATGTTACTTGCCTTAGCTGTTCGATTGACAGCAGAACAATAGCTGCACATTTTCAGCCAAGTGTTTCCAGTTCCAACTGGCTATTGAATTCAATGTGTCCTATAGGCAAATATTTCCAGTAATGCCCTTTGGGAGGGAATACCGTATAGTTGGCATATTTTATTGTGCCACATGAGATACAGCCTTGGCCTCCGATGCAGCACATGCTTTCGAACATCCCATGTAGAAAAACTGCACCCCATAATCATATTTTCAATATTTTGTCCTCGTCGTATACACTAATTTGTACCTATAAAATAGACATGTAAAGCCATGATGTTATAATCATATAATCCTTTCACAGACCCCACCTGATGTGGGAGCTTCTAGCACTGGGTATGTCTATAGAAAATGGAAGCTTCATTATCCCCGACCTCGGCACCATCCTTCATGTAATAATGTCTACCTTATTGAACTGGAAATTATTAATGTTGCGAGGATTAAATTAGCCACTGCCTCTAAATTCGGGCGCTATTCTCAAGTGTTTACTTATGGGATCATTGCTAAATTTATAACGGAGCATCTGTCTCTCAGCTCACTGAGAAAGTGTTACTTCTAAGTGGATGATTTTGAAATTTGATTCTTAATCTAGCGGTTAATTCAATAGCTGCAAATGTTAGAGATTAGGTTTAGAGATGTGCAGCTGGTCAGTTAAACATTTCTAGACACAAAGTTGCACAAACGTTTTTGTGCTACCGTAGACTTGATGATGTGCAACTCGGTTGACCCAGAAATAACAATTACTCAGGCGAGTGGCAAATATCAAATCTATATATGCCAAGCATATTTTTCAGATAATAATAGGTCAGAATGGAAAAATCAATTTTGTTATTTTTCTCAAAAGATCGAAAAGGGGATAACCCCGGCCTCTGCATCATTGTGATGCACACAGCCAACTTTTAGTAAAAAGATAGTCCACATTTCAAATGCTAACCCACAGCGTTTATGGTAGCATTTCAGATGAGGCGTTTTCACTTCTGAACGTCCTGTATCATTTTGTTGTTAAAGTAATATTTGTCCATTTTTACCAGCAGCAAGTTTCCATCCTAAAACACCTCATGATTGCAGGGACATGCAACACACTTTTAGCTGGTCGCCGTAGTACACAATCAGGTCCATCAAGTTCACTGGGGTCAAGTATGGCAGCATACACAGGGCAGGCAAAGACATTCAAATTTGCTGAGATAGAAAAGGCTACAAATGGCTTTGATGATTCGTCAATACTTGGGGAAGGTGGCTTCGGATGTGTGTACCAAGGGACACTTGAAGATGGAACCACAGTTGCGGTAAAGGTTCTGAAAAGATTTGATGGCCAAGGTGAACGAGAGTTCTTGGCAGAGGTTGAGATGCTGGGACGCTTGCATCACCGAAATTTGGTCAAGTTGTTGGGCATATGCGTAGAGGAGAACGCGCGGTGTCTGGTATATGAACTTATTCCAAATGGCAGCGTTGAGTCCCATTTGCATGGTAAGTATGTTATTGTAGATTTAACTCCGCCAGCATATAGAAGTGTCAGCAGTTGATTGAAACTAATTACTTGATGTGTTGGCTCATTGTAGGAGCCGATCGTGAGATAGCTCCACTTGATTGGAATGCACGTATGAAGATAGCCCTGGGGGCAGGGCGGGCACTAGCATATCTACATGAAGACTCAAGCCCTTGTGTGATTCATCGTGATTTCAAGTCAAGCAACATACTGCTAGAGCATGATTTCACACCAAAAGTATCTGACTTCGGGCTGGCCAGGACTGCGAGGGGGGAGGGGAATCAGCACATCTCCACCCGTGTCATGGGAACATTCGGGTACAGACTATCTCCTCACCGCCCTGATATAATTTTAAACATGATATGATATTCTGTCTTTCTTCTCAGCTATGTTGCACCAGAGTACGCCATGACGGGCCATCTTCTTGTCAAGAGTGATGTATACAGCTATGGAGTTGTATTACTTGAACTTCTCACAGGTAGGAAGCCTGTGGACATGTCTCAGCCTGCAGGCCAAGAAAGCCTAGTCGCATGGGCTCGCCCTTATCTGACAAATGTGGTGAGCTTACGTCAAGCTGTTGATCCGCTTCTTGGCCCTGATGTGCCACTGGACAATGTGGCAAAAGCAGCTGCTATCGCATCAATGTGTGTACAGCCTGAGGTTGCACACCGACCGAGCATGAGCGAAGTTGTGCAGGCCTTGAAGCTTGTCTGCAGCGAGGGTGATGAGGGCCTTGGTTCGGTAAGTTTCAGCCAGGAATTGGCGGCTCGTACTACAGCGGCTTATGATGTAACTGGCATGGAAGCAGAGAGGGTGCTATTATCTGAGATGTTTGGCTCAACGCCTGTCTTCACTCCAGCTGCCGATTCAGGTTCTTTCCACATGCAGTCCAGCTCTGGCCCTCTGATGACAGGCAAGAACAAGAAGTTCTGGCAGAGAATGCGAAACTTGTCCAGAGGTAGTATGAGTGAGCATGGTGCTTCACCAGATTTTGAGACACACTCAAAGTGTAGCAATAGGTGAGTTTTTTTATGTTCTGTCCAGCTTCCAGTCTCGACAAGATGAATATTCAAATGACTGGACATAAGGAGTTTGAAGACCTAGTTTGTGTACATTATGCATGTGGAGATAAAGGCTATATATAGTTACGGATCAGCAGAGTAGCAGACCAGATCATGAGTTATGGATCACCAGAGGCTTGAATAAGATCTGCTTAGATTTGGTTCTTCATTTAACGGGTTCTGCCGTACTGCTATGTGGCCATACACAGATACGCCTGCCTTCCGATTTTTACCGCTTCTCTTTTTTCCCTTTTGTTTGGTTAGCTGTTTGGTGGAATTGTCAATGTATAGATTTTGAGTTTTTGGGACTACATTTGGCCATGTTGAATTTCAGCTTCATGTACGCTAGCATTTGCTGCAATGAAGATGATAGCTTGTCAGTGTTGTGATTATTTGCTGCTTCACAACTGGTTTTATTAGTCAACTTCTTTTCTGAAGAAACTATGTAGTGTAACTCTGTCAGGACTTCTTTCTCTCCTCTAGTCAGATTGGATATACTCTATATGGTAATTTTTGCTGTGGAACTTGTTAAGAGCTGATGTATTTTGAATAGGAATCTTGGATCTGTGCATCTAAAAAATTCTGCAACATTCCAGCACACACCCTTCAGAATGCATGAGTTGGCTCTAAGGGCACCTTCTTTTCCTGAAAAGTTTAACTTCATTTTCTAGTTGGGGATCAAAAGTTTCAGCTCGATGTTGCAAGTTTCCTAACACCTTTTGTTTATTTCCCATCACAGTTTTTTGCCTTTTCCATTTTCCCTTTCTGCGTGGTGTGAAATTGCTGTCATCACATTGTGATTACTGAATTATAATGTTTATTTAGTCCTTGACTGAACAGAGTAGTAGCACAGACTGTTAGAAGTGTTCAAAGAAGAAGAAAAGATAATCTGAAAATAAGAGCGATAATGATGCAGTTGTAGGTGGCGACAGGCAACGGGTAGAAGCTCCCTGGGCTGGGACAAAGCAGAAAGAGACCGGCACTGAACACCCAGCCATTAGCCAGGGTCCAACCTAATGACACGCGCTGTCAGGAGTCGTTGTGTAATCACTCACACATATGACATGGAGTACATTTATGTTCATCAGGAAAAGGATCCCACAGATTTTCTTTGCAGCTTTCAAGGATCGAAGATGAGCTCACTTGCTTACCTGCTGGTAGTTTGTTGTGCTCTCTCGCTGAGGCCGCGGTTTCGCTCCGCGATGGCGATGTGTATGTAGGCTGGATTTGGGGTTTCAGCGTGGAGGCGGGAGGAGGAATTGCTTCCGTCGACCAGCGGCGGCTGAGAGTGCGGGACGACGACGAGTGCAGATTTTTTTGTTGTTGAGAAAAATAGGATGAGTCCGAGCCGGAGCTGGGCTCGGCCCACCGCGGGTTTGCCCTTCCGTGGGACTCCGCTCTTCCGCAGCCCGGCCCAACCAAAGCCCTGCCGACGACGCCGAACGGGGAAGCCGGAAGCCCGCTTGCTCCTTCCAGCGCGCTTCTCTGCTCTGCTACTTTCGTTGTGCTCACCCTCCTCCGCCCGCCCTAGCACGGCGCCGCACGCCTGGTCGCCAACTCCAACCAGCGCTTGAACCTCGACCGGCGACCAGCAGAGCTTCGCGCAGCGCCGCTCGGCCGTTCCCTCTCCGAGCCAAGGGACTAGGCGGGGGCGGCGCGGTTGCGCTGGAACCTCTCAAGTCACTCCCTGCCGCTCGAGAAACACAACTTATTAGTAACCGGAGCAAAAACCAATCCTTTCCTCTTCCTCCAGCCGGCAGCGACCCAGCCGTGGCCGGCGGCCAAGTGGGCAGTGGGGCTGGGCTAGTAGGTAGAGACGAGCAATCATCAAGCACCGGAAGGGGCGGCGTGCGTGTGATTCAGCGTTCTCCCTGCTGGTAATTTCGTGTTTCCTCGCCTCTCTCTCCTCGCTTGTGATGTCCGTCAGTCCATGTGTCATGTGTGAGATGGATGTGTCCTCAATCTTGAATATAATTCGAGTGTCTGGAATTAAGCACTAAATGGCAGTCCATTCTGATTTGCACAGCAGTTTTTTTCTTCTCATTCTTAGTTGCTTTTATTAGGATTGAGAGAGGGGCAGGGAGGTATTGGAAACTGGAGAGTGCCATGGTTGAGTAGCTTATTCAACTCAGGCATGTAGTCCCTCCGTCCGGAAATACTTGTCGGAGAAATGGATGTTCTCCGACAAGTATTTCCGGACCGAGTGATATTTTGTAAGCAACGCGGACAAGAGAAATGCTATTTTCTACTGTAGTTTTTTTTTTTTTTTGGAACAAGGGGGAGGCACACAATGCGCCAAATTTCATTTCAAACTGAGCTCAGATACACTCTACAGCATGAATGCTAAGCCCAGGACAGTCTAAATTAACAAGCTTCTGAGCGAAAGGACAACTAGATTGCCTGTGAGCTAGTTTTACACACGCAAAGACAGGTTCTGATCCGGACTTTGCCCCTGCTGACATTCTAGTGTAGCTCTGCCACAGTAAGTCTCCAGAGCGTGTGCATTTATTTTCTTGATCATTGCCTACTTTTCTTTTCTGCTCCTTACATCAATTTGTATTAATTGAAAGACTATGCGTATGACACCTTCTTCTCATTTTGTTCTTTTTCATTGTACAGTGATGCGATGACTGCTTTGAGGGATTAGTCTGCACAATATTATGCTTTTCAACTTGCCAAGAGTCACAACACCAATTGCTGCACGGTGGTTCATCTCAGTTGCAAATGCAGCAGGCTTTGGTCGAGATATTTCTCCTGTTCATTTCGCAGCCCTGTTAAAGGAATGCAGGTCTGTGAATGCAGTCCATCAAGTTCACCAGCAGCTAATTTCTTCAGGTCTTCTTTCCTATCCAGCATCGTTGTTGGAAGTGTCATTTCCACCATTGCCATCTCAACCGTTTTTATCACCAAGATCTTTGGGTACTGGTGTTGTAGCTGCTTATCTTGCGTGTGGTTCCACAGATGAGGCTCTCTCAGCGTTGGAGCATGTTGTACCGTCTCCAGCTGTCTGGTGGAACCTACTCATCCGAGAACATATCAAAGAGGGCCACCTTGACCATGCAATTGCGGTATCTTGCCGGATGCTGCGTGCTGGAACCAGACCGGACCATTTTACTCTGCCGCATATACTAAAGGCCTGCGGAGAGCTACCCTCGTACCGTTGTGGTATCACATTCCATGGACTTATATGCTGCAATGGCTTTGAGTCAAATGTCTTTGTATGCAATGCATTGGTGGCGATGTATGCCCGCTGTGGTTCACTGGAGGAAGCCAGCCAGGTGTTCGAGGAAATAGCTCAGAGGGGAATTGATGATGTCATATCATGGAATTCAATTGTTGCAGCCCATGTTAAACATAATAGTCCATGGACCGCGTTGGATATGTTCTCGAAAATGGCAATGATTGTCCACAAGAAGGCTACAAATGATAGGTCTGACATCATTAGCATTGTCAACATTCTTCCTGCATGTGCTTCTCTGAAGGCACTACCTCGAACTAGAGAAATTCATGGAAATGCCATTCGGCATGGTACATTTCCAGATGTTTTTGTTGGCAATGCTCTGGTTGATACTTATGCAAAATGTGGTTCAATGAAGGATGCGGTAAAGGTTTTCAATATGATGGAAATCAAAGATGTTGTTTCTTGGAATGCAATCGTGACTGGGTACTCCCAAAGTGGGAACTTTGAGGCAGCCTTTGAGATTTTTAAGAATATGCGCAAGGAAAACATCTCAGCAGATGTAGTGACCTGGACTGCTGTAATTGCCGGGTATGCTCAGAGAGGATGTGGCCAAGAGGCACTCAATGTTTTCCGACAAATGCTCTTTTCTGGTTCAGAGCCAAATTCTGTCACAATCATCTCTGTGCTGTCTGCTTGTGCTTCCTTGGGAGCATATTCTCAGGGTATGGAAACTCATGCCTACTCTCTGAAGAATTGTCTTCTATCTTTGGATAACCATTTTGGTGGTAATGGCGATGAGGAGGATCTCATGGTGCACAATGCATTAATAGATATGTACTCAAAGTGCAGAATCTTCAGAGCTGCACGTTCTATATTTGATTCTATACCCCGAAAGGAACGTAATGTAGTGACTTGGACTGTGATGATAGGTGGGTATGCACAATATGGGGACTCAAATGATGCCCTCGAGCTTTTCTCACAGATGGTCTTGAACCCACACGCAGTTGCCCCGAATGCATTTACGGTTTCCTGCATTCTGATGGCCTGTGCACATCTGTCAGCCCTGCGTGTGGGTAAGCAAATCCATGCTTATGTGGTTCGTCAACATCAATATGAAGCATCTACATACTTTGTGGCAAACTGTCTTATTGACATGTACTCAAAGTGTGGTGATGTCGATACAGCTAGGTATGTATTTGATGGCATGTCACAAAGGAATGACATTTCATGGACATCAATGATGGCAGGATATGGGATGCATGGTCGTGGCAATGAGGCCCTGGAAATATTTGACAAGATGCAAATGGCAGGCTTTGTTCCTGATGATATATCGTTTCTGGTTGTTCTATATGCTTGCAGCCATTCTAGAATGGTTGATCGAGGCCTGGATTACTTTGACAGCATGAGCAGAGACTACGGTGTGCCTGCCGGTGCAGAGCATTATGCTTGTGTCATTGACTTGCTGGCCCGCTCCGGGCAGATAGATAGGGCATGGAATATGGTCAAGGACATGCCAATGGAGCCTACTGCAGTAGTCTGGGTTGCATTGCTTAGTGCCTGTAGAGTACATTCAAATGTAGAACTTGCTGAATATGCTCTTAACAAGCTAGTTGAGATGAATGCAGAGAATGATGGATCTTACACGCTCATCTCCAACATATATGCTAATGCAAGGCATTGGAAGGATGTAGCCAGAATCAGAAACCTGATGAAGAACTCCGGGATTAAGAAGAGGCCCGGTTGTAGTTGGGTCCAGGGTAAGAAAGGAACTGCGTCTTTCTTTGTTGGAGATCGATCGCATTCTCTATCCCCTCAGATTTATGCCCTTCTGGAGAGACTGATTGATCGCATCAAATCTATGGGTTATGTCCCTGAGACAAATTTTGCACTCCATGATGTCGACGATGAGGAGAAAAATAACCTTCTTGCTGAGCACAGCGAGAAGCTTGCTCTCGCATATGGCCTCCTCACAACTTCCCCTGGATGTCCAATAAGGATCACAAAGAACCTGCGCGTTTGTGGTGATTGCCACAGTGCTTTCACCTACATCTCAAAGATTGTTGACCATGAGATCATTGTGCGGGACTCCAGTCGCTTCCATCATTTTAAGAATGGTGTGTGCTCTTGTGGTGACTATTGGTGATGGCTTCTGAGGCTGAAGCATAAACTGAAAGTGCATTCCAATTGGTTTTTGTACACAGAATGCACTCTTAAGAGAACTGATTAATCGCTGAAGAGTTGAATAGTTTCTCCTCGCCATTGCTATTTTCTTTACTAATATTTCACAGTTCTCTTAAGAGGTATCACCTGCAGAGTGTTTATATTTTCTCACATCTTCATTTGTTATGCTTTTTTTTTTTTTTGCGGGAACTTCATTTGTTATGCTAATTTCATTAGAAAAAAGTACAATCGGAATCTATACTTTTCTTGAAAATTGTGTTTTGTCTGTCAGTATATATACTTCAAACGTTTAGTTTTTGTCAGACCAAATAGAGATTAATTATTTAATTTCTCTGGGTATATTTCAGAATTTTATATTGGTTCATTAAAAGGTTATTATTGGTCGGATGCTTGACTGTCGTGCCTATCAAAATCATGAAAATAAGTTACGTACTGTGTACCATTCCATTGGTCCTAATTTTCTGTTCCAGATGGATTTTGCTCATCACTGGAGGTGGTATAGTGTTCTGCTGGAGTTCTCATGATTCTCATTAGTTAACTGTTGTCAGTTGGAAAAAAAACAATGTTAGAATTTTATCGTGCTAAACTGCTATCAATGTTACAACTATAGCAAAATCCATCTCACAATACCTGCTTTGTATATTTCTTCTGGTTATTCATGTTGCTCCTTGCCTGAGCTCGGTCGTCATTGAGCGGCCCCGATGTGCTCTCGTTTGGTTCTGACCTCATCAAGTTTTTGCCTGAGCGCGCAGTGATTTCATCTATTGTATTTTGAGCAGAGAAGTTTCTTAACAAATCAGGAAGCACTGATAAAAGAATCTGAAACAGAAGATTGACACAATTTCAGAAGGGTCATCCCACATTTCATTCTCAGGGTTTTCATTCGCTTCCAATTCGATGAGAGCATCAACTATCACTGTTTCGTTTTTTTTTTTCGTAAGATCAGCTAGGTTCCACTATCTCAGTGACAACGGAGCAGAGAGTTTCAGCATCCATGTTCAACAAAAGAAACATATGCAACTAGGTACCACCTACTGGTAGTCTGGTAGCAACTATCAGTGTTGTGAATCAAAAAGGAACCAAACAAATTTATAAAAAGACACGGGCAACTCAGGGCTTCATTAGAATTTCCAAACAAATTCAACTGACGTAGACAGGACCCAGGATCAACAAGGGAAACATACAAATTGTAAGCTCCATTTGGCCTTCTCGACCTGAATCTCCTGGGCATCCCCCCTCGGATATAACTGACCATGTTTAGCAACCTCGATGATCTTATTTCCGGCCAGGGTTATGAATAAAAATCTCCAGAAAAAAGTATTCTGAATAAAACTGGTCAAATAGTATCGCATTGCAAAACATGGGGCATGTTGATGGGGTGGCCTCTCAACTGGTTGAGGAAGAAACATCTACCTTTGTTCACAAAGGAGCAAACGAGAGAGGGAAAACATGTATCCGAAACTTGCTTTCGATATTCAGGAAAGCCCTTATTATTCCCAATAAGATTGTCCGATAATAGTCAGTTCATCCAAAGTTCATTCCGCTGCACTATAGTCCGATTAGTCGCTAGTTGGATAAAGTTAGACATTCCATTTTTGAAAACCAAGCACTTCTGATTATACTTGCATATAATAAGCTCTATGTCTCAGTTATAGATCTGTACCGTTGGGAACGATAAACCTTTAGATTATCAAAGAGAGATTCACATGATTTGGCCCTACCTTTCATCTACGCTATTTTTTTGTCCCTTCTCAGCTGACGTTGGCAGGATAACATTTCACGGTCTAATGAATCATCCGCTTATTCTTTTTTTTAACACCACCTTATATTAATTAATCAACCACACCAGTACACTCAATCGATACAATATTCACCACACAGAGCGGTACATCATTTACAAGAATACCATCTGATCTATTGTCAAAGCTATACTTAGTGATTAAATGTGCCACCATATTGGCCGAACGACTAATCTTTGACAATTGAAAATTGCTGATCAACTTCGAGATGCTCAACGCTTTCATCTTCAGGTCACGCATAGCAGACCTGTCATAGACCCCTGTTGCAAGAGACGCAACCACAAAAGCGCAATCAGTCTCTAAAATTATAGGATTATGAAGAGAAATACCTATGTAGAGACCGGCAATGCAAGCCCTAAGCTCCGCTTCCTCCACGCTTTGACAGGCATCAATGATATCCCACAACGAGACAATAACTTCCCCCTCCTCGTCCCTGACCACCACCCCCACACTAGCTTCTCTAATGCTCTCCACAAAGCTAGCATCGACATTAATCTTGAACCAACCTGCAGGAGGCGGAGACCAGCCCCTACTCACCTCCAGAGAATTAGGAACTCCGCTAATCCGAACCAACGGACCTTTTCCTTTATTTTTAAAATCCACCGGCATCGAAGAATGATATGCAACAAAGGACGCCCAATAATTCTCCACAAAGCAAGCAGAAGCTGAAACTGATTCCTTTCCTTTACCAAAAATCAAATCATTTCTCAAGTGTCAGGCCCTCCAGAATAAGAATATAATTTGGTCTCGCATTACGGGGTTTAATTGACTCAGGAGAACAATAAACCAATCATACCCCGTATATCTGAAAACCTCCTCAGCAGGTAGAGCCCAAATGTTCCTCATGGCCATGCGAAGCGCACGCGCCTTCGGGCACAAGACAAGCGCATGAAAGGTATTTTCATCCTCCATGCCACAAATAGAACACGTACTAACAGAGGCTTGATGATGCGCCACTCTATTAACCTGTACGGCCAAGTTGTTGGAAGCAACCCTCCATGCAAAAATACGAATCTTCTGAGGAATGTTTGCCTTCCAAATAATATCCCAAATTTTCCTCTCCGTCCCTACCGCCTCACTGGACTGCCCCTCATCCTCTTTTTTATCCTTAAGGGTGAGCGCTAACTTGTACGCACTCTTAACTGAGAACATCCCTGACTTTTCATAATGCCAAGCAACAAAATCCGCCTCCCCATTCGATTGGATCCGCAACCTCAGAATCTCCTCCGCATCATAAGGGTAAAATAGATGCCTAACCAGCTCCTCATCCCATCTCCTTTCCCCACTCATGAACAATTCCTCAACCCATTTGACTCTAGTTCTATTCTTCCTTGCAGAGATTTTAAGACCAGAAGTTCTAGGAAGCCAATTATCTCTCCAAATATGTATATTAGCCCCATCACACACTCTCCAAATAACTCCGGATTTAAGCAGCTCCAACCCATGCAGAATACCTTGCCATGTGAGAGAAGCCGACTGCGGGAAAGTTGTGTCTAAAATATGCCCCTGTGGATAATATTTTGCCTTGATCACTCTGGCACACAGAGATTCCGGATTCACCACCAACCTCCATGCCTGCTTCGCTAAAAGAGCCTGGTTAAATAATCTGAGATCCCGGAAACCCATACCACCCTCCGCTTTAGGCTTTGTCATCTTATCCCAAGCCAACCAGTGAGTCTTCCTTCTGTTTTCCTCATCCCCCACCAGAAATTCCTTATAATCTGAGATAATTCCTCGCACAGAGACGCCGGAAATTTAAAAATACCCATAGCGTACACCGGAAGAGCTTGTAGAACAGATTTAATCAACGTTTCTTTCGCCCCACAAGAAGCATATTTCTCTATCCAGTCCGACAGAATTTTGAGGGCTTTGTCCTTAGTGGATTGAAATTTGCCCGCCTTCATTCGACCTTGAGGCACCGGTAAACCAAGATATTTGTCCTCAAATCCTTCCGCGGTAATGCACAAAATTACCATAACAGCCACTTGAGCTTCCATACTACATTTCTTACCAAACATGATAGAGCATTTATCTGGGCTCAACAATTGGCCAGTCCCTTTCTCATAGGTTGAAATAATATTTTTAATTGTCAACGCTTGATCAATGGCTCCCTTGAAAAATAAAAGACAATCATCTGCAAACAATAGATGTGAAATACCCGGCGCTTGCCTGTTCACCTTGAATTCCAGCAGAGCTCCTCTATTACACGCATCCTGTAACAACACAGAGAGAGCCTCGGCCACGAACAAGAATAAATAAGGAGATAGAGGGTCTCCTTGCCTGATACCACATGAAAACGTAAAAGTCTCCAAGAGTTGGCCGTTGAAGCGAACAGAAAATTTCACAGATGTAACACAGGCCATAATCCACTTTATCCATCCACTCGCAAACCCCAGCGCACTCAACATACACTTAAGAAAATTCCAATCCACTCTATCATAAGCCTTAGCTAGATCAAGTTTATACGCACAAAACTCACCCCCGCCCATCCTTAAGAGTGCTCAAAGAGTGCATACACTCAAACGCAATAAGCGCATTATCAGATATCAGTCTCCCAGGAATAAAAGCACTCTGTGTTGGAGAGATCATACCATCGAGGAGCGGCCTCAATCTGTTCACGAGGCACTTTGAGATAATTTTATAAATGACATTGCAGAGGCTGATAGGCCGAAATTCTTTGATCGATTGGGGGTTCTTTACCTTTGGTATAAGAACAATTACCGTATCATTAACACCTTCCGGCATCATACCTGTATCAAAGAACTTTTTAACTACACGAATAATGTCCTTCTTCAACACTCCCCAATTACGCTGAAAAAATCTTGCCGGAAAGCCATCAGGACCTGGAGCTTTAAGCGGGCCAATTTGAAAGAGAGCATCACTAATTTCCTGGTCCGTAAACGGTTTGCATAATTCACTATTCATTTCCTCGCTGACAAGAGGTTTTACCAATGGAATGATCAGAGAGGGATCAACCATACCATCGCCAGTATACAGCTTTTTAAAAAATGAATTAGTGATGCTATGAATTTCCGCCACATCCTCAGTAACCGTGCCATCATTCCTTTTCAGGCTAGAGATAAAAAAATTCTTTGCTCTCCAAGTAGCCTTAGCTCTAAAGAATTTTGTATTCCGATCTCCCCATCTAATTTTATCAATCCGCGATCTCTGTTTCCATAACATTTCCTCTTTATAGAGCAACTCATCCATTTCCTTGAGAAGAGCTTTTTTCTCCATCACAGCAGCATGATCATTCCTGTTATAAAGCACCTTGAGTCTACTCCTAGCCAAATCAAGCTTTCTAGGAAGATAACCAATATATTTTCGACTCCAATCATGCAATTTTCCTAGCATTCTCTTGAGATTAGAAGACACATCCTTCAAATCATCAATATGCATACTTTCGTTCCAGCAAGATTTAATATGCTCTTCTAACACGACTCCTTCCCTCTCCCAGTATGCCTCGTATTTAAGCTGTTTAACAATTTTACCTTGTCGAGGCAACCCCAACAATTGAATGAGCAGAGGGCAATGGTCAGATCTTGAGCTAATAATATGAGACACCCTGCACTCCGGAAATAGCGCCGACCATTGAGGACATGCAACAGCTCTGTCCAATCTTACTCTAACATTTTTGGAACCCTGTTGCTTGTTGTCATAAGTCCATGGTGTACCATGAAAACCCAAGTCAAAAAGATTACAATCAGAGAGCACACTCCTAAAATCAGCCATCAAAGAATTAGACCTTTTATTCCGGGAAAAATGTTCATTTTGCCACATCGCTTCATTGAAATCTCCAACCATGAATCATGGACCAGAACCCATAGGCTTAATTCTCCGCATAAGTTCCCACATGACGTACCTTTGACTAGCCTTAGGCTCTCCATAGATAAAGGTGCTTCTCCACTTTGCTCCATTAGCAGTACAGACGAACATATCAATGAAATGCTCTCCATATTTGTTCAACTCTATAGTATATGAATCATCCCAGAACACCGCAAGACCACCACCTTTCCCTGGAGAAGAATAGGTAAAAACATTACTCATACCCAATCGATAACGCAAACGCTCGACATATTCTTTATTATTCCTTGTCTCAGAGAGAAAGATAACATTGGGTTGGTGCGTCTTAGAGAGACACACAAGCTCCTGAACTGTGCGAGGTTGACTCAAACCCCGACAGCTCCAACTAAGTATTTTCATGGCTCCTGACGGGCGCTCACATCCGCGCCCGTCAATTGACCGACAGCCCCATGGTCGGTAGCTTCCTTAGTGATCTCACCTACAACTCTCCCCTCCCCTACAGATTCTTTTTTTTTCTTGATTCACTTCCTCTCCCCCATCTACTTCCTTAGTTACATGAGTGACTATGCCATCTACCCCAACTACAGCCTCAACTCTCTCAACACACACTCTTTTACAAGCAGAAAAGTCCACACTCTCAGAACTAGTACTGTTCATGTTGATGATGAATTCCTGGCTGCCGTCGGGGCCGCATTTCTTGGGCATCATTGTGTTTTCGAGGATGTCGACGAAGGCAGTTTTGCGGTTGGACAATTCACTCCCACTGTTAGGCGGAGTGGGCACCCCGAACATGGCATGCTTGACGCCGGCGTACTGCACCACAGCACGCTCCTCGCGCTCCTCCCTGTGGACACACTTCCAGCGTCCCCAAATGGTCTCCCTACCCTTGGCGTCGATGCTTGGCCGCAGCCCACCAGTAGCTCTCGCCTCCGAGTCCGCCTCCAAACCATCCCCAGGTAGCGCAGCATCAACGGACTGGTCACCACCAGCCTGCTGCATCACCCCAGGTACAGTCTGGAGTCCCTCAGCTCCACCACCAACCGAAATGGCAGGCTCCACCATGCCCTGGCTCTCCAGGGAAGCCGCACCCAGCGACTCCATCAGTTGCGGCCTGGGAGCAGCCGCCAAGCTCAGGGGAACCACCCCTTGGTCGCGGCCCCCACCAGCAGGAAGCGGCTGCACCAGGGCCGCCCCCTTGCCCGCACCGCTAAGGCCCTCCTGGCCCTGCTGAGCAGCTCTCATAGCCGAACCAGAGGCATCTATGTTGGAGTCGACGATGCCCCCGGCCGCCTGCACGGACGCCTCCTGCTGAAGCTTGTCCATGGCCCCATCCTTGGAGCCGGATCCAGCAAGCACCGGCCTCCCCCCCCAGGGAATAGCCTAGTACACGCATCCCGGGGTCCGACGTAGCCAACGAGCCAGCCTTCTCCCCAAGGCAAGCCGCAGCCAGCACTGGAGCAGCAGCCACGGAGAGCTGTTGGACAGCCGTGGCAACCACCGAGATCACTTTGTCCGGTAGCCTCGCGTTATGCGCGAACACCTCATCTTCCGAGGCCCCCGCCAGCCCCAGAAGTCCAAATCATCCGCTTATTCGGTGGTATTACATATGATTAAACTCTTCATGACTTATCGTTCGATATAATTCTCTCAATCTCTCTCTCGATTTAAGAATCCAAAGAAGTGTTTTCCTAGTCATCCTAATTTTTTTTTTGTCAACTCAAAGCCCCCATAGTTATATTTCTTTCAGTAATATGAACACCCAATATAACAAATTCATCAGACCACAACACTAATTTTGTTGTGCTGCATCCACAAAACTGAAGGTATGTCTTCAATTTAAGAGCATCTCTAGCAGACCCCTTAAAAGTGGTCAAGCCCTTACAATTTTTGCGTTTTAAGGTTTTGGACGAAAAAAGTGTCCAGAACATCCGTAAAAGTGGTCCAACCCGTAAATATTTTAAAGGACACCGAAAATCCACACCCGAGACCCTTATGTTTGAAGGTTGGAAGGCTGAACCGAGGGTGCCCCGTATACCGGTCAAACCTCATCGGAGCAAACACGCCGCCGCAGAATTTGTCGGAATCCGTCTGAAACTCGCTGGAATTCGTCACCGCACACCTGGAAAGGCCGCTAGACGCCGGAATCGATCACCGCAGGTTTGAATTGGATGAGCTCGACCTCGCCGTGGCCTCCCGTGACCTCAGCCTGGCCGCCGGAATCCTCCCGACACAGCCGGCGCGGCCGGCAACGGAGCAGGGCGCAGCCGGCGGGCGATGGGGCGTGGCCGGCGGGCGATGGGGCACGGCTAGGCGCGGCCGGCGGCCAACGGGCGACGGGGCTAGGCGCGACCGACGTGGCCGGTTGGGCTGGAGGAAGGAGCTCTTATCCCAGTTTTACAGCTTGTTTTTACAGTATCTGTTCGGCCGTAGCTAAAATGGATCCTTAAAATGCATTTTTTACCCTTATCTTAGTTTTACGGTTTGTAGTTTTAAGGGGAAGACCCCTTAAATCGCCCCGACCCGCATAATAATCGACAGTTTACGGTTTTGGGCGAAAAAAATGACCCGAACAGAAACCTTAAAAGCGTCTGACCCATAAAAAAAATTGAGGGGCGCGGTAAAATCCCCCCTCTGACCCACGAAAACACAGCCCCCCCCCCCCCCGCCCCGTCGATGCCCTGTATCCCACGGAAGCGGTTGGCGGGAGGGACATTTCAGCGCGCGCTCCCCACATCCCCCCCGCAGACGCCCGCCACCGTCGCCGCCGCCCGCCGACTGCGATTCCTGCCATTCCGGCCAGCGGAATCGCGCCGCCCGCCCCGGATCCTACGAGCCGAGCTACTGCGACGTCGCCGACGCCCCGGATCGACCGCCTCGAGCCGCCGCCCGCCCCGGACGCCCGTCCCAGATTCGCCGAACCGCCACCGGTCGCCGCCGCCCCCGGTGGGCCCCTTTTCCTTTCCCTTTAGCTCGGCCGTAGGAATTACGTTGATGCGAGCTTTGATGCGGTTTTTTAGATGGATTTGAGCCTGTGCGAGCAATTTTTGCTCGAGGATTCATCCTCTTCTGACGACTTGGACGTGGAATAGATGCTCGAGCGCCATCGTCAGCAGATGGTCGTGGCGGACCTAGCCGTGAAGGAGCTGGAGGATCGAAACCGCAAAAGACGGCGAGGTTCGACCGTCGTTCGTCTTTGCATCCTTCGCAACCGCCATCTCGGGAATATGATGTTGATGCAAGACTACTTCGCGGACAATCCAACCTATCCGCCGCACCTCTTCCGGAGAAGGTACCGAATGCGCCGATCACTCTTCATAAAAATTGTGCAAGCTTGCGAGGCCAATTGCGGTTTTCACTCAAAGGAGAAACGCCGCGGGCTTGTTGGGTTTTAGCGCCTATCAAAAAATCTCCGCGGCTATGCGTGCGATTGCATATGGTATTCCGGCTGACTATGCCAATACTACTATTGAGTCAGTGCGTAGGTTTGCCAAAGTGATGATCCGCGTCTTTGGTCATGTCTATCTTCGTCCACCCAACGAGGAAGACACAATAAAGTTGATGGCAGCTAATGAGAAGCGAGGTTGGCCCGGCATGTTAGGAAGCATTGATTGCATGCATTGGACTTGGAAAAACTGCCTGAAGGCATGGCATGGGCAATTTTGTGGCAAGTCTCGCAAGGCAACAATTGTGCTAGAGGCCGTAGCATCAGAGGATTTATGGATTTGGCATTGTTTTTTTGGTATGTTGGATACTCTCAATGATATCAATGTGTTGCAATAGTCTCATTTGTTCGCTAGACTTGCTAGTGGTGATGCTCCTGCTTGCAACTTCACGGTGAATGGGCATGAGTACACAAAGGGATACTATCTTGAGATGATATTTACCACTCTTGGTGCACATTAGTGAAGAGCATCAAAAGCCCAAAACTAGAAAGCATATTTAATTTGCAAAGGTGCAAGAGACTGCCCGAAAAGATATAGAAAGAGCCTTCGGGGTTTTGCAAACTAGATTTGCCATTGTTCGTGGTCCTGCTCGTTTTTTGGGACAAGAAAACCCTAAGCAACATCATGACATGTTGTGTGATTCTTCACAACATGATCATCGAAAATGAGACGGACTTGAACTTGGAGTTTCTCTACGACAATGTCGGTAGCCGTGTCAAGCCGGTTAGAGACCCTGACTGCATACAAGCATTCGTTCAGACACACCGGCAGATTGAAGATGCAGACACCCACCATCAGCTCCAGGAGGATCTCATTGAGCACCATTGGCAGAAGCATGGTCAAAGGCATTGAGCACATTCGGCAAAGGCAGCGGCCAATTTTACATTCATTTCATTTAATTCATATGTGATCGGTATCATTGATGTATTCAAAACAATTGTTGTATCGAATTATTAGTTTTATTTGGTGACTTGAATAATCATTGTAATTTGAATACATAATATTCATATTTTATGTTATTTGAATTCATATTACTGTCGTATGTGAGATATGTATTAAATTTTGAAAACCACGCGCTTTGCGGGCTCGCGCAGGCTGCGGCCGAACACGCGTTTTCCGCGAACTGTAAAGGCACGATACGGGTCGGCGACTTAAGTGGTATGCTAGAGTTGCTCTAAGGGAGGAAAACTAAATCGAATACTGCCATATTCACCAGACCATAGTACAAGACTAGAAGGATATGCGCGCCTTGCTGCGCCAATTTTTCTCTCCATCGTTGTAAAAATTTATTGAACAATGCTCCCTATCTTAAGCTTGCAATGCCCCTTTTCAGAGGTAAAAAGGTGTCACACATATAACTATATTGACCAAAACAAAAGTAGACGATCATCCAAGCTCCCGGACATGATAGTACAGGAAACTCATTTGGATTATGTTTACATCTTTTACAAAATATTACTTCCATCCTGCAGTATATTAGTAACTTTTCTCAGGAGCGTAGATGAGGATGAAACATATTGCAAAAGCCCAGATCAGGATGAAACATATTGCAAAACCATTATTTCACACAACTCTTCCAGGCTTAACCAATCGACCAATCGTGCATGCCATCAGCTCCAGCCATGTGTTACGAAGAAATAATATAAGTCACCTTCAAAAAGAAAACAGACACTCCTATAAAGGAAAAAAAACTAATCATTTCAATATGTTTTTGTTCATTCTCTTACGTAATACAGAGAAGATCATAAGACAATGATAGCTGTATTGCCATAAATCAATCAATCCATCACTTATTTTTTAGGACAAAATACCAAAATGGAGGGATCATAAACAGGCACACTATCTTACTGCCATCATCAGGATTAGATCGATGTAACAGCAAAAAGGAAGAGTGCCGCGATGTGCAACTTGCCTAAGAGTTGTCCAATGGTATTGCTTGCATATTAAGCCAAAGTGATACTATTGTCACCACCAACAGGGACAACCGACACCTGGGAAACAACAACAGAAGAAGCAACCAAAACAGTACTATTGAGGTCCATTTTGCCTCCAAAGTCATACTATTATCACAACCATAATTTCTTTTATTAATTTAATATACCGAGAAAATGGTAACTGGATGATGGCCCTAAGAAACCTGATAAGCTAAAGAAACGCATAACTACTCTATTATTGAGGTCCATTTTGCCTCGAAAGCTTTCAGTTTCAGCAATTACATGAACAGTAAGCTCCCAGGTTATCTATTCATTCACAAGCTGATTAAGAATGAAAATCGGCAAAGTATGAATGTACGACTGAATCAACCACATGCCAAAATTTGGAAGTTAAAAGAATGCAAGTTGCTGGTTCAGATTAATATATAAGAATTATCACATAGTACCATACCCTGAAGCAAGTGTATAAATAAATTCTGAGAGCGTCTACATGAGTAGAAATAAGACAGGTTAAGATGAAGACACCAAACTACTTGTTTCTTTTAGTAATATTCTTTTCAAGTAGACATAATAGCTGAAGGCGTCTAACCTGTTGGCAACACAAGTATCATATCAAGAAAATGGATAGCTTATACTGCTCCAGCTACTCGAGCGTCACATAAAAGAACTAAAAGCTTCTGATTAAGAACTTAAGTTACATTCATCAAAGAAAAATTGCATGTTTCCACATACCAGGAACTGTCGAAACCCCGTCAATCTACCTTTGAAATAAACCCCTTAGATAATGTACATGTCATCTAGACATCAATTTCCATACAAGCATAGTACCAGTGTAGCTTCTCTCAGCAAGCAAAGGTAGGTGCAGGACAGTTCATGTTTCCTCTTGTAGAGACAATAAGACACATAGTACATACAGGTTCAGACTTCTATTAGTCGTTCAAAATACAAAAGACCACATCCCACATCACAGACTATTATATTCTTTGAGATGAATAGCAAAACTTAAAATATCAATTTGTGGGAGAAGTACTAAATCTAAGCTCGCATAGAACACTGCTGCAAATGCATTTGTTCTTAACAGTAGCTGACTTGTACAGTGACACAAGAACAGTTGAAGAACTCTATCAATTTACTCTCCTAACGAACTTCTAGATGAAGGTTAACACAGAATTAGTTGATACATGGCCTAAAAATTCTGCCATCATACTAAGGGTGAAAAGAGTCCAAATCATACAGTATGAACAAATGCGATTCCTCTTATGCTGCCATTTAACCATGCCTCACTAAAGTGTAAACATAAAAGTGTGAAAGAAACTTTACAAAGAAGCAGCTAACTTAAGTACAAAAGTAACATATTAATCCTTTCCTCCTACCTCATGTAAAAAAAATCATTTACCAGCCTTACTTCAAGCACCAAGTCCAGAAAATTACAGAAATTTTTGTTTTCAGTAATTTTGCTCTTGCTTTAATCTAGTTTAGATAGAAACATGAAAAATAAAACATGTCAGCCAGAGGGAAACAAATAGCTCAAGCAAGAATGAACCTTCGGAATCACCTTTAACTTGTGTAAATTTTTCAGTTGCGAGGCATTGTGCACCACCATGGCACCATCGACAGCAACAACTTGTGGAGCTATGACTTCAGAGTAGATGCTCCAGGTCCTTATAGCACAGATCCTGTCTATAAATTTCAGAAGGGAGCATACTTCTGATTTTTGACAAACAGTTTAACAACTTTATTAACATTTTCATCACATGGATAAATAGCATGAGAGATAGATATTTCATATAGCATACATACCCTTCCATTATCTTCTCTGATAATGTGTTCCCTGATTTGTAAATCAGTTGGTGGTCTCTAATGATTCTAATGTAGTATCATGTTGATGCTGGCGTCTAGAGCATGGTAATTGGCTGATTAATGTATCAATTCGAACTTGGTAGTGTTCTCTGTATTGGCCAGAATAACTCATGCGTAAAAAATGTGACTGTTATACTCTTGCTGATTCTTGCAGCAATATTAACCTATGCTTTTGTCAGAAGTAAGGAAATGAAACCCAATAACCGGATGCTATTGTTGCAGATCGACGTCACACATAGCCTCTGAGTAGTTCTAGCACAAAAATCACTAACCACGCAGCATGACAACCCTACACCACCGTCACTCCACCCCCGTCCTCCACTCGCAGTCAATAATTATTATATTTTCTTGTTGTAATCAGTTGTGTAACTAACATGACTTCACTATATCCTTGCCATCCTTGTTGGATATAAGATTTTGATGAGGCTCGCTTGTCAATGGCAGTTTTGCTTCAGCAGGGAGATTATCGGGATACTAATTCTTAAAAAGGAATTACACTAATCATACTCTTATCAGCTTACGACAGAATCAATATTTTCTATAAGATACACAACAAATATATGTTCTCATATGCAAGGAGCAGATTTAGTTTTCCATATCGGCAATTGACCCTTTTTCATCCAGAATATATTTCTTTGCATAGATTAGAAAACAAATCTAGAATTAGAAGAAGAGCTCATCGTTATTAAATAGAGCAGGGGTCTTACAGAAGGGTTTTGGGGAGGGGGGGGGGGGGGGGGGGGTAAGGGAATGAGAAGGCATGTCTTTCCAGGATGGTTTACTTTCGAAGAGGAGTCATGTCCTCCCAAAGAGCTGATGAAACAAGTCAGAACCCTAAAAATTAATGAACCCTAAAAAAATTTGGGGGTGAGAAGGGATTGAAGAGGAGAAGGAGGAGGAGGGGAGGATTACCGGTCCACCATCTGCGAAGAGGGACGCCAACGATGGGTTTGCAGCGGTCGCCACCAAGTTCGTGCCGCGGCATCTCCGGGTCACCACCGAGCTGTAGTTGGATGCGCTGTCAGTGGGTGGGGGGGGGGGGGAGTGGGAGGAGGATGCTGGCTCCATCTCCGTCGGTTGCACTGTCTCTCCGTCCCCGTCGGCGGCGGTTTCATCGCCTACATGGCCACGTTTGTTGAGACAGGGGTTCAGACTTCAGAGAGAGGAGGGGTCGGGGGCACGGGGGTCGGGTGACTCTTCGTGGTTTGCACAGTCGTATTTTACTGAAAGAAACCTACTCAAAGCACATGTAGATGGGGCTAGTCCTGGCCATGGGCAGCCCGGCCCGGTCAGAAAAAGCCCGACTCAGCCCGGCCTGGCCTGGGCCTGAGATCTAGGCCCGATGGCCTGGCCGGGCTGGGCCTGGGCCTGAGATCTAGGCCTGATGGCCTGGCCAGGCCGGGCCTGGGCCCGCCATATTTGCTATTTACTGAAGAGGCCCAAGGCCCGATGGGATTTTTGGCTGATGGGCCAGGCTTGGGCCTGGAATCTAGGCCCGACGGCCAGGCCAGGCCCGAGCCTAGCTTTTCTGCATCGGGCTTTGTCAGGCCCAGCCCGAGGCCCGGCCCGGCCCGAGTTTTGCCCAGGTATAGATGCACCAGGAGCTCTCAATTCGTGGGAGCTTAGTAGCTCTACTGATTTGAAGATAGCGACATACTCCACTGTGCGGTACCTCGGTATATCATTAATTGGAACTTCTTTGTGCTACAAAACTTGCCTAAAAAAACAGCTAATATTTTGGTACGGAGGTAGTATAATACATTGTACAAATAAACCCCTTCCGGTTGACCAAGACTTAATTTGTTGAGCTGTTTTCTCAGAATTTTAGTACCATATTAGTAATCAATCCCATCGTAATCCTCGTAGGCTCCAGCATCACCACCATCAGCATAGCCATCGTTGTTGTAATCAGCATAGTCATAGCCACCTTCTAATGTTTCACCATCACCAGTGTCATGTGCATATTCCCCATCAAAGCCCATGTCTCCTTTTTCATTTGCTTCACTAGCTTCATCTTTAGTCTGCTCGCAGTAAGCGTTTGGGTTGCAGGAAACATAACAAATTAGACCAGATTTTTTTTAAATATGAGTAGCAATTGTAATTTCATGCAGGTGATATTCTAAGTGTAATTTGTAAATAAATAATCAATTAACCTCACAGAACCAAAGAAAACCATAAATTCACTAACATAAACTCATAAAACATACATTATACAATCCACCAACTGCTTCGACGTTGATTTTTGACCCAAGTCCCTGCAAGAAACAACGTTATATATTAAATGCCAGTTTGTTTGCATGCTTAGCTTAACATGTATTACAATGTTCACAGGACAAGCAATTTTTGGGCGGCTATGGCTGAACAATATGTTCATTACCTTTCGTTTTAACATATTGTATGTTGCTTCCGCTGGTGTTTCAGCAGGTGTTGAGTTCTTCGTGTCTTCATTACGTCTCCGTTTCTACATGAAAAATGCATGGGCAATCATGAACCCAATCGAAAATGTTAAGCATTCACAGGAGGTTTATGTTACACTAGTAAGATTTCATACCTTCTGTTGTCCCTCTCCCACGCCCACACCTCTAGCTGCCAATTCAGCTGCTAAAGCTTCCTTTGCAGCTTGTTCCTGTCAAATAAAGCAGCAGACAGCTACACTTACACCACTTGTGAGAATAAGAACCGCCTAATGTTGCTAGAGTTACAATACCTACCTCTAGGTACTCTTTGTTCATTTCCTCCCAAATTATCTTTTTGTACTGTGTCTCTTCCTCATTATGAAGATACCCGTCAACCTACCAAATTAATGGAGAATTAGATATCACAAATCACATATCTGGCCATCTTTCAGGCTCAAAGATTGCAATAAATTAGTCTGAAAAGTGTGCTGAACAGACGGATGGATAAAGGTACCTCCACATCATCAATATCAGAAAAACTTTCTGGATCAGCATCAGCTTTACCATTTTCACCTAAGGATGCCAAATAGCATTCGGAAGTTGATCAGCAACAATCAACTTGACAATATGAACCCAAAAGTGGCCTGGTACTGAACTGAAATTACTATTGCATGTTACAACTAACAAACCTCCCACTTCAGGATCTTTTGAAGCTACATAATCCTTTCCAATTTCCCCAGAACCAATTGTTGCAGATTTATCTCCAACTGAATCCTGTTTCAAACAAGGCAAACTGAATTTCCAAAAACAAGTACATATAGGGCACACAACACACACAGTGGATAATAAAAGAAAGAGCTAACACAGATGCAGTGAAGAGGTAATATACATGGCATAGGCATACATCACAATGTAATAAAACTATAGTTCAGCAATACAAGTACATTTTGCAGTTCAAATATTCCATCAGAAGATATCACAGCACGATTGGTAGTCTAGTACCATGCCCAACAGAATTAACGAGTATATTTTTGTCTTTCATGTCCTTCAAGTGCAACAGATGAGGCAGCATGTAACTTTGTTGAAAAAATAAGAGAAGCTAAATTGGCACCACATATCGGAACACTTGTCAGAAAACAGTGTTATTGCAAACTTGTGATACCAGATGCAAGGAAAAATCTGAGACTAATTTAACACCTCACTGTGGATACCCAATCTGAAATGAGGAGTGTAGTATAAAAACTAGACTAATAAAATAAAGATGGAACTTGGAAGTTTTAAGAACCTTGGAAATAACCATGCAGCAATGTTGCAAAATTATTATAAAACGGATAGTATAACAATTCCATATGTAGTTAAGCATTACAGCAACACAACAAAATATTGGATAAATGGAATCAGTCCATTTTAAACCCCTGAATTATCACAGAAGTATAATTTTCACCCACAACTATACAACTGACTAACTAACACAATCAACTTCAAAACCAATACAAATAACCCGTGTCCTAAAACTACCCTGGTTGCATAGTTGTTTTGCCATGTAGCAGCCACAAACCGATGTCAGCCTGTCAACCTGATCCCAACAGCAGCAGCAGTTCTTAGATACGATCCTCACTGGGATAGTGGGATCTCAGGGCCGCAGCGGGCATAGCTCCCTCTTGACTGGCAACATGGGTGACATAAAAATGGTGGTGACAAAGCCACTACCAAAGTTTCTTATTTCCCCTGATTCAATATAAAACTACTGGCTTCTTCTAGGCCGCATGTCATGAGTCTGTTCGGATAAGTAGACTATTTGCCCCTATCTTGTGAGCTTTGTGTGACCTGCCCCAGTTGGAACAAGGGTCCAGATGCAGCCTACTAGTGATGCGTGCATGCATGAGCACATTTGGGAGAATAGTTCTACATTGCTTAGAGAACTATTGTACCACTAACATGTAAGCCAAGGGTTCCAAGGCAAGCCATGGGTTAACCATTTTGCATGAGTTGAGTTCAGAAAAATGGAAATGGTTAGTTGTCTGTAGTGTGTGGCCAACCCAAATGGGGTTAGGTCTAAGCCAGACTGGAACTCGGGCTGTTTGGCAAGCAGAATGAGCCGAAGAAGAAACAGGGGAACAAGGAGAGGTCAACGCCACTACAGATCTTCCTCATCTTGCAAGAATCCAGTGTCAGTGATGTTTTCTTCCACCCCACTAAGAAACAGAACCATCTTCTTCTCACCTAAAGTCCATCTCCCAAAGGACGGGCTGCCCCATCAGTGATGTCCCAGATGAGTGAAGGCAGAGAAGGTGCACTGTAGTGGCGCCTCTTGATTTGTTGAGTAGATAGGGTATGAAGCACGAGTTTGAGTAAGTTCAGGACAGATTATTACCTCTGTAGTGCTCATGATGTTATGTTCAGCATCAGGATTCTGTATTTCACAAATTGACTCTCCTAACATTGCTTCCTTAATAGCAGCAGCTTCCTCAGCCTTCTTAGCAGCTTCCAGTCTTTGTTTCTCAGCTCGTTGGAAAGCTGGAGGGTCAGCACCACCCTCCAGTCCACCGGACAGTTTAGTAAACTGAACAATCAAGTCGTGTGTCAATGGCGAATGGAGTATCAAAACCAATACATTATAAACATAGTAACTGTGTATTACTTTGTTGTAGCACTTCTCACAAAGTCCATGAGCAAAATGCTCAGCAGCTTTATCCTTGTGCTTGCAGAGGACTTCTCCAGATATGGGTGAAAATTTTGAAACAGGCTCTTCATCAGCCTTTGCCAAAAAATCTTCAATCTAGCAAAGGGGCATGAAGAAGTGCTTATGAATATGTTGTATGTTAAAAAAAAGTGAGCAGTTCCTGCCCCAATCCTCAGGGGCCATTTTCATTTACAGTATAGCATAATTTATCTTGGCATGATATCCAAGGTCAAGACAGATAATGATACATTTGTAGTAGATGTGACAAGAGAAGGTAGCGACATGAAATGGCATGAGCCAATGCTCTAGCAGATACTCCCTCCGTTTCAAAACATAAGGTGTGTTGATATTTTGAGAAGTCAAACTTATCTATGTTTGACGAAGTTCATTGAGAAAAATATTGATACCTAGAATACCAAATCAGTATCATTAGATTCATCGTGAAACATATTTTCATAGTTTATCTATTTGGTATTGTAGATTTTGATATAATTTTCTACAATCTTGGTTAAACAGAGAGGTGTTTGACTTTTGGAAAATTAATACACCTTATATTTTGGAACAGAGGGGAGTAAAAATATTATCACCTATAATTTGCTGTCTGAAAGGCTAAAAAGTAAAGATTATTTGCTTTAGTGATATCACACAGTCCAATTCTTGCCCCACTCACTGCTGGATGATAATCACTTGGTATGCTTCAGAATGGACAGCTTAAAAACGACTTCCACAAGATAGTGATAATCAAACAATTTGCACCAATTGATCGCTGACCATTCTAGTGTAGCAACATCAAATAACAATTTTGCTAAATTTCACTTTTCAGTTGCCTAATTTTTGTTAACTTCACAGTACTAAGCCTAAAATTGCAGTGCTCAAATAATATGCACTTTCTGTGAACATTTAATGCAATTTTTAGTTCTATTTGTTTCAGTGTTTTTTGTAAAGGTTAGAAATTTTTTATCCAGCTTAGATATGTTTTTTCTCTTTGTATTCTGTGGAACATGGTTTTATAGAAGTGAGGGGAGCGACCTAAGTGGATTGATCTTCGCCAAAGGGTCTGGACTTGGGATAAGTGACTAATATCTAGTGAAACTGAAGTCATCGGATGAATACACAACCCCATTAGTCAACTTCAAGAAAAGCATATACATACCGTTAAGCTGCCAGAATCTGTATTTTCAAACTCTATCAAGCGCTTAGTTAGTGTTGCCTCACATACATGCACAACCGCAACCTGACAAACATAGCACAAATGTGTCAATTCATATTCAAGCCTACATTGTGCATAGAAGTACTGGATTTACACAATAGATGCTGATTAACAAAAAGGAAGCCATTTAGAACACAATTCTCGAATAAGTAGATCTGTCCTGAGCATCTGAGCTTACAATATTTGACTTGGTATAATTATAGCCATGTGAAAGTGCAGCAATATATAATGCTGCACCACATAATCCACTTGGCTTCCTCCCAGTCTGCAACACGTGACAAACTATTACAATCTTACAAAAGAACCTTAAACAAAACTAAAAGGGAGAAGATGCTAGCCTGCATCCAGTCTCGCTTCATGCTAGCTACGATGCGTAAAGCTGTGTCTGAGACAGCATTGTCCCTTTTCCCAAGTAAACCTGCAGACAAAACAGTAAATTAGAACAAAAACATAAACAAATAAATAAAAGCATGGTTAATTTTCTTGCCAAGAGGTGCTGTTGTCCGCCTAATCGTGCTTACAAGCAAAAACACCCATGTGGGCAAGGAAAAGCTCATTCAAGAGCCAAATTAGCTCGCATGTGACCAACTTTTGATTACAAATAACTTCATAGCCTCTGTAGCCTATTAACATTAAATCTACGTATACAGCCGAGGACAGATATTCTCTGACATTAGCATGCCACTAGCTCTTATTTTGTGTAGCCTTTTCTCTTCGCATCATAAGACGCAATAAATCTCTTCTTTTCATGCAATGGCATACGGTACAACTGAACAATTAACTACAACTGACCAGTAAGCCATGCAGTATTAAGTAGCAAAAGTCTAGTTTTGCCCCTCAACTATTCATGAAGAATCTTTGGCCCCTTCTAAGCCTCAGTACCGTTTATCCCTTGCCCTAAAGCACCCTGGCTGCGGTCTAACATGGCACTCACGGAATCCTTGTAAGCCTAATTCCATGTACTGGGCAATGGGCCCCACATTTCAGTGACAAAAACATTTCCTCTTACACAAATCATCATGTCCCACAGATCTCTTGCTGTCACCATCTAAACAGACGTGCCACTGGCCCAGCCGGCCTTCCACTAGACCCCATGTCATGAGTTTTTCTCAGTATTATGGTGGATAGCGGTCCAATGACCGGGACAGAGGTTCATCCGTATGCTGCAGGCATGGATCAAACGAGTAAGGGTTGTGCGGCCATGGCGCTGGAGATGAGAGGGAGAACGTCGGATGTGGATTAGATCTTTACTGGTTTATTCACATTCCTTGGTACATGGCGATTGTGTCCCTTATATATAGTAGACTCAACTTGACGCCTAAGAATATAATGAATAAAATCTCAACTTCCCTAACAGACCATATATTTGTCTTCCTAACTAAGACGATCTCGTTCCGCACTAAATATATATCCTTACTAACTAAATAACATGCTAGTTTTAGCCCCCTTCTCTTCTTATATCTGCTACCGCAGAGCCAGTGTCTAATTGTTGTTCCCTCATTGGATATACAGTAGATGCCCCGCTCCTGTAGCCACCTACTCCCACATGGTTCCATGTCACTGTGAAAGTTGTGGCCACGGTGCTGCTAGGAGTTTAGATGGATCATAGGATGACAATTAGAAAATTCAGGTAAGGAACTCCTCAAGTCCAAGAAACTCTCAATTGAGGCATTTTCCAACAAACCACTGCACTGGAATCAAGACACAGGGCGATGCCTCATTCACACGAAATCGAAGTGATCTTGCAACAAAAGAACATAACTTTTCTGCATCAATTAGGCTCGCATGCAATCCAAACCCCCAAAGCAGGGGCAGATCTCGACGGCAGGAAAGTCACTGCGCCCATTCATACGAAGCCAGCCATATCGAGAGGGTGCAGCAGAAGCAACGGTAATCTAGTGATCAGGAGATTTGAGCCGGACTATTAGTGAAAGGAAGGAAGAAGCAAGAGCAACAGTTCCAGCAAGTTTATTGTGCCTAGAAGAAGAGTTGGAAGATGAATGAGATCCCGGAGGAAAGCTCAAAGGAGAAACATATCTTTAAAAACAAGGGTTGAAGTATGATTCAGAATCTAGGAACAATATAATTTAGTCTATAAGATACTAAAAAGAAATAGGACAGTTACAATAGAAGGGGGAACTCATTTTTAGACTTTTTGATACGATTTGTCAAGTACTCATGAGATTATGTTGTTTGGAGTAAGAATTCATGCAAAAACTGAACCAACAAAAACCAGACCAGTATTGGGGCAGTTAGCGGAAACATGGAGAGGCAGGCAGGCTTGAGATGGATGAAAAAATGAATTCATGTGTAGAACAAGAGTGTACATCTATGGAACAAAAAAAAATCTCAACTAAATAAAGAGGTACATAGGAATATATGATTAACTTACGTTCTGTAAAACGATGGATGAAAAGGCTGGGGTCTGTGAGTTTCTGAACAATTGGATGTTCTGCAAGTAGCAAAACTTGGCAAAGTTGCAGAAAAACAGCACCTAGGACATAACTGAAAAAAAATGTAGATGAGCCTTTTTACTGCAGATTACAAGATAAATGGCAAGAGAATGGTTGACTTACACGCTAATCTTCAAATAGTCCGAGAAATCGATGAGAAGATAAGCCTTTTTACTTTGCCTGACAAGAGAAGTAATTAAACATGGATGTAAGTACTAACCATATAGTTTGCTGAAACCAAGTGACAACCATTGAGTTAAAGAGAACAGATTTCGGTGAACCACAAAGAACATAAAAGGGAAACAAGACTTTTTCAGCACAGCAATAAATCATGACGTGTAGTGATAGTGCTTGCTGCACATATAATAAGTCCATTTATACACCCACAGACTATACCTAGTCTAGTAAGTAGTAATATCAGTTTCATGTGGACAATGTAGATGCCCTTTTTTTATACATAGATAGATGACCAAGTTAATTTTTTATTACTAGCACGGATTTGAGGATAGGTATTTCCATTTGCAGGAAACAAAAGGGCAGCCCGGTGCATGTAGCTCCCGCTTGCGCAGGGTCCGGGGAAGGGTCCAACCACTTTGGATCTATTGTACGCAGCCTTTCCCTACATTTCTGTAAGAGGCAGTTTCCAGGACTTGAACCCGTGACCTCATGGTCACAAGGCAGCAGCTTTACCACTGCGCCAAGGCTCCCCTTCTTCCATTTGCAGGAAGTATTAAGAATAATAAACAAACAAAAACTAACATCACTGGGCTACTCAGAAGAGCTCTGAACTAGAGAATTTAGGAAACAGTCTTGATAGTAGACCAATCCTTACAATATAGAAGATGTAGGGTACGTTTGGTTTACCTCCAACACCAGCCTTACCAAAAAATTGGCTCGCCCAGCCCGCCCGCGATGCCCGCGTGTAATTCTCCCCAATTCGTGGGCGCAGCGAGGGCGTGGAAAACGCTCGCCAAATAATTGGCAGCCTGCTCTTGCCCACTCTTTATGTGGGTCTCGTTTCGTTTTTTTGTTTGTATACGGTGGTCTCGCTCAAATAATATGGCGGATTAATCGCATGGGTAGCTGCTTGATGACCGAACAGTTTTTTTTTTAAGACAACCGAACAACTGTTTGGATGGATTTTTTCATTGACGGGTAGTTTGGATGGATCAGTCCCGTGTAAGCTCCAGCCTTCTCTTTTTCGACGTTAAGCTCCTGCCTACCATACGTTTTACTACTGGACTTCCTTCGATCAGGAAAAAAAAATTTACTATTGGACAAATGTTCTCAAAACCACTACTAATACTCTTCTCTGGCATGTTTATTTTTCGCATATTATATTTAATTAATTTTCATATTACAAAAAACTTATTTTTAATATGTCTCTTTTTTTGTTGGCTCAAGGTACATCCAAATTAAAATCAGATCAAGCACTAATCAATCCAAGTTACTCGTACAAAACATTTGTCAACTCAGCTAGTGGCAAACCAAATGAAGTCTTGGTAATTTTACCAAAATTTTGGCAATTACATTGGCTACAATCCAAACAATGATAACTTGCCAAAATTTTGGTCATGCCAATTTTTTGGCTGGGCTAGTTGGGGCACAAACCAAACACACCCGTATATCTGAGAGGCATGGGTTCGCAGTGCATGTCTATAGAAGAAGCATGGTTGTCCCATAGGTTCATGCAGCTTAGGTGCTTGTCTCTTTGTTTTGTCGCTTGTTGTTTTACGAACTCCCAGGACAGAAGTTTATCTAGATCAAGCATCTAATTTTCTAGTAAGAAACCAGAGACATAGAATGAAAGTAAAACATAATGCGCCAATACTGTATTGCGATTTAAAAACCATATAGTAGAGATGGTTTTGCAGTCTTTCAAGAGGAAATTAGACTTGCGGCAATGAAGCAAACAACGACTGATAAACTAAGGAAGATTCCTAACCCCACCCAAAATGGAGGAGGACAAGGTCATATATGAACAAGGAATAGGCAAAATGGATAGGAAGGCTTACAATAAAGCAACAAGAGACAAACTGTTAATTAGGTGATAGCGTACCGGCAGGCAATGTAAAGACAAGCTGCTGCAACATGAGTTGTTCGGCGGCCCCTTGTAAAATTATGGTCCACAGCTAGCTACACTTCAACAAAAAGAAATATCATTTTCATAATTTACCATAACTATTTCAGAGAAGATAGTTACCGAGTGATAACAAAAATCCATACTGTATAAAATTTATGAGCCATATCAATGATAGTATCTCCACCACCAACATGTAAGCTAGTGACAATCTGCCAAATCTCGTCTCTCCCTACGGAAATAAATCACAGGCTTAATTCACAAAGTGGGAAGAACAATCAATACAACAAAGAAGTGCCCTAAAAGCCATACCTTTCATTAAAGTCCTTTCATGGGATAGTGAACTCCCACTCTCGATGCTGCTCAGTATGTTTCCAGCCAGCCTGCTCTGTATACATCCAAGAAAGTCAACCTGGCAAACTACACAGATAAATTAAGGAAGTGAATAATGAAAAGCACAATAATAAGACCAACCGCTCCGGAACTGTCCTTGACAAAAGTAGGCTCATCAGTGTAAATCTCCTGATCAAGAACCTTTCCACACGTCCCACAACATCTGACCATCAAACATGACAAGACACGTGAACAACCGCTGAAGCTGCTTAATAGAGATCTATTAAGCAAGAAAGTAACAGGCTGATCAACAAAATCATGTATACAAACAATTATACGGCCTGATTTCACATGCAATGAGAATAACAAAGAAAGAACAGGAAAGGGGATCTCACATATATCCTTTGTCAGGATCCTTTATGTATGGGCAATAATCAGCACAGTGAGTACAGTAAACCATTGGTGAACAGAAGTAGTAGACCTAGGAGAATGATCCAACTCCAATTAGCCTTCAAATAAGAGGATTACAAGGAATGTGGTCTTCAACCTTCAAAAGGAAAAAAAGGAATCTATTCAGATTGTGAAGTAAATACAAGTAAAGGAATAGCAGACTTCGATTTGGATTGTTTTTCTACCCAGTTCCAATCTAACAACGCATTTTATAGTTGGAGCATTGCAACTAGCATGTGAGGGGCGACCTTCTGAACTGTGTGTGCACTTACTCTGTAGGTCAAACACGGGAGCAGGACAGGCTGCATTCCAGTCCGATCATATATCAAAGCATTCAGGCACTAGTTCTGATTTCTAGGATTAAATGTTCAGTGCGGGAAGATTAAAATTCAACACATTGAATTTTAACTTCCAATTCAAAATCGACCATGAAGTTACAACAATGAAACTAAACTAAGCTTTCAACTCAAAAAAGGTGTTGAGATCTTTGAAAGCACATAGTTACGCCCCTGGCAACAGCGTCCTGACCAATGGTCCGCGTGAATTCCCAAGTCCCAACGCAGTAGTATAGTAGCACTTCTTAGGACAGCATCGGGCAGCTTTCTTGGCTTGTCCCCCACAAGTCGTGGTGGCTCAGGAGCAATGGCACCAGAGCAAGAGCAGCCTCGTCAACTCAAAATGTGGATGCATCAGCAGAATTAGAGGACACATCTACGGTTGACAACATGATGCAAGGCATTTGAATCCAATAATGTGGTGCTAGTTGCATTCTAACACACACCACTAAATTTTAAATCTCTCTAATTCCAAGATCGGTAAACCCAGTCCCGTTAGTGAAAAGCAAAAGAACCAACCAAATTGTATTCTTTACACACAACCCATCCAATCTTAGAGCGGCCAAAAAGTAAGAATGAGAATAGCCTTACACGCCTCGGTGTGGAGGCTGCGTGGGTAGAGGGCTGCGTCAGGGGCCTGGGCGGCGGCGGCGCTGCTTCAGTGGAGGGGGGCGTCTAGGGTTGGGATCCGCGGCAGCACAACTCCAGGGAAGTGGCGCGTCGGGGACGAGAGGTTGGGCAGAAGCGGGAGGCGGGGAGGACCGCCGGGCGGCAGCACGGAGGTGTGGAGAGAGGAAGAAGCGGCCGCCTGGCCGGGGCAAGGGAGGAGGAACACGGAATGGTAGAGCGGCGAGGGCCGAGGGTTCATCGAGGCTTCTACCAGAGCTCAGCTTTGGTTTTGGGAAATGCTATCTGGCGAACGTTCGCTGGGGATGGGATCCCAGCGAACGCCACCAGAGCTGTTAGATCCAGATCAGACGGTGGCAGTTTTTGCAAAAAGTCACCCACAATTTAAACAAACTGCCATGACAGTTTTGCATCAGCCACATAAACTATGTCCCCAGCGTTCGCAAATGCCATCACTGCTGGCTGCCGTTCACCAGCTATGGCGGTCCTTGGTCTTTGTTTTTTTCAATTTATCTTCTACTAGCAAAAAGACTTGCATTGCAACAGAAGAAAATAATAGCATATGTCCATATAGCTCGATAAGCATGTCTCAAGACCATTCATAGGTCCATGTCCTCTATTTCAACACTACAACCTGTCAGTGTCACCACTTATGCTCCTTTCATCCGTGTCTGGCGAGATCATGAGTATTGCACAAAGATCATCTATCCTTGGTTAATATAATAGAAAGATCATGTGTGTTGCACAAAGATCTTCTATCCTAAGTTAATATACTAGGAAAAAGTGAGAGGTTTGTGTGAGACAAACACTTCAAGTCCAACTCCTTGTTTGATGGTGTGAAAAAGGACAAAATTGACCCTTTTTTAAAACTTAAGCATAAAATGAATCCAATTTGTTTAAAAAATGGCCCATTTTCATGACGTCCGGCCTAGGTCGCCAGCACGACGCCCTGGTCAGTGGCATTACGCGTCGGAGTTGACCATACTATGTCGGATCGGACTCCGACGTATGATGCATGACTATTCACGATCCTCATAGTTAGCTAGAGCAATAAAAAACGGAGGCGTACTAGCTATTTCTAGACAAGTTGGACGCATGCTCGTGTTGTCTACTACTACTACATGCGGTATAAAAGGATTATAGAGGGATTGGTTGAATTGTTGTTTAATTATTGAGCCTCGAGCCGAGTATATATTGAGGGACAAGACTTGCAGGGCAAGACGCCCCATAGAGATAAGATGAAAATAATTCCTATCTAATCCGGCGCAATCTCTAACTACCAAATATATGTCTAGCATCCCCGTAGTCGTAGCGGGAGCTGTGGACGGTGTCGAGTCGCGGACACGTTAACTGTAGAGGAAGCCGATGAGTTGCTCAAGCGAGGTGATAGCCCTTTGTGCCGATGTTGAGGTAGCCGAGTGGAGTAGTGTAGCCATGATCGAGGTGGCTGCTACTTGTGATAGGTGTTGGGATTTTCCTGAAGAGGAAGGGTGATGTAGTATAGTAGCAAAAAGTATTTCCCTCAGTTAGAATCAAGGTTTATAGAATCAATAGGAGACGACACACAAACAACATGAACGGTACTTGCACACTCACAAAGCAAATGCTTGCGCCCAACAAAGGCGAGAGAGTTGTCAATCCCCTTGTTCTCGCCAATTGTAAGGATTAAATCTGATAATGGTAGATGTATAAAATAAAATAAGAACAAAATAAAAACAGCGAGCAAAATTAGAGTTTTAGTAAATATGGAAAATGGGCCCCGGGGCCATAGGTTCACTAGAGACATCTCTCATAAGCATAACAACGGTGGATAGATAAATTACTGTTGGACAATTGACAGAATAACGCATAGTTATGACGATTCTTCATGGCATGATCAAAATATAGGCATTACATCCGTGACAAGTAGACCGTATAATCCAATTGCATCTACTACTATTACTTCACCCCAAGACCACTATCCATCATGCATCTCAAAGTATTAAGTTCATGACAAACAGAGTAACGCTTTAAGCAACATGACATAATGCTGACAAAGTAAAACCAAGCAATATGTTTGAACCCCAACGTTTTATCCTAGTAGCAACAATACAATATGTGCCTTGCAGCTCCTCCTGTCACAGAGTAAGGACACCACAAGATTGAACCTACTACAAAGCACCACTCCCACTAAAGATAAATCAATCTAATTGGCCAAAGAAGATGGATAAATCGGAGAGAAATACAAGGCTACAAAATCACACATAAACAGATCTCAGAAAATATTCAAATACTTTCAATGAATAATCTCATCATAAACCCACAATTCATCATATCCCAACAAACACACCGCGAAAATTACAACGAATAGATCTCCGAAGAGATCATTATACTAAAGATAAAAAAGAGAGAGAGAAAGCCATATATCTATTGTTATGGACCCGTAGGTCCTATGGGAACTACTCACACATCATCATGGAGGCAGCAAAGTCGATGAAGATTGCCTCCCCAATGTTTTCCCCCTCCAGCACAGTACCCAAAAAGGCCTCCAGTTGGGATCACGAAAGAACAGAAGCTTGCGACGGCGATAAAATTGTTTCATGTCTTGCTTTAGGGATTTTGAAATATTAGGGAATTTATAGGCCAGAGATTAGGTCAAATGGAGCCACGTGGGCCCCACAAGTGTTGATGGCGCGGACACCCCCTAGGGCACGTCGTGTGAGCTTGTCGCTCCCTCGTGCATCTCCTGGTCTCCCCCCGAAGCTTCTAGGGTCTCTCCTGGTCCAGAAAAAATCACTGTAAAGTTACATCGTGATTGGACTTTGTTTGGTATGGTATTTCTACAAAACAAATATGCAAAAAAATAAAACTGGCGCTGGGCACTGAGTTAATAGGTTAGTCCACAAAATGATATAAAATGGCATATAAAGCATACAAGATTGATAATATAATAGCATGAAACAATAAAAAATTATAGATATGTTGGAGACATATCAGTAGCCGGGCGAGGGACGTGGTGGTCGATGTCGGGTTGGGGTGGTCGGTGAGGAGGTGATGACCCACAAGTATAGGGGATCAATCGTAGTCCTTTCGATAAGTAAGAGTGTCGAACCCAACGAGGAGCAGAAAGAAATGATAAGCGGTTTTCAGCAAGGTATTCTCTGCAAGTACTGAAAGTAGCGGTAACAGATAGTTTTGTAGCAAGGTAATTCGTAACAAGTAACAAGTAGCAATAGTAACAAAGGTGCATCAAGGTGTCCCAATCCTTTTTATAGCAAAGGACAAGCCAGAACGTCTCTTATAGTAAGCAAATTGTTCTCGAGGACACATGGGAATTGACATCTAGTCACGTTCATCATGTTTAGTTGATTCACGTTCGCTACTTTGATAATTTGATATGTGTGTGGACCGATGCTTGGGTGTTGTTCTTACTTGAACAAGCATCCCACTTATAATTACCCCCTCTCGCAAGCATCCGCAATTATGAAAGAGGAATTAAGATAAATCTAACCGTAGCATGAAACATATGGATCCAAATCAAACCCTTACGGAATAACACATAAACTAGGGTTTAAGATTTTGTCACTCTAGCAACCCATCATCTACTTATTAATCCACAATGCCTTCCCTTAGGTCCAAGTATGTGTTGGGAAACGTTGCATGGAAAACAAAAAAAATTCTACGCACACGCAAGATCTATCCATGGAGATGCATAGCAACGAGAGGGGAGAGTGTGTCTACGTACCCTCGTAGACCGTAAGCGGAAGTGTTTAGTAACGAGGTTGATGTAGTCGAACTTCTTTGCGATCCAACCGATCGAGTGCCGAACATACAGCACCTCCGCGTTCAGCACACGTTCAGCTCGGTGACGTCCTCGCCTTCTTGATCCAGTAAGACGACGAAGTAGTGGATGAGTTCTGGCAACAAGACGGCGTGGTGACGGTGGTGGTGATGCTATCTTTGCAGGGCTTCGCCTAAGCACTACGAAAATATGACCGAGGGGCAAAACTGTGGAGGGGGGCGCCACACACGGCTAAGAGATTGTCGTGACTTTGTGTGGCGCCCCCCTCCCACATATATATAGGTGGGGGGGGGGAGGAGGCAGCCAGGAGGCGCCCCAAGTGGGGCCGAATCCCACTTGGGGTCCTGCCCCTAGCCGCGCCCTCTTGCCTTTTTAGGTGAGCGGGGAAAGGCAGGGGAGGGTGGCGCCCCCCCCCCCTTTCCTTTCTCCCATGAGAAGGGGAAGGCAGGAGGGGCTAGCCCTCCCCCTTTCCTTCCCTAGGGTCGGCGGCCAGGGAGAGGGGCGCGCCAGCCCCCTTGTGGGCTGGTGTGTCTCTCCCCTTGGCCCATTAGGCCCATATACCTCCGGGGGGTGTCCGGAACCCCTTCTGGCGATCCGATGACTACCCGGTGTACTCCGAAACTCTTCCGGTGTCCGAATAACATCGTCCTATATATCAATCTTTACCTCCGGACCATTCCGAAGCTCCTCGTCATGTCTATGATCTCATCCGGGACTCAGAACAACATTCAGTCACCAAATCATATAACTCATATAACACTATATCGTCAACGAACGTTAAGCGTGCGGACCCTACGGGTTCAAGAACTATGTAGACATGACCGAGACACCTCTCCGGTCAATAACCAATAGCGAAACCTGGATGCCCATATTGGCTCCTACATATTCTACGAAGATCTTTATCGGTCGAACCTTATGACAACATACGTAATTCCCTTTGTTCATCGGTATGTTACTTGCCCGAGATTCGATCGTCGGTATCTTCATGCCTAGTTCAATCTCGTTACTGGCAAGTCTCTTTACTCGTTCCGTAATACATCATCTTGCAACTAACTCCTTAGTCACTTTGCTTGCAAGCTTATTATGATGTGTATTACCGAGAGGGCCCAGAGATACCTCTCTGATATTCGGAGTGACAAATCCCAATCTCGATCCATGCCAACTCAACAAACACATTTGGAGATACCTGTAGAGCATCTTTATGATCACCCAGTTATGTTGTGATGTTTGATAGCACACAAGGTATTCCTCCGGTATCCGGGAGTTGCATGATCTCATGGTCGAAGGAACATGTATTTGACATTAAGAAAGTAGTAGCAATAAACTGAACGATCATATGCTAAGCTAACGGATGGGTCTTGTCTATCACATCATTCGCCTAATAATGTGATCCCGTTATCAAATGACAACTCATGTCTATGGTTAAGAAACCTTAACCATCTTTGATCAATGAGCTAGTCTAGTAGAGGCTCACTAGGGACACGGTATTTGTTTATGTATCCACACATGTATTTAAGTTTTCGGTCAATACAATTCTAGCATGAATAATAAACCTTTATCATGATTAAGGAAATATAATAATAATAATTTTATTATTGCCTCTAGGGCATATTTCCATCAGTCTCCCACTTGCACTAGAGTCAATAATCTAGTTCACATCATTATGTGATTAACACCCATAGTTCACATCGCCATGTGACTAACACCCAAAGAGTTTACTAGAGTCAATAATCTAGTTCACATCGCCATGTGATTAACACCCAAAGAGTACTAAGGTGTGATCATGTTTTGCTTGTGAGAGAGGTTTAGTCAACGGGTCTGCCACATTCAGATCCGTATGTATTTCGCAAATTTCTATGTCTACAATGCTCTGCATGGAGCTACTCTAGCTAATTGCTCCCACTTTCAATACGTATCCAGAATGAGACTCAGATTCATCCGAATCGGTGTCAAATCTTGCATCGACGTAACCCTTTACGAAGAACTCTTTATCACCTCCATAACCGAGAAACATTTCCTTAGTACTCTTAGGTAACTAAGGATAATTTTGACCGCTGTCCAGTGATCTACACCTGGATCACTATTTTACCCCCTTGCCAAACTCATGGCAAGGTACATAATAGGTCTGGTATACAGTATGGCATACTTTATAGAACCTATGGCTGAGGCATAGGGAATGACTTTCATTCTCTCTCTATCTTCTGCCGTGGTCGGGCTTTGAGTCTTACTCAACTTCACACCTTACAATACAAGCTAGAACTCCTTCTTTGACTGATCCATTTTGAAATCCTTCAAAATCTTGTCAAGGTATGTACTCATTGAAAATCTTATCAAGCGTCTTAATCTATCTCTATAGATCTTGATGCCTAATATGTAAGCAGCTTCACCGAGGTCTTTCATTGAAAAATTCTTATTCAAGTATCCTTTTATGCTATCTAGAAATTCTATATCATTTCCAATCAGCAATATGTCATCCACATATAATATCAGAAATGCTACAGAGCTCCCACTCACTTTCTTGTAAATACAGGCTTCACCATAAGTCTGTATAAAACCATATGCTTTGATCACCTCATCAAAGCGTACATTCCAACTCCGAGATGCTTGCACCAGTCCATGGATGGATCGCTGGAGCTTGCACACTTTGTTAGCACCTTTAGGATCGACAAAACCTTTTGGTTGCATCATATACAACTCTTCTTTAAGAAATCCATTAAGGAGTGCAGTTTTGACGTCCATTTGCCAGATTTCATAATTATAAAATGCGGCAATTGCTAACATGATTCGGACAGACTTAAGCATCACTACGGGTGAGAAGGTCCCATCGTAGTCAACCCCTTGAACTTGTCGAAAACCTTTCGCGACAAGTCGAGCTTTGTAGATAGTAACATCACCATCAACGTCAGTCTTCTTCTTGAAGATCCATTTATTCGCAATGGCTTGCCGATCATTGGGCAAGTCCACAAAAGTCCATACTTTGTTCTCATACATGGATCCTATCTCAGATTTCATGGCCTCAAGCCATTTATCGGAATTTGGGCTCATCATAGCTTCTTCATAGTTCGTAGATTCGCCATGGTCTAATAACATAACTTTTAGGACAGGATTACCGTACCACTCTGGTGCGGATCATGCTCTGGTCGACCTACGAGGTTCAGTAGTAACTTGATCTGAAGTTAGATGATCATCATCATTAGCTTCCTCTCTAGTTGGTGCAGGCATCATAGGAACGGTTTTCTGTGATGTGCTACTTTCTAATTCAAGAGAAGGTACAATTACCTCATCAAGTTCTACTTTCCTCCCACTCACTTCTTTCGAGAGAAACTCCTAAGATTTTGCCTTCGGATCTGTGGTAGAGGATATACCCAATAGTTTCTTTCGGGTATCCTATGAAGACGCACTTCTCCGCTTTGGGTTCGAGCTTATCAGGCTGAAGCCTTTTTGACATAAGCGTCGCTTCCCCAAACTTTTAAGAAACGACAGCTTAGGTTTCTTGCCAAACCACAGTTCATACGGTGTCATCTCAACGGATTTAGACGGTGCCCTATCTAACGTGAATGCGGCTGTCTCTAATGCATAACCCCAAAATGATAAAGGCAAATTGGTAAGAGACATCATAGAACGCACCATATCTAATAAAGTACGCTTACGACGTTCAGACACACCATTACGCTGTGGTGTTCCAGGTGGCGTGAGTTGTGAAACAATTCCACATTTTCTTAAATGAAGGCCAAACTCGTAACTCAAATATTCGCCTCCGCGATCAGATCGTAGAAACTTTATTTTCTTATTATGATGATTCTCTACTTCACTCTGAAATTCTTTGAACTTTTTAAATGTTTCAGACTTGTGTTTCATCAAGTAGATATACCCATACCTACTCAAATCATCTGTAAAGGTTAGAAAATAACGATACCCACCGCGTGCCTCAACACTCATTAGACCATATACATCGGTATGTATTATTTTCAATAAGTCATTAGCTCGCTCTATTGTTCTGGAGAACAGAGTTTTAGTCATCTTGCCCATGAGGCATGGTTCGCAAGTATCAAATGATTCATAATCAAGTGATTCCAAAAGTCCATCCACATGGAGTTTCTTCATGCACTTTACACCAATATGACCTAAACGGCAGTGCCACAAGTATGTTGCACTATCATTATCAACTTTTCATCTTTTTGCATCAATATTATGAATATGTGTATCACTACGATCGAGATTCAATAAACCATTCACATTGGGTGTATGACCATAGAAGGTTTTATTCATGTAAACAGAACAACAATTATTCTCTGAATTAAATGAATAACCGTATTGCAATAAACACGATCTAATCATGTTCATGCTCAACGCAAACACCAAATAACATTTATTTAGGCTTAACACTAATCCCGAAGGTAGAGGGAGTGTGTGATGGTGATCATATCAATCTTGGAAACACTTCCAACACACATCATCACCTTGCCCTTTACTAGTCTCCATTTATTCTACAACTCCTGTTTTGAGCTACTAATCTTAGCAACTGAACCGGTATCAAATACCCAGGGGCTACTACGAATACTAGTAAGGCACACATCAATAACATGTATATCAAATATACCTTTGTTCACATTGCCATCCTTCTTATCCGCCAAGTATTTAGGGCAGTTCCGCTTCTAGTGACCATTCCCTTTGAAGTAGAAGCACTTAGTTTCAGGCTTAGGTCTAGCTTTGGGCTTCTTCACGGGAGTGGCAACTTGCTTGCCATTCTTCTTGAAGTTCCCTTTCTTTCCCTTGCCCTTTTTCTTGAAACTAGTGGTCTTGTTTAACCATCAACACTTGATGCTCTTTCTTGATTTCTACCTTCGCCAATTTCAGCTTCGCGAAGGGCTCGGGAATCATTTTCGTCATCCCTTGCATATTATAGTTCATCACGAAGTTCTAGTAGCTTGGTGATAGTGATTAGAGAACTCTGTCAATCACTATCTTATCTGGAAGATTAACTCCCACTTGATTCAAGCGATTGTAGTACCCAGACATTCTGAGCACATGCTCACTGGCTGAGCTTTTCTCCTCCATCTTGTAGGCAAAGTAGAGGTCTCATACCTCTCGACACGTGCATGAGTCTGAAATACCAATTTCAGCTCTTGGAACATCTCATATGCTCCGTGGCGTTCAAAACGTTTTTGAAGTCCCGGTTCTAAGCCGTAAAGCATGGCGCATTAAACTATTAAGTAGTCATCATATCGAGCTTGCCAAACGTTCATAACATATGCATCTGCTCCTGCAATAGGTCTGTCACCTAGCGGTGCATCAAGGACATAATTCTTCTGTGCAGCAATGAGGATAATCCTCAGATCACGGACCCAGTCCGCATCATTGCTACTATCATCTTTCAACTTAGTTTTCTCTAGGAACAGATCAAAAATAGGGGAGCCATATTGCGAGCTATTGATCTACAACATAGATATGAAAAAACTATTAAGACTAAGTTCATGATAAATTTAAGTTCAATTAATCAAATTACTAATGAACTCCCACTTAAATTAACATCCCTCAAGTTATCTAAGTTATACGTGATCCAAATCAACTAACCCATGTCCGATCATCACGTGAGATGGGGTAGTCATCAATGGTGAACATCTCTATGTTGATCATATCTACTATATGACTCACGTTTGACCTTTTGGTCTCCAGTGTTCTGAGACCATGTATGTACATGTTAGGCTCGTCAAGTTTAACCCAAGTATTCTGCATGTGCAAAACTGTCTAACACCCGTTGTATGTGAACGTAGAGTCTACCACACCCGATCATCACGAGGTGCTTCGAAACGATGAACTTTGGCAATGGTGCATACTCGGGGAGAACGCTTTTATCTTGAAATTTAGTGAAGGGATCATCTTATAATGCTATCGCCGTTCTAAGCAAAATAAGATGCATAAAGGATAAACATCACATGCAATCAAAATATGTGACATGATATGGCCATCATCATCTTGTGCTTTTGATCTCCATCTCCAAAGCATCATCATGATCTCCATCGTCACCAACTCGACACCTTGATCTCCATCGTTGCGTCGGGGTCGTCTCGCCAACTATTGCTTCTACAACTATTGCTAACGCATAGTGATAAAGTAAAGCAATTACATGGCGTTTGCATTTCATAGAATAATTAAGAGACAACCCTAAGGCTCCTGCCGGTTGTCGATATTACAAAACATGATCATCTCATACATCAACATATATTACATCATATCTTGACCATATCACATCACAACATGCCCTGCAAAAACAAGTTAGATGTCCTCTACTTTGTTGTTGCAAGTTTTACGTGGCTGCTACGGGCTTCTAGCAAGAACCGTTCTTAACTACGCAAAAACCACAACGGTGATTTATCAAGTTTGCTGTTTTAACCTTCTTCAAGGACCGGCCGTAGTCAAATTTGATTCAACTAAAGTAGGAGAAACAGACACCCACCAGCCACCTTTATGCAAAAATAGTTGCATGTCAGTCGGTGGAACCGGTCTAATGTGTGTGGACATGTAAGGTTGGTCTGGGCCGCTTCATCCCACAATACCGCTGAATCAAAATAAGACATTGTCGGTAAGCAGTATGACTATCACCACCCACAACTCTTTGTGTTCTACTCGTGCATATCATCTACGCATAGACCTGGCTCGGATGCCACTGTTGGGAAACGTTACAGGGAAAACAAAAAAAAAACTACGCACACGCAAGATCTATCCATGGAGATGCATAGCAACGAGAGGGTAGAGTGTGTCTACATACCCTCGTAGACCGTAAGCGGAAGCATTTAGTAATGCGGTTGATGTAGTCGAACTTCTTCACGATCCAACCGATCGAGTACCAAACGTACGACACCTCCGCGTTCAGCACACGTTCAGCTCAGTGACGTCCTCGCCTTCTTGATCTAGCAAGACGGCGAAGTAGTGGATGAGTTCCGGTAGCACGACGGCGTGGTGATGGTGGTGGTGATGCTATCTTCGTAGGGCTTCGCCTAAGCACTACGAAAATATGACCGAGGGACGAAACTGTGGAGGGGGCGCCGCACACAGCTAAGAGATTGTCATGACTTTGTGTGGCGCCCCCCTTCCACATATATATAGGTGGGGGGAGGGAGGAGGCAGCTAGGAGGCTCCCCAAGTGGGGCCGGTCCTACCCCTAGCCGCGCCCCCCCCCCCTTGCCTTTTTAGGTGAGCTGGGAAAGGCAGGGGAGGGTGCCCCCCCTTTCCTTTCTCCCATGAGAAGGGGAAGGCAGGAGGGGCTAGCCCTCCCCCCTTTCCTTCCCTAAGGCCGGCAGCCAGGGAGAGGGGCGCGCCAGCCCCCTTGTGGGCTGGTGTGTCTCTCCCCTTGGCCCATTAGCCCCATATACCTCTCGGGGGTGTCCAGAACCCCTTCCGGCGATCCGATGACTACCCGGTGTACTCCGAAACTCTTCCGGTGTCCGAATAACATCGTACTATATATCAACCTTTACCTCCGGACCATTTCAGAGCTCCTCGTCATGTCCGTGATCTCATCCGGGACTCCGAACAACATTTGGTCACCAAATCATATAACTCATATAACACTATATCGTCAACGAACGTTAAGCGTGCGGACCCTACGGGTTCGAGAACTATGTAGACATGACCGAGACACCTCTCCGGTCAATAACCAATAGCGGAACCTGGATGCCCATATTGGCTCCTACATATTCTACGAAGATCTTTATCGGTCGAACCTTATGACAACATACGTAATTCCCTTTGTTCATCGGTATGTTACTTGCCCGAGATTCGATCGTTGGTATCTTCATACCTAGTTCAATCTCGTTACTGGCAAGTCTCTTTACTCATTCCGTAATACATCATCTTGCAACTAACTCCTTAGTCACTTTGCTTGCAAGCTTATTATGATGTGTATTACCGAGAGGGCCCAGAGATACCTCTCCGATACTCGGAGTGACAAATCCCAATCTCGATCAATGCCAACTCAACAAACACCTTCGGAGATACCTGTAGAGCATCTTTATGATCACCCAGTTACATTGTGACATTTGATAGCACACAAGGTATTCCTTATGTATCCGGGAGTTGCATGATCTCATGGTCGAAGGAACATGTATTTGACATTAAGAAAGTAGTAGCAATAAACTGAATGATCATATGCTAAGCTAACGGATGGGTCTTGTCCATCACATCATTCTCCTAATAATGTGATCCCGTTATCAAATGACAACTCATGTCTATGGTTAGGAAACCTTAACCATCTTTGATCAACGAGCTAGTCTAGTAGAGGCTCACTAGGGACACAGTATTTGTTTATGTATCCACACATGTATTTAAGTTTCCGGTCAATACAATTCTAGCATGAATAATAAACCTTTATCATGATTAAGGAAATATAATAATAACCATTTTATTATTGCCTCTAGGGCATATTTCCATCAGTATGGTGAAGTGTCATGTAGTCGATGTTCACATGACACCACTAAAGGAAGCAACAACATACATATCATCAAAGTATCGAACGAATACCAACTTCACATGATTACTTATAACAAGACTTCTCCCATGTCCTCAAGAACAAAAGTAACTACTCACAAATCATATTCATGTTCAAGATCAGAGGGGTATTGAATCTGCTTGAGGATCTGAACATTTAATTTCCACCAAATAAACCAACTAGCATCAACTACAAGATGTAATCAACACTACTAGCAACCCCACAAGTACCAATCTGAGATTTTGGGACAAAGATTGAATACAAGAGATGAACTAGGGTTTGAGATTAGATGGTGCTGGTGAAGATGTTGATGAAGATTGGTCCTCCGATGATGAGAGGATCGTTGGTGATGTCGATGGCTTTGATTTCCCCCTCCCGGAGGGAAGTTTCCCCAGCGGAATCGCTCCGCTGGAGAGCAAAAGTGCTCCTTGATAACCCACAAGTATAGGGGATCGCAATAGTTTTTGTGGGTAGAGTATTCAACCCAAATTTATAGATTCGACACAAGGGGAGCCAAAGAATATTTGTAAGTATTAGCAGCTGAGTTGTCAATTCAACCACACCCGGAGATTAAATATCTGCAACAAAGTGATCAGTAGCACAGTAATATGATAGTTTTGATAGCAGTGATAATAGTAGCAGTAACGGTAACAGTGATAGCAATGATTTTGTAGCAAGTGTAACAGTAGCAGCAACAGTAGTAACTTAGCAAGAACAATATATGGAAAATTCGTAGGCATTGGATCAGTGAATTCGTTGGATGATATTCATCATATAACAGTCATAACCTAGGGCGATACAAAACTAGCTCCAGTTCATAAATATAATGTAGGCATGTATCCCGTAAATAGTCATACGTGCTTATGGAAAGAACTTGCATGACATCTTTTGTCCTACCCTCCCGTGGTAGCGGGGTCCATAAGGAAACTAAGGGATATTAAGGCCTCCTTTTAATAGAGAACCGGAACAAAGCATTAACACATAGTGAATACATGAACTCCTCAAACTATGGTCATCACTGGAAAGTATCCCAACTATTGTCACTCCGGGGTTTATGGATCATAACACGTAAAGCCCTAACAAAACTAACTCGATTACATGATGAATCTCATCCAACTCCTCACCGACCAGCGAGCCTACGAAGGAATTACTCACTCCCGGTGGGGAGCATCGTGGAATTGGCGATGGAGAAGGGTTGGTGATGACGAAGACCGAAGATCCCCCTCTTTGGAGCCCCAAACGGGCTCCAGATCTGGCCTCCCAACAAAGAACAGGAGGTGGCGGCGACTCCGTGTCGTGAAACGCGATAATTCTTTCTCCTTGATTTTTCTCTCCAAATTTAGGTATTTAAGGAGTCGGAATCATGGTCTGCGGGGCCACCAAGTGGGCACAACCCACCTGGGCGCACTTGGAGGGGGGCACCCTGGTGGATTGTGATCACCCAGGGGCCCCCCTCCGGTGGTTCTTGGCTCCAGTATTTTTATTTTATTGTAAAATAAATCTCCAAAAAGTTTCGTTCCATTCTGAGAACTTTTATTTCTGCACAAAAACAACACCATGGTAGTTCTGCTGAAAACAACGTCAGTCCAGATTAGTTTCATTCAAATCATGCAAATTAGAGTCCAAAACAAGAGCAAAAGTGTTAGGAAAAGTAGATATGACGGAGACGTATCAACTCCCCCAAGCTTAAACCCTTGCTTGTCCTCAAGCAATTCAGTTGACAAACTGCAAGTGAAAAAGAAAAAACTTTTACGAACTCTTTAGTTCTCGTTTATATAAATAAGCTTAAGTAGCACCCAGGTTTTCAGCAAAGATTATGACTAACCATGTCAACAATAACTCTTAGAAATTATATTAACTCATATCAATGGCATAAGCAACTAGCGAGCAATAATAAAATATCTCAAATGTCAACACTTTGTCAAAACAACCGTGATATAATATGACAACAGTGGTATCTCGCTAGCCCTTTCTGAGACCACAAAACATAAATGCAAAGCACCTCCAAAGTTCAAGTAGCGACTAAACATTGTAATTCATGGTAGAAAAGATCCAGTCATGATGCATCCAACATTAACTATGCATAATGCATGAGGATGACAATAGTGCTCTCAGATCTGGCGCTTATTTGAGAAGGTGATGACTCAACATAAAAGTAAATAGATAGTCCCTTCGCAGAGGGAAGCAGGGATTTGCAGCGGTGCCAGAGCTCAGATTTTTAAAACAGACATAAATGTAATTTTGGGAAATGTACCCTTCCTGTTTACTTCACGACCAAAAGTTATCGATATCTTCCATGCTAAACACATTAGTGGCGGTTCCCAAGCGATAAAAGTAAAGGTTTACTCCTCCTCCACCAACAAACACACTCCACGGCTAGCCGAATCCACGGGTACCGTCCATACCAACATCATTCCTGGGGGAGTTTTGTTTAATTATTTGCAATTTTTTATTTCGGGACTGGGAATCCCTATTACCACCCCTCTCGTGCAAGGACGAGTGAATAAACACTCATCATGGGAATAACCCGCTTAGAATGGAAGATACTGACTACCCCCTGTCTATCCATGAACAATCCAGGCACACAAAAACGGATGTTTATTTGAAGTTTTTAGAGGTGGCACATGCAAATTTACTTAGAACGGCAGGGTAATACCGCATATAGGTAGATATGGTGGACTCATCTAGAATAACTTGGGTTTTAGGATTTTGATGCACAAGCAGTATTCCTGCTTAGTATAGGCGAAGGCTAGCAAATAGGTTGAGAAGCGGCTAGCTAGAGAGCAAAAACAGTCATGAACATGCGTTATGCATAATTAACATTGAATACTAGCATGAGTAGGATACGGACACCATGAACATAAATATCGTAGAGGCTATGTTGGTTTTGATTCAACTACACGTATGAACATGCGCCAAGTCAAGCCACTTGAAACATTAAGAGGAGGATACCATATCATCATACTACATCACAACCATTTTAATGCATGTTGACATCCAAGATAAATCATTATCCATTCCTAGCTACTTAAGCATGGCATGAGAAACTATAATCTCTAATTGTCATTGCAAACATGTTTGATCATAATAGGATGAATCATGGATACTAGGTTAAACATATTTACAAAAAACAGAACAAGTTGAGTTCATACCCGTTTCTCTCTGCCACAGCCAGTTCATCAAATATCGCCATTATTTCCTTTCACTTGCATGAACGAATGATATGAAAATGATAGTAGTGCAAGGATGCCGTGGACTAAGCTGGAATCTGCAAACATTTTATTCAAAAGGAGAAGACAAGGTAATATGGGCTCTTTATTAGATCAATATCAATACATACGAGAGCCACTCAACATTTTCATCGTGGTCTTCTCCTCGATTCGACTCAATAAAAAGGAAAAGAAATTCAGAGAAACACACTGAAATATTTTTGGAGTTTTTAGTTTTTCTTGAAGAAAGCAAATTAAAGAGAAAGAAAAACAAAAATGAGAAAAACTATTTACACGGGAAAGCTCCCAACAAGTAAAAGAAGAACAAGGAAATCTTTTTGGGTTTTCTTTTTAATACTACAACTAACTAAACTAGAAAGAAAAACCGAAAAGAAGCAAGAAACATTTTTTTTGGATTTTCTCAAAGTTTTTCAAACACACAAGAAGAAAGCGAGAAAATAAATCTAACATGTATAATTCAATGAAAAAGTGTGAACACCGACAATTGGAATGAAATGTGTGAATATGAATGTAATGTCGGTGGAAATACGTACTCCCCCAAGCTTAGGCTTTTTTCCTAGCTTGGTAATGACCATCCACGGCCTGCATAATAGTCGGAGTGGTAGCTCACGGAGGCTCTTGGTGTAGCCTCCTCAGCCTGTCGTGCAGCCACGACCTCCGCGTGCGCGTGGGCCTCGCTCTCGAAAACATAATACCTTCCTTTGCTGTGAAAATCAAAGAGAGCAGGCGTAGACAAAAAGGTATGCACAATAGATTTGTTATTGAACTGCAAGTTATAAGTATAATCATTGATTTTTCCCTTAAGGAACTTATGGCAATTCATGGCCTCAAAGTCTAAGTACTGAGTAGGTAGGATAGGGTCATTAGGCCAAAGTGATAAACCCAACTCCTTTGCTAAATGTGAAGCATAAATCCCACCATAAAAATATCCACTACCAGCATTGTGTTGCAATCTGCGTGCAACAATCGCTCCAAGGTTATAACATTTAATACCGGTGAGAGCAGTGTGTATGAGGCTCAAGTCAGGAGCACATAGTGTACTGCAGTCTTGCTTGCCTACGATGCATTTGCCATTAAACAGTGCAAAGTATTGAATTGATGGGAAATGAATACTTTTTATTCTACCTTGTGTCAACCCCTGTCCTCGCCGTAACAAAGATTGATCAAGAATGACTCATACTCAGATCATGGTGGCTCGTCCAGCGAACCCCAAAATGGAATTTTACACACACCACTAAACGCATCTAGAGGCATGGTAATTGGACGGTCATAAAGTTTAAACGAAACTCTAGACTCACGAGGATGGAATTTAAATTCTTTAGTAAACAATTTTGTGAGGCTGAGATGCTGGATGCACTTATCTTCAATGTAGGGACTGAGCTCGGCATTTTGAACATATTGCTCAAATTCTTCTTTAATACCTGCACTCATCATGAAATCGTCGCACGACCATAAGCATGATTTGATAGCGGCATCCCGTATTGAACTTGCACTTGGTTCAACATAAGACCGACGAGTTGAGCCACTGCTAGACGATGCCTCCGAGGACCTCCTCCTCGAAGAACTCCTTCCAAATAAGTTCATTTTATTCGCGTAAAATTTCTGGAAAAAATTGGGACACAAAATTTTTGTCAATAAAACTTCACAAGATTGATAGCAACTACTCATAAGGAGGCATGGAGGCTATATTGAGCATTCAAACTAATTAGAACTCTAAGAATTCAACATGCAAGCTCATCTATAGCAGCACCAAGAGTAGCTAATTATTCAAAATATAGTCCACTAAAGCAAAAACTAATTGGAGCAATGGAGGAGTCACATACCAAGTAGCAATCCCCCAAAACAGTTTCGGAAATGGAGCTTCAAGCAAAGAGATCGAAATCCGCGGGTTTGAGAGCAAGAACACGAGAAAGAGAGCAATGGTGATTTTTTCTGGAGGTAGGGGATGACATGGGCTAAAGAGATAAGTGAGGGGGCCCACGTCGGGACCACAACCCACCAGGGCGCGCCTAGGGCTGCTGGCATGCCCAGGTGGGTTGTGCCCACCTGGTGCACCCCCCTCTGATGTTATTTGTACTAAAAATTCAAAAATATTCAGGAAACAAAATCATATTAAATTTTCAGGGCATCCTGAGAACTTTTATTTTTTGGTCATTTTTTATTGCATGGGAAACTCAGAAAGCAAACAAAACATGGCATTTTATTTTATTTAACTAAGAAAAACAAAAAATAAAAGTTGGGAGCAGAAGGTTGTGCTTACTAAATTCATCAACTTCATACCTCTAAAAAATGATCCATTAATAAGGTTGATCAAGTCTTATTAACAACCACCTTCGATTAGCATGAAACCGAAGAACTTTTGTAAAACACTAAGTTACCTCAACAGGGATATGCATGTCCCCAACAATAAGAGTTTCTTATTTCTTTTTGGCAGTAGGTAGAGGTAGTTGAAAACTTCCAATAGTGAGTGTCGGAGATTTTTCAATAACATTAATACCATTCACTTGGAACTGTTTCTTCGGAAAGTGCACCGTATGTTCATTACCATTGATATGAAAAGTGACCTTGCTTTTATTGCAATCAATAACAACCCCTGTAGTATTCAAAAAGGGTCTACCAAGGATAATCGACATGTTGTCGTCCTCGGGCATCTCAAGTATAACAAAGTCAGTTAAGATAGTAACATTTGCAACAACAACGGACACATCTTCACAAATACCGATAGGTATGGCAGTTGATTTGTCAGCCATTTCCAAAGATATTTCAGTAGGTGTGAGTTTATTCAAATCAAGTCTTTTATATAGGGAGAAAGGCATAACACTAACACCAGCTCCTAGATCACACAAAGCAGTTTTAACATAATTTCTTTTTATGGAGCAAGGTATAGTTGGTATTCCTGGATCTTCAAGTTTTTTAGGTACTCCATCCTTAAAAGAATAATTAGCAAGCATGGTGGAGATTTCAGCTTCAGGTATTTTTCTTTTATTAGTGATGATGTCTTTCATGTATTTTGCATAAGGGGCCATCTTTAAAATATCAGTCAAGCGAGTGCGCAAAAAGACTGGCCTAAGCATTTCAGCAAAGCGTTCAAATTCTTCATCATCTTTTTTCTTAGTTGATTTAGGTGGAAAGGGCATGGGTTTTTGAACCCATGGTTCTCTTTCTCTTCCATGTTTTCTAGCAACAAAGTCTCTTTTATCATATCTTTTATTTTTAGGTTGTGGGTTATCAAGATCAACCGCTGGTTCTACTTCAACATCATTATCTAGTTGTTTATCATTGTCTGGTTGTGTGTCTTCATGAACATCATCATTATCCTTTTCATCATCACTAGATGAGTGTTCATTACCAGATTGAGTTTCAGCATCAGAAATAGAAACATCATTATCATTATCAGGAGGTTTTTCTACTTCAGGTTCACTAGAGGCATGCAAAGTCCTATCATTCTTCTTTTTCTTCTTCTTTCTAGAAGGACTAGGTGCATCAGCCTTAATTCTTTGAGAGTCTTGTTCAATTCTCTTAGGGTGTCCCTCAGGGTAAAGTAGTTCCTGAGTCATTTTACCTCCTCTAGTTGCTACTCTAACAACAAAGTCATTTATATTATTATTCATTCAATCAAGCAACTATCTTTGAGATTTAGCAACTTGTTCTAGTTGAGTTTGAACCATAGAAGCATGTTTCCCTACACCTCTTACATCATTAGTAATTCTAAATAACAAGTCACTCAAGCGAGCAATCATATTGGAGTTGTATTTCAATTGTTTCATAACATTTTCATTGAAGTGATCTTGTTTTCTGATGTAGTTGTCAAACTCATAAAGACATTGACTAGGATGTTTATTGTAAGGGATATCACTTTCATCAAATTTCATTAAAGAATTTACCTCTACCACCTTTGGTGGTGGTGCATCAAGTCCATGTATTTCTTCAATAGGAGGTAAATTTTTAACATCCTCTGCTTTAATACCTTTTTCCTTCATACTTTTCTTTGCCTCTTGCATATCTTCAGGACTGAGATATAAGATACCCCTCTTCTTCGGAGTGGGTTTAGGCGGTGGTTCAGGAAGAGTCCAATCATCATAATTTTTCAATATATTATTCAATAATTCCTCAGCTTGTTCAACAGTTCGTTCCCTAAAAACACAACCAACACAACTATCTAGGAATTCCCTAGAAGCATCGGTTAGTCCATTATAGAAGATATCAAGTATTTCATTTTTCTTAAGAGGATGATCAGGCAAAGCATTAAGTAATTGGAGAAGCGTCCCCCAAGCTTGTGGGAGACTCTCTTCTTCAATTTGCACAAAGTTAAATATTTCCTGTAAGGCAGCTTGTTTCTTATGAGCAGGAAAATATTTTCAGAGAAGTAATAGATCATATCCTGGGGACTACGCACACAACCAGGAGCAAGAGTATAGTACCATATCTTAGCATCACCCTTTAATGAGAACTAAAATAATTTGAGAATATAGTAGTAGCGAATCTTCTCATCATGAGCAAATAGGGTGGCTATATCATTTAATTTAGTGCGGTGTGCCACAACAGTTTCAGTTTCATAGCCATGGAAAGGATCAAATTCAACCAAAGTAATTAACTCTGGGTCGACGGAGAATTCATAATCCTTATCATCAACAAAGATAGGTGAAGTAGCAAACTTAGGATCACATTTCATTCTAGCATTCAAAGACTTTTCTTTCAGTTTGCATGGTAATTTCTTAAGATCATCTCTATCATTGCAAGCAAGAAAATCTCTAGCTGTCTCCTCATCCATAACATAACCTTCAGGTATCTTAGGCAATTCATATCTAGGAGAGCTAGGCCTAATAGGTGTTTCAAGATTTCCAGTTTCAAATACTTCATCAGTTTTAACATTCTCAATATCTTAACCTCTAGCAATTTGTTCATCAAGAAATTCACCTAGTGGCATATTATCATCAAGCAAGGTACTAGCATCATCATGTGTAGAATTCAAAGCAGAAGTAGCATCATCAATAACTTGCGACATATCAGGATTAATAGCATGTGGTGGTGTTGCAAGTCTACTCAAAATAGAAGGTGAATCAAGTGCAGAGTGTGATGGCAGTTCCTTACCTCCCTTCGTCTTAGAGGAAAAAAATCTTAGTCTTGGTATCCTTCAGATTCTTCATAATGATAGATAGATAATAATTCTAAGTGACTCAACAAATATAGCTATGCTCCCCGGCAATGGCGCCAGAAAAAGGTCTTGATAACCCACAAGTATAGGGGATCGCAACAGTTTTCGAGGGTATAGTATTCAACCCAAACTTATAGATTCGACACAAGGGGAGCCAAAGAATATTTGTAAGTATTAGCATCTGAGTTGTCAATTCAACCACACTTGGAGATTAAATATCTGCAGCAAAGTGATCAGTAGCACAGTAATATGATAGTTTTGATAGCAGTGATAATAGTAGCTGTAACGGTAACAGTGATAGCAATGATTTTGTAGCAAGTGTAACAGTAGCAGCAACAGTAGTAACTTAGCAAGAATAATATATGGAAAATTCGTAGGCATTGGATCAGTAAATTCGTTGGATGATATTCATCATATAACAGTCATAACCTAGGGCAATACAAAACTAGCTCCAGTTCATAAATATAATGTAGGCATGTATCCCGTAAATAGTCATACGTGCTTATGGAAAGAACTTGCATGACATCTTTTGTCCTACCCTCCCGTGGCAGCGGGGTCCATAAGGAAACTAAGGGATATTAAGGCCTCCTTTTAATAGAGAATGGAACAAAGCATTAACACATAGTGAATACATGAACTCCTCAAACTACGGCATCACCGGAAAGTATCCCAACTATTGTCACTCCGGGGTTTACGGATCGTAACACGCAATAGGTGAATATGACTTGCAAGATCAGATCTAGAACATAGATATAATGGTGAAAACATAAACGGTTCAGATCTGAAATCATGGCACCCGGGCCCAAAGTGACAAGCATTAAGCATGGCAAAGTCATAACAACATCAGTCTCAGAACATAGTGGATACCAGGGATCAAGCCCTAACAAAACTAACTCAATTACATGATGAATCTCACCCAACTCCTCACTGACCAGCGAGCCTACGAAGAAATTGCTCACTCCCAGTGGGGAGCATCATGGAATTAGTGATGGAGAAGGGTTGGTGATGACGAAGACCGAAGATCCCCCTCTCCGGAGCCGCAAACCGGCTCCAGATCTGGCCTCCCGACGAAGAACAGGAGGTGGCGGCGGCTCCGTATCGTGAAATGTGATAATTTTTTCTCCCTGATTTTTCTCTCCAAATTTAGGTATTTAAGGAGTCGGAATCAGGGTCTGCGGGGCCACCAGGTGGGCACAACCCACCTGGGCGCGCCTGGAGGTGGTGAGGCGCCCTGGTGGGTTGTGCTCACCTAGGAGGCCCCCTCCGGTGGTTCTTGGCTCCAGTATTTTTCTTTTATTGTAAAATAAATCTCCAAAAAGTTTCATTCCATTCCGAGAACTTTTATTTCTGCACAAAAACAACACCATGGTAGTTCTGCTGAAAACAACGTCAGTCCGGGTTAGTTTCATTCAAATCATGCAAATTAGAGTCCAAAACAAGAGCAAAAGCGTTAGGAAAAGTAGATACGACAGAGATGTATGAAATCCCCCAAGCTTAAACCCTTGCTTGTCCTCAAGCAATTTAGTTGACAAACTGAAAGTGAAAAACAAAAACTTTTACGAACTCTTTTGTTCTTGTTTACATAAATAAGCTTAAGTAGCACCCAGGTTTTCAGCAAAGATGATGACTAACCATGTCAACAATAACTCTTAGAAATTATATTAACTCATATCAATGGCATAAGCAACTAGCGAGCAATAATAAAATAACTCAAATGTCAACACTTTGTCAAAACAACCGTGATATAATATGACAACAGTGGTATCTCGCTAGCCCTTTCTGAGACCGCAAGACATAAATGCAGAGCACTTCCAAAGTTCAAGCAGCGACTAAACATTGTAATTCATGGTAGAAAAGATCCAGTCATGATGCATCCAACATTAACTATGCACAATGCATGAAGATGACAATAGTGCTCTCAGATCTGGCGCTTATTTGAGAAGGTGATGACTCAACATAAAAGTAAATAGATAGTCCCTTCGCAGAGGGAAGCAGGGATTTGCAGCGGTGCTAGAGCTCAGATTTTTAAAACAGGCATAAATGTAATTTTGGGAAATGCACCCTTCCTGTTTACTTCACGGAGACGTATCACTCCTGCAAATCACCATCACAAGTTTGTACAGAGCTTATTTTTGTTGGGAAATGTAGTGGAAAATATATTTTTTGCCCTACGAACACCCATGAACAATATGAAGATGCATATCAGGTTTGGATCAACGATCGTTACTAACTCCAGAGTGCAGCGAAAGTAGACGAGTCAGTGTAGATCGTACTTGGAGTCCCTCGTACGATCCCTCGAACAGAAGACCGAAAGCGCAACCTCTCTACTTGGTTGCAAGCGTACGATCTTCACGATCCAGCAGTGCTTCGCCGTCCAGAGCTAATCATCGCCGGAGAATTAGAGAGAGGATAGAACCACACGGGACTTCTAATTATGAGGATTAGAGGTGGCTAGGGCTAGCTCTAATTAGTCAACTAGGACCAACTAGAACTAGAACTAGATCAACTAGAGGAGCCTCCAAAACTTGTGTCATCATAGGGTGGAAATCCTCTAGTATATATAGGTTTAGGGGAGAGGAGGCGGCAACCACCAAGGGGAAGGAGTCCCCCTTGGTGCGTCGGCCTAGGTGGGGGGGGGGAGTTGGACTCCCACCCCTTGTAGGATTCAGCCTCCTATAGTGGGAAAGGGGGGACACCTCCCTATTGGGCCCTTGTGGCCCAATTCCTTCTCCACCTCTTGGCCTTATTAGGCCCATTGGTATTAAATTAAATATATATTTGTTCTAAAAAAATTCAGAGCATTATATATATATATAATTTAACATACCCAAAAACATTTTCCACCTATATATAATTAATCGGTAATAGCCGAAATTACCCGATATTCAACAAAACCCTTTCGGTGACCTCGAAACGCTTCCGGAACCTCTCAAAACTATTTCGGATATTAATGAAACAATTCCATAAATATATTCTCATTACTCCCGTACCACTAACACTCATCAGATCATTATTACCTTAATATTGTGACCCTGTAGGTTCGGTAAATCATAGACATGAACGAAACCCCTTCGTTCAATGACCGATAGCGGAACCGTGGACATCCATATCGGTCCCTATGATTACATGAATGATATTCAACTGAACCTTTGGTTATCATGTGTTGTTCCTTTGGCTTCGCGGTACTTTACAAAACTTAATGTGCATCGGTATCCTCCTAAGTCATCACCATGCTCACTATACCATTGCTCCCATTACCGGTTTTGTTCTTCTTTCTCGTTAATGTGTTATGGCATCCCTGTGACATAGCCACCTGTGTCTGGCCAGACGATGATGGATGCCGTCACACCGAGAGGGCCCTAAGAATATCTCTCCATCGTCGGAGGAGCAAATCCCACTCTCGAGCTATCCAGTCACTTATCAAACTTTCCGGTGAACCTGAAAGTTGTCGTTATGATCACCTTGTTATATATGACGTTTGAGCAACCCCAAAGCCCACCGTCTGGTAGGAAGTGACCGAGAAACTCTCATGGTCTGAGGAACTAAAACACATGCTAACACTTCATGTTATAACAGATTATTTCAGACGATATAATCACAAATATAACAGACAAGTATTGGGTCAATTCAATATGATCATTCTTCTAACGTCATACCCTCAATGTTGTTTTAGGACTATCGTTACACTTAACGATATCCTAAGATCCGGAAAACGTGACCACCAACAACACTTGAGCCACTCTTAGAGACGAGACCGGGAACCTATTGTTAACCATTTATCATTTCACACGTGTTATGAGTTTTCCACTGAATCACATATTCCAGGATCATAGCAGTTATAGCATGAAATAAAAACTCATAATTATGAATAATGAAAATATAATAATACAATATTATTGCGCATATTTCCAACATTCTCCCACTTGCACTAGAGTCAATAATCTAGCTGCATAGTCTTCAAACACCTATGGCTTATTTGGTGTTGCTCATGCTTTGCTTGTGGTAGAGCCTTTGTCTTTAGTTTTGACATATTCAAAACAATGTAATATTTGTGTTAGTCTTGTCTGATTTTAAGGATCTCAATCCATCTTGCTTTGATCTATAACATTTTATTCAATATTATCATATTATTGGACTCATTGCACTTAGAATGACACCAACTTTATCAAGACTCTTCTTGATTATATTGGCATCATAATTTGGATCCACCCATTTATATCAAGACTCTTCTTGATTAGCCATATTCACAATATAATTCTTATGGGTTTACAACTTTTGTAACATCCAATTATATCAAGTCATTTCTTGATTCGGACAATATTGAAACATCTAATGTTTTCAAAACACATATCTCTATATAGAATCAAAAATATTGTTCACAAAATAATTCTAAGCAATTATCATAGCCCAAATTAATCAATTATGAAGTTGATATTCATACATTCTCAATAATGAACTTTAACTTCATATTCTCAAAATAATACATTTTTTTTGAGATCCTTGATATCTGTTAAAACACTTAGAAAACTCTTTGGCCCTTTATATATCATAACTATCAAGATGAATTCATTCAACTACCCATGCTTATCAATTGATTCTCATAAGCATCGAGTTATATGACAATGAGAGAAAACATTTTCTCCATTTAAACCTTTTAAACCTTTGTCAAAATATATAAACTTATTTTAGCTCAATTAGACATTTGATCTATCTTTATAGATTCTTTTATGCCCAATATTTTGCCTTACAATTTGACAGAAAACATGTTTCAAAACCATTTTGTTTTTGCTCCGAAGTTTTATATTATTTCCATTCCATAATATGTCATATACATATGAGATCAAAAATACTATATAGCTCCCACTGAGTTTTATATATATACACAAAGTACTTTTATCATTTTGACAGGATCAAAATCTCAATGCCAGATCTCTTGTTATAATCTTCAAAAAACTCTTTTGAAGTTTGTACATTTACCCGGTGTCCTGAGGATTTTAATACTTTTCTGGTTGTATAATTCATACATCCTTTCCTATTTAGGAAACTTGTTTTGATATCCATTCTATTTACTTCATACACTTTGAAGCATCAACCAAGTTCTAAACTTGTTTATTATGTATGAACATTAACAACTAAGTTCTAAACTTAATTGTATATGAATTTTCATTCTGGTGTGCATGGCTATGAGCCATTCCTTTGAGATGGGCGCCGCCATTGCTTCCCTGTAGTGTGCTAGTTCATCTTCTTCCAAGATAAATATCTCATTGTAAATTTTCAGAAAATTCAATGATATTCCTAATTTGCATAATCCAGTTACAAGCTTTAGAGTTTCTACACCTAATGTAGTAACTTACGATTTATTTTGCACACAATCTATCGAAACAACTTCTGGTTTGTTAATCCTGCTTATAATCCTTTCCAAGGTGTAATGTCCTCCCACTTATTTCTTTGACAAGAAAACCCTTTCTTGAAAAAGTGTCCGTCCGTGACAAACACTTTGCCCTTTGAACATTTCAATGGAAGTAATCCAAATCATGTTTTTGAAATATCCTACAATTCAGCATTTATCTGGCCTATAAACTCCATAACTCATCTGGTTTCTATTAGCCAGACTAATATGCGGTGCTCTGTTTAGTGTATATATTGTTGTTTCAATTATACCCCAAATATTATAAAAGCAGATCGGTAATAAAATAGTTCCACAATTATTCGAGTGTCTTGCTAAACTTATGACTCAGATAATTTTCTTCAATATTGAAGAATCACTTTATCTTTTGTCATAATGATCCTTATCTTCATTATAAAATATTTGAACTCTTCAAATAATATATTTTGAAACTCCTTTGAACTATTCCAACATTTCAAATTTTATGTTAAGTAAATCATATTTTCCTAATCTTTAATGAAGCATAATTATCCACCACTCCCTGTGTTATTCATCGGACCTTATAGATCACTATGTATTCATTTATTTGATTTCTCAATCAAGATGATTCAATACTTCATCTATATGAAGATTATTTCCCAATATAACCAAGCAGTGCCACATTTAAGTGGAGCTCATCAGTCTTTCCAAGACGTTTTGCATTAATGTTATAAATTTTTCAAATCAAGATTCACGAATCAACCATCAAAATCTGAGGTAAATCCAAACATATTCTTATAACCACTTCAACAACTATTGTTCAAAACTTTATAAGAATACCCGTTGCATAATCCAAAACATAATGTCTTACACAACTCTGGAACGTAATAACTATTATTTGATCCTAAGATAAATCTTGAAGATAGACTCCATCAGTCTCGAGTAGCGATGCCATCACCATCCTTGACTAGCATCACGTCTTTATTTCTTCTCAACTTGTGAGCTTTCTGTAGTCGCTGCATCGGATTGCAAATGAGAGCAATCGGTCAGTATCAAATAGTTGTGACATATAGAAACAAGTAAAGCAACATTAACTTTGTATAACTTTTATACCTTTACCGGAAGAACCATTCTTCTTATCTGCCAAGTACTTCTTGCAGTTACGCTTCCAGTGACCCTTCTGTTTGCTGTAGAAACATTCAATCTCCTTAGTGGCTCCGCCCTTGTTTTTCTTCTGAGAAACGGTCTTACCGACACCAGTAGATTTCTTCTCGGACTTGCCCTTCTTCTTGAAACCGGTAGTCTTGTTGACCATCAACACTTCTTTGTTCTTCTACATCCCAGCTTCCGCAGTTTTGAGCATAGCAAACTACTCCTTTGCACTTTTCTCCATCTCGTTCATGTTGTAATTCACATTAAACCATCGTAAGATGGGGGGAGTGAAGCAAGCACAATATTTGTACCAAGTGTTGGCGGAATTCCAAATTCCAGTGAAGCAAGTCTATCAACATAGCCAGCAAGCTTCACTATATGCTCACTCACCGAGGAACCCTCTTTCTTCTTGCACTCAATCAGGGCCTTGGTTAATTCAAACCGTTCGGTTCTTGCCTGTTTCTTGTATAGAACTTCCAGTGACCCAATTATAAATTGCGTGGTAGATCGTTCAAAATGCTTCTGTAGTTCATGATCCATGCAAGTTAACATGAGACACCAGACTGCCTCATAGTCATCACTACGAGCAGCATAAGCAGCAACTTCTTATTGTGGTGCATCCTTTGTGGGAGCATAACCCAGGGGCTGATCCAGCACGTACTCCTTCTTAGCACTCCTGAGAACAAATCTTAGGTTCCGGATCCAATTCGCATAGTTTCCACCATTCGCAACCAACTTTTTGTTCTCAAGCATAGGGGCAAAGTTGAACATATTGTGAGCCATTTAATGATAAAACACACAAATAATTTTAGACACAATTGATAATTAATATTGCACTAGCTACTAAAACAAATTTTAATTTAAAGTGCACTCCCACTCAAATTAATATCTCTCATAATTAATAGTGAGTGATTCAAGATCCAAGTCTAGTTTTCAGCCATTGATGTGGACATCACTGATGGCGAGAATTTTGACCAATGGGCAAACTTTTGCCAAACATCTCTCCATATGACTCTTGTTCATCTTTTGATGCTTTGTGCTCCGATCTCAGAATGATTCTGCTAGAACTTCAAGACAATCGAGTGCTATCTGCATACATGGTCTCACCATCCCCGTCTTACACCTCACGTCCCGTTTGTACACATGTGGACATGACACACTTCGGAACGCTACGTGTTATAGACGGTTGCAACACTGGGAAGATCACATTTTAACTTGATATTTACTGTGAGAGGTCACCCTAATAATTGACTATTGTGCAATCAAAGGGTGCAAACAACAAAGGGATAAACATCTCAGGCAATTCATAATAGCATGATATGGTATAGCCCTGGGCACCGGGAATTCTCCATGATCATCTTCAATCTCCAGTTGAAGCGACGTGACGGCCAATATTTCGTTGCCGTGGCGGCAATCTCAGAAAATGTTGTCGTGGCGGCCGTTTCAGAAAACGTTGCCGTGGCACCAAAAAATCTGAAATTCCGTCGTGGCACAAAATTATAGCTCCTCGTCCCGCGTCTGGTACACCTTTTCCTCGTCGGGGTCCTCCGTGTACGTCTTGCCACCGTCATGTGTAACCTATCTCTATGATATTTACAATAAGGTGGCAATCTCGTGGCTCCAGCCATCATGTCGTGACGTGCAGGCCACTTAACATTACAACATATAACCATCTCATACATAAACTCATTATCATGACGAAGGCTATACCACATCATATGCAAACCCTGCAAAACCAAGTTAGACATCCTCTAATCGGTTTGAAGTTTTCTAATTACGTGGCTTCTAGGGTTTCCGGAAAAACCTACCTACCTACGTGCACACCATAAAGTGATAATCCTTGTTGCTAGATTAACTTTCGGGGCGTGTGAAAGAAGATACTTAATTAAAAATCTCGTTCCCCCACACTAAACTTCGTCTAATATGCGTGACCCCCTAGAAGAACATCCATCTTCACCGCCCTCTTGCGTACGCGATGGTTCACTATTCTTGACTATGGTGAAGCCCAAGGAACTGTTAGCAGATCGTCAACAGTCAGAGCCGAGCGATTGTCAGAACCTTGTGAAAAGCGACACCATGCCATCAATGAACTGAACCGAAGCAACACTCGAGGGAAGCATAGCAAGAAAATCACCCTCACAATCACATGTGATCTAGATCGAAACCTACATCTAGTCATAGAACCGCTTATGATGTCACTGTTGGGAAACATAGTAGAAAATAAAAAAATTCCGCCCTACGAACATCCAAGAACAATATGAATGTGACGCCCGGATAATTAAGCAACAGTAATCTCCCGTTAATGGTGCCATGTCATAGCATTACTATTGCTAATCCTCACTTGATCCAAATCATAATTCCAACTCAAATTCAATTTAAAGTCCAAAATTCAAATTTCTCAAACATGCAAAATAAAATGTTCAAAGTGTGGCAAATATTCCATAACTAATTATGGTGGCGACCCAACACTTTTGTGAAGTATTTAAATGCCATTTTCTGAATATAACAGTGGCTAAAAACAATTATTAAATGCTTTTAAAATTAATAAAAATACTAAACTATTTTATTTTGAACCTCAAACTAAATGTGGTAGTGGTATAATTAGTAAAACCAATTTAGGTGCTGTTCCTATATTTTATAAAGCTAATTTCTATTCAAAAATAAAATAAAACTAAAACTGTAAAAAGAAAAATAATAAACAAAACCAAAACAAAAAAGGAAAATAAAACCCCCACCGCCCTTGGGCCTCGGCCAACTGGCCGACCCAGTCGGCCACCCACCCGAGCTGGCCCACCTTGCCCCCCCGGTCGCTCCCCCCTCCCTTCCTGTTCCTCTGCCTCGGTCGCTACAGGGCCGGGCTCTGCCCGACCACCTCGCCGGCGTCGAGGGGGAGGGGATAAGGGCAAGCCGTCCGCCTCCTCGATCCCCCGCACCCCACTTGTCCCCTCGCTCCCCACTCCTTCTCTCTCCCCCTTGTCTAGATCTCCTCCTCCCGAGTGCCTCCATCGCCGTTCGTCGCCTGCTACTTCTTGAGCTTGAGTTGGTTTTTCCCTTGAAGAGGAAAGGGTGATGCAGCAAAGTAGAGATAAGTATTTCCCTCAGTTTGAGAACCAAGGTATCAATCCAGTAGGAGACAACGCACAAATCACCGAATACCTGCACAAACAATCAAACAACTTGCACCCAACGCGATAAAGGGGTTGCCAATCCCTTCACGGTTACTTGCAAAAGTGAGATCTGATAGATATAGATGAAACTAAATAAAAGATAAAGTAAATATTTTTGGTATTTTTGGTTTATAGATCGGAAAGTAAAAGATTGCAAAATAGTAGATCGGAAACTAATATGATGGAAAATAGTAGATCGGAAACTTATATGATGGAAAATAGTAGATTGGAAACTTATATGATGGAAAATAGACCCGGGGGCCATAGGTTTCACTAGAGGCTTCTCTCAAGATAGCAAATAATACGGTGGGTGAACAAATTACTGCCGAGCAATTGATAGAAAAGTGCAAAGTTATGACGATATCTAAGGCAATGATCATGAATATAGGCATCACGTCCGTGTCAAGTAGACCGAAACGATTCTGCATCTACCACTATTACTCCACACATCGACCGACTCCTGCCTGCATCTAGAGTATTAAGTTCATGAAGAACAGAGTAACGCATTAAGTAAGATGACATGATGTAGAGGAATAAACTCAAGCAATATGATGTAAACCCCATCTTTTTATCCTCGATGGCAACAATACAATACGTGCCTTGCTGCTCCTACTATCACTGGGAAAGGACACCGCAAGATTGAACCCAAAGCTAAGCACTTCTCCCATTGCAAGAAAAACCAATCTAGTTGGCCAAACCAAACCGATAGTTCGAAGAGAATTACAAAGATATCAAATCATGCATAAAAGAATTCAGGGAAGATTCAAATAATATTCATAGATAATCTGATAATAAATCCACAATTCATCGGATCTCGGCAAACACACCGTAAAAAAGTATTACATCGAATAGATCTCCAAGAACATCGAGGAGAACATGGTATTGAGAATCAAAGAGAGAAAAGAAGCCATCTAGCTACTAGCTATGGACTCGTAGGTCTGAGATAAACGACTCACGCTTCATCGGAAGGGCAATAGGGTTGATGTAGAAGCCCTCCGTGATTGAATCCCCCTCCGGCAGGGTGCCGAAAAAGGTCCCTAGATGGGATCTCACGGGTACAGAAGGTTGCAGCGGTGGAAAAGTGTTTTCGTGGATGCCTCTGGTGGTTTGGGAACATATGTGAATATATAGGCGAAAGAATTAGGTAAGGAGGGTCATGGGGGGCCCACAAGGTAGGGGGCACGCCCTACCCCCCTGGGCGCGCCCTCCACCCTTGTGGCCGCCTCGTGGCTCCTCCGACTTCATCTCCAAGTCTCCTGGGTGTCTTCTGGTCAAATAAAAATCATCGCGGAGATTTTATTCCGTTTGGTATTCCTTCTCCACGAAGCTAAAAAACAAGGAAAAAACAGAAACTGGCACTGGGCTCTAGGTTAATAGGTTAGTCCCAAAAATAATATAAAATAGCATATTAATGCATATAAAACATCCAAAACAGATAATATAATAGCATGGAACAATAAAAAATTATAGATACGTTGGAGACGTATCAAGCATCCCCAAGCTTAATTCCTGCTCGTCCTCGAGTAGGTAAATGATAAAAACAGAATTTTTGATGTGGAATGCTACCTAACATACTTATCCATGTAATTTTCTTTATTGTGGCATGAATGTTCAGATCCATAACATTCAAAACAAAAGTTTAATATTGGCATAAAAACAATAATACTTCAAGCATACTAACAAGGCAATTATGTCTTCTCAAAATAACATGGCCAAAGAAAGCTTATCCCTACAAAATCACATAGTCTGGCTATGCTCCATCTTCATCACACAAAATATTCAAATCATGCACAACCCCGATGACAAGCCAAGCAATTGTTTCATACTTTTGATGTTCTCAAACTTTTTCAACTTTCACGTAATACATGAGCGTGAGCCATGGACATAACACTATAGGTGGAATATAATATGGTGGTTGTGGAGAAGACAAAAAGAAGGAGATAGTCTCACATCAACTAGGCGTATCAACGGGCTATGGAGATGCCCATCAATAGATATCAATGTGAGTGAGTAGGGATTGCCATGCAACAGATGCACTAGAGCTATAAGTTTATGAAAGCTCAAAAGAAAACTAAGTGGGTGTGCATCCAACTCGCTTGCTCACGAAGACCTAGGGCAATTTGAGGAAGCCCATCATTGGAATATACAAGCCAAGTTCTATAATAAAAAATTCCCACTAGTATATGAAAGTGGCAATATAGGAGACTCTCTATCATGAAGATCATGGTGCTACTTTGAAGCACAAGTGTGGTAAAAGGATAGTAACATTGTCCCTTCTCTCTTTTCTCTCATTTTTTTATTTGGGCCTTCTCATTTTTTTTGCCTCTTTTTTTTCGTCCGAAGTCTCATCCCGACTTGTGGGGGAATCATAGTCTCCATCATCCTTTCCTCACATGGGACAATGCTCTAACAATGAAGATCATCACACTTTTATTTACTTACAACTCAAAAATTACAACTCGATACTTAGGACAAAATATGACTCTATATGAATGCCTCCGGCGGTGTACCGGGATGTGCAATGAATCAAGAGTGACATGTATGAAAGAATTATGAATGGTGGCTTTACCACAAATACGATGTCAACTACATAATCATGCAAAGCAATATGACAATGATGAAGCGTGTCATAATAAGCGGAACGGTGGAAAGTTGCATGGCAATATATCTCGGAATGGCTATGGAAATTCCATAATAGGTAGGTATGGTGGCTGTTTTGAGGAAGGTATATGGTGGGTGTATGGTACCGGCGAAAGTTGCGCGGCACTAGAGAGGCTAGCAATGGTGGAAGGGTGAGAGTGCGTATAATTCATGGGCTCAACATTAGTCATAAAGAAATCACATACTTATTGCAAAAATCTATTAGTTATCGAAACAAAGTACTACGCGCATGCTCCTAGGGGGTAGATTGGTAGGAAAAGACCATCGCTCGTCCCCGACCGCCACTCATAAGGAAGACAATCAATAAATAAATCATGCTCCGACTTCATCACATAACGGTTCACCATACGTGCATGCTACAGGAATCACAAACTTTAACACAACTATTTCTCAAATTCACAATTACTCACTAGCATGACTCTAATATTACCATCTCTATATCTCAAAACACTCATAAGGAATCAAACTTCTCATAGTATTCAATGCACTTTATATGAAAGTTTTTATTATATCCCTCTTGGATGCTTATCATATTAGGACTAAATTTATAACCAAAGAAAATTACCATGCTGTTTAAAGGCTCTCAAAATAATATAAATGAAGCATGAGAGTTCAACAATTTATATAAAATAAAACCACCACCGTGCTCTAAAAAGATATAAGTGAAGCACTAGAGCAAAATTGCCTAGCTCAAAAGATATAAGTGAAGCACATAGAGTATTCTAATAAATCACGATTCATGCGTGTCCCTCTCAATAGGTGTGTACAACAAGGATGATTTTGGCAAACTAAAAATCAAAGACTCAAATCATACAAGACGCTCCAAGCAAAACACATATCATGTGGTGAATTAAAATATAGCCTCAAGTAAAGTTACCGATAGACGAAGACGAAAGAGGGGATGCCTTCGAGGGCATCCCCAAGCTTAGGCTCTTGGTTGTCCTTGAATATTACCTTGGGGTTCCTTGGGCATCCCCAAGCTTAGGCTCTTGCCACTCCTTATTCCATAGTCCATCAAATCCTTACCCAAAACTTGAAAACTTCACAACACAAAACTCAACAGAAAATCTCATAAGCTCCGTTAGTATAAGAAAATAAATCACCACTTTTGGTACTGTTGTGAACTCATTCTTTATTTATATTGGTGTAATATATACTGTATTCCAACTTTTCCATGGTTTATACCCCCCGATACTACCCATAGATTCATCAAAATAAGCAAACAACACAAGGAAAACAGAATCTGTCAAAAACAGAACAGTCTGCGAAGATCCGAATTGTTATAATACTTATGTAACTCAAAAAATTCTGAAAAATTAGGAAAACATAGGAAATTTGTATATAAATATCGTGTAAAAAATTCAGGGTTTTTAAACTATCTATTGAATTATTAAAATTCTGTGACTGGACACAAAAGTTTCTGTTTTTCAGCAAGATCAAATCAACTATCACCCTAAGCCATCCCAATGGTCTTACTTGGCACAAACACTAATTAAAACACAAAACCACATCTAACCAGAGGCTATATGAATTATTCAAAGCAAAACAGGAACAAAAAATCAAAAACAAAAATAAAATTGGGTTGCCTCCCAACAAGCGCTATTGTTTAACGCCCTTAGCTAGGCATAAAAACATGAATAGATCTAGGTATTGTCATCTTTGGTATGCAATCCATCAATCACACACTTATAATCCTTAGGGGGTTCTTTGGTTTTGTCAATGATCAAACTCCTAGGCAAGAAATCAAGAAATTCACTTGTAGCAATTGGTTCCTTAATAATATCGAAAAAATTGGGGTGAACACTTATTGTTTTGAGATCTTCATTTTCCTTACTAGAAGATTCACCCTTATTCTTAGGAACCTAAGTAAACTTGGCAATCTTAGTAGGAGTAAGATTTTGAGCAGTTTTAACAGAGGAAAAAGTGGAACCCAAGTTGGTAATTATAGCTTCTAGTTTGCCGATTCTAGTAGAATCTTGATCTATATTTTCATTAACTATGGGTTCCTTTTCCCTAAGGTTTTTTTAAAGTAACTCCTACCTTAGATCCATATTGAGTAATCTGATTATGAATCTTTTTATCCAAATTTTCAATCAACTCTGCGGTAGCAATTTTATTCTCAATAATATCCAACCTTTGCATCACATATTCCAAGGTTAAAACAGTTCCATTGATCAAAAGAGGTGGTGGGCCTAGCAAATCTATCATGGCATTGTAAGAATAAAAAGTATGGCTCCCCAAGAAATTTCCCCCGTAATGGTATCTAGAACATATCTATCCAAGGAGTAATGCCTACATAAAAATTGCGAAGAAGAACGGCAGTAGATTGCTTTCGAGTAGATCTATTTTCAGCATTGCAAATTCTATACCAAGCATCTTTTAAATTTTCTCCCTCCCTTTGTTTAAAATTGAGAACTTCGTTATCGGGAGTGCTAACAATGATGGGAGGACTAGCCATGGGAACGAGACAAGCGATCAAATGCACGAGCAAACAAAAGGCAAACGAAGAAGATGAACGGAAGAAGGGCGAATAAAAAGGCAAATCTTTTCGAAAATCGTTTTAGAAGTGGGGGAGAGGAAAACGAAAGGCAAATGGCGAATAATATAATGCAAGAGATGAGAGTTTATGATGGGTACTTGGTATGTCTTGACTTGGCGTAGATCTCCCCGGCAACGGTGCCAAAAATTCTTCCTGCTACTTCTTGAGCTTGCGTTGGTTTTTCCCTTGAAGAGAAAAGGGTGATGCAGCAAAGTAGAGATAAGTATTTCCCTCAGTTTGAGAACCAAGGTATCAATCCAGTAGGAGACAACACACAAATCACCGAATACCTGCACAAACAATCAAATAACTTGCACCCAACGCGATAAAGGGGTTGTCAATCCCTTCACGGTTACTTGCAAAAGTGAGATCTGATAGATATAGATGAAACTAAATAAAAGATAAAGTAAATATTTTTGGTATTTTTGGTTTATAGATCGGAAAGTAAAAGATTGCAAAATAGTAGATCGGAAACTAATATGATGGAAAATAGTAGATCAGAAACTTATATGATGGAAAATAGTAGATTGGAAACTTATATGATGGAAAATAGACCCGGGGGCCATAGGTTTCACTAGAGGCTTCTCTCAAGATAGCAAATAATACGGTGGGTGAACAAATTACTGCCGAGCAATTGATAGAAAAGCGCAAAGTTATGATGATATCTAAGGCAATGATCATGAATATAGGCATCACGTCCATGTCAAGTAGACCGAAACGATTCTGCATCTACTACTATTACTCCACACATCGACCGACTCCTGCCTGCATCTAGAGTATTAAGTTCATGAAGAACAGAGTAACGCATTAAGTAAGATGACATGATGTAGAGGAATAAACTCAAGCAATATGATGTAAACCCCATCTTTTTATCCTCGATGGCAACAATACAATACGTGCCTTGCTGCCCCTACTGTCACTGGGAAAGGACACCGCAAGATTGAACCCAAAGCTAAGCACTTCTCCCATTGCAAGAAAAACCAATCTAGTTGGCCAAACCAAACCGATAGTTCGAAGAGAATTACAAAGATATCAAATCATGCATAAAAGAATTTCAGAGAAGATTCAAATAATATTCATAGATAATCTGATCATAAATCCACAATTCATTGGATCTCGGAAAACACACCGCAAAAATATATTACATCGAATAGATCTCCAAGAACATCGAGGAGAACATGGTATTGAGAATCAAAGAGAGAAAAGAAGCCATCTAGCTACTAGCTATGGACCCGTAGGTCTGAGATAAACTACTCACGCTTCATTGGAAGGGCAATAGGGTTGATGTAGAAGCCCTCCGTGATTGAATCCCCCTCCAGCAGGGTGCCGAAAAAGGTCCCTAGATGGGATCTCACGGGTACAGAAGGTTGCAGCGGTGGAAAAGTGTTTTCGTGGATGCCTCTGGTGGTTTGGGAACATATGTGAATATATAGGCGAAAGAATTAGGTCAGGAGGATCACGGGGGCCCCACAAGGCAGGGGGGCACGCCCTACCCCCCTGGGCGCGCCCTCCACCCTTGTGGCCGCCTCGTGGCTCCTCCGACTTCATCTCCAAGTCTCCTGGGTGTCTTTTGGTCCAAGAAAAATCATCGCGACGATTTTATTCCGTTTGGACTCCGTTTGGTATTCCTTCTCCACGAAGCTAAAAAACAAGGAAAAAACAGAAACTGGCACTGGGCTCTAGGTTAATAGGTTAGTCCCAAAAATAATATAAAATAACATATTAATGCATATAAAACATCCAAAACAGATAATATAATAGCATGGAACAATAAAAAATTATAGATACGTTGGAGACGTATCATCGCCCACCACCGCGGCGACCGGTGCCCCCGTTCCCACCCATCGGGTCCAACGGAACCGCTGCGGTCGTCCATGTCGACCTAGCCCGCTGGATCAAGCCGAGACGCCCCCGCAGCTCCGTCCCGACCTCGTCTTCGACCTCGGTGCCCGGAGCTCGCCGCCGTCGATCCACTCCGCCCCGACCCCTTCCGGCTTCTCCTGCAGCTCCTAAACCTCACACCGAGCCTCCTTGTGCTCCTCGGTGAGCTCTCCTCCCGTTCCTCCCTATTTCCCCTCAAATCCCCGCCGGACCATCACTGCTCGCTGACCACGGCCACCATGACCGCGCCCACCTCGCGCTCCCGCGCCCGACTCCGGTTGCTGCTTGTGGTACGCGCTCGCCCGCCGCCATTGCCTGCTGCTGCATCGCTGCGCGCCGCCCCGTCCTCCCAGTCCCGCGCTGCTTGCAGCCGCTCGCGCGCCCGCGGCTCCTTCTGCCTACGGCTACGCTGCTATGGCTCGCACTCGCCGCGCTCGCTGGCCGCGCGCCCGCCAGGGCTGCTACTGCCCGGGCCGCGCCCTGCTCGCGTGCTGTTGCCTTGCGTGCTGCTGCTCCTAGCGTCATGGCTACTACTCTGGTACGCTGCTTCTACTGCCGCTGCTACGTATACTGCTGCTGCCCGCGCTGCTGCGGCTTGCTGCCATCGCCGGCGGCTGCTCACTTGGCCGCGCCCCCGCGCACGCCCACGTGCGCGTGCCCGCACCCGCTGCCGCCCGCGCCTGTCCGCAGCAGCCTTCCCCCGCAAGCACATGTCCATCGCTACTCTGTTGCCGCTGTACTGCTGCTAGCTACTGTAGCTTTGGCTAGCTTTTCTAATTCTACAATGACTAACCCTCTAGACAGCCCCTAAACAGCGGCTAAACAACTACTAACAGGAGCAAAAATAATATGGGCAGGTAGTACACTTGACAAACTTCATTTTACCCCACTGGACCAAATCCATTTGATGCATGGATTAAATCCTATGAAAATCACAAAATGCTATCTTCTGTTATCAGAAAACAGAATTAACCCCATAGCTACTTTAGAGCAGAGAATGAACAAGTTGCAAGGATCTTTCATGCTATTTGAGGGCATGGCATGATAGTACTCTTATTGTAGAGTAAAACACTTATAGGAAGTGTCTCCACTAGAACTATAGATCAATGACAATCATCCAACAAAGTTTGTAAATTATAACAGTTTTTGGAGTCAACATCAAGTGGCCCTTTTCAAATGAAGTTTAGACCAAGCGAGTGAACTCTATCATGGATGTAATTTATACTAGCATGTAGATCACAGAAAAATGCTCAAAATTGATATAAGGCACAAAATCATTGGAGGTACAGAACCATAGTTGTAGTCTTTTGAAAACAGCTAAGTGATGTTTAAAACTGAGGAATTCTCAGACTTAGCAGAATTTCAGGAATTTTTAGGTTATTGCTAAAACTTTGGAAAATCATATAAAATAATCCGTAACTCGGATGAAAAAGTTTTATACATGAAAGTTGCTCAGAAAAATATGACGAATCCGAATATGCCTTCCGTTCGTCTGTCACACGTACCTAGCATAGCGAACATGGAACCGTTCCCCTCCGTTTCATCTGTCCGAAAATGCCAAACTTCGGGAAATTCCCGGATGTTATCCCCCTTCCCCGATATCGCGTACTACTGCGTTAGAACACCCCTAGCTCTGTATATCGTCTTGCCATGCATATGTGTGCCTTGTATTTACTGTTTCTTCCCACTCTTTTTCTCCGGTAGACCCCGAGACCGCTGATGATGCCACTGTGATCGACTACGTCATCAACGACCCTTCTTCCCTTTCAGCGGAGCTTCCAGGCAAGCCCCCCCTTGATCATTCTGATATCGCCCATTCCATTCTCTCTCATGCTTGCATTAGATTTTGCTACTGTAATTGATTGCTCCTATTCTGATGCATAGCCTGCTTTTGTAACCTACTATTGTACCTTACTTGCTTATCCTAAACTGCTTAGTATAGGTTGGTTGGTGATGCATCAGTGACCCCTCACTTTGTCCCAGTTGCCCCGGCTTGATGACCGATGACTCGATCAACGTGATCGACGACCAGAGCCCGACACATCACATCACCCCCCTTAGTTGCTCGGCTCTGCAGAGCTACTATCGAGTGTCGAGGGTGATACCTTGTAACGCACTCCTGATGATAAATCTGTAGTATAGCTATTCGGTCATGGTCATCGAGGGTGATTCCTCCTTCACCACTCCTGATACGAATCTGTCGTGCAACGCCTCTAGTGTGAACCTTGAGGGTGATTCCTCCTAAGCTCACCTTGCGGATTACATCGAGTGGAATCCATCGAGGGTGATTCCTCGGGTTTTCCCCTTGATGTTTTGGACACACGTTTACCTTGACTTTACTTAAGACCTTTGTGAAAGTTGGGCGGGCCCAGTGAGCACCTGCGAGAAATACCTGTGAAAGTCGGGCGGGCCCGGAGAGCACCCGCGAGATGTTATGGTGGCGGCTGGCTGTTTAGCGGTATAACCCAGGAGGGGGTGGTAGCTCCGGACTTGTCCCGAGAGCCGTCACTTATTTTAATAATGCACTAACAGGTTTGGGTATTTGTTCTGAGTTGGCCACTGGCCTATACGCACTAACCACCACGCAGGAACAGTTATGGTCACTCGGCGTTGTAGTATCAGTCGAAGCTTTGTCAGACATCCAGTTCAGCATTATGGCACGGTCGGATCGTGCCGACCATCCGAGGCGGTGCTGGTATCCACCCTGCTCGCAACGACCCGGAGTGCAACGGGCGATGGGCCCAAGACCCCGGAGTGCTTAGGATGTAGACCGGCGGGGACCTCTCTGCTGAGCCTAGGTAGGGCTGCGACGTGTTGATCTTCCGAGGCCGGGCATTGACCTAGAAAAGTGTGTCCGGCCAAAGTAATCAAGCGTGTTGGGAAATGTGGTGCACCCCTGCAGGGAAGATTATCTATTCGAATAGCCATGTCCACGGTAACGGACGTTCAGACTTGTATCCTGATCTATTACAACTAGAAATGGATACTTGAGATATGAGATGGATATGTTGGCTCCGGGATTGCTTTCTCGCAGGGAGTCGAGGAAGGATCTCTGGGCGTTAATACTACAACATGCTTGTTAATTATAAAATGCTATTCTTTACTTTTCTGAATGCTGCAAGATGCTTGAAGACGCTTGAAGATGCTAGTCTTCGATAGGCTAGGCCTTCCCCTCTATTCTGGCATTCTGCAGTTCAGTCCACAGATACAACCCTTCCATTTGATACCGATGCATACTTAGTATAGATCTGATGCTTGCGATTACTTTGGATGAGTACTCACGGTTGCTTTGCTACCCCTTTCCCCCTTCTTTCTTCTTTCTGGTTGTTGCAACTAGATGGTGGATCCCAGAAGCCAGATGCCACCCCCGTCGACTACTACTACTACCCCGAGGGTGCCTACTACTATGTGGAGACCGCCGATGACCAGGAGTAGTTAGGAGCTCCCAGGCAGGAGGCCTTGCCTTTTCGATCGTTGATGTTTGTGCTTGCCTTCTTAAGGCATCCTTGTTTAACTTATGTCTGTACTCAGATATTGTCGCTTTCGCTGACTCGTTTGTATTCGAGCCCTCGAGTCCCCTGGCTTGTAATATGAAGCTTGTATTATTTTTATTTGTGTCTAGAGTTATGTTGTGATATCTTTCCGTGAGTCCCTGATCTTGATTGTACACATTTGCGTGTATGATTAGTGTATGATTGAATCGGGGGCGTCACATGTTGGTATCAGAGCCGACTGCCTGTAGGAACCCCCTTTTCAAGTCCTTGGCCGAAGTTGAGTCTAGTCTTTGGAAAACTGTTTTACTAACATGGTTGTGTGGCTTACGGGCCCACGTCGCCATTGGGTGGTATTAGGATCTTTTACTCCTTGCCTATACTCTGGGACTCTGATCTCTCTTCTATTCGGGTTAAATGATTTTGTTAACTCTAAGAATTAGGATCTCGTGATCACATCCATCCGGAGATTTGAAGTACGCCTTTCTTGAATTGGGAACCAGGTCTGCTTCACAGTGTTCACGGGCCGCAGGATCCTCTTATCGAGGGCACCCTGCGTCGTCACTTTCAAATCCCTCACTCCAGAGGTTTTACCTGACGTTGATGTAGCCTATTCTATGTCTCATTGTTTTATCCCTCCATCATGTGCATGCGTGCCGCCTAGTCTGTCTAGGGTGATCTGTTGTCCGAACTCATACGAACAGCGTGTAATTGGCCCCGCATATGTATCTCTATGTCTTCAATGACTACTGTTTTGTAAATACTGCACCTTCCTTTGCTCATTGTTATAATTACATCATGAATGTCTCCATACACTTGCTCCACCCCTTGCTAAGCTACCCCCTGTTGCATTTAAGCAGGATGGTTAGACCTGTTGGTCGTGGCCATGGTGGCGACAATCCACCACCTCCCGAATACATGGCTGAAATGATACAACAGTTTGATGCTGAATCGCCTGTTCATGGTAGGAGTCATGGCTCAGTTTCCGCGTCCCAATATGAATCAGCAACCAGTCCCAGTGACTATGCAATACTTTGCGCGTCTCAACCCTGTCTTCTACTGCAGCTCAACTCAGCCCCTTGATGCTGATGATTGGCTCCGTGACATCACTTTTAAGTTGGAGTCTGCTGATGTAGCCCCTGCCAACTATGTCACCTTCACGGCTTACTACCTGAAAGGTCCCGCTGCTTAATGGTGGGACAGCCACAGGTGTTTCTTACCTGTTGTACCGCCATCACTTGGCCGGAATTCCAAGCTGCATTCCGCGGGCCAATGTCGAACCACCATGGTTAGTCACAACGTCCCCGTTGAGCCTGAAGGGTTGGAATTCCATGTTTCCCCCATTGTTTTGAAGTCTTCCAATGTTGACCTCATTCTGGGAATGGAATGGTTGAAAACACATACCGCTCCTATCATTTGCGCCAATAAAAACGTCTATCTACTACACCCTTCAAGTGAGATAGTAAGCTACCATGCTCATCTTGTTCGAAATGCTGAAGCACGGATTTATTCCTTGAATGCCTGAAACGCTTCTCCTTTTGTGAGGATTGAACACACTCTAGTCGTTTGTGAATTCCAGGATGTCTTTACAAAAGAACTACCCAGTTCATGACCTTGAACTTGCTGTAGTTAAATTTGCACTGAAGTTGTGGCGACATTTTCTTTTTGGTAACCGTTGCGAGATCTTCACCGATCATTAAAGTCTGAAGTAATTGTTTACTCAGCTAGATCTGAATCTCCGAAAGCAGGGATGTATGAAAACAATTACAGACTATGACTACGGTATTTCTTATACCCACGGCAAGGCTAATGTCATGGCCGATGCCCCGAGTCGCTAGTCTTATTGCAACAACCACATGGCTTATAAAGCTCAACCCCTGCAACATGATCTCATTTATAGAGGGCATCTGATCCGTGTTCTCGATCAAGCTGAATGTCGCACCCATCAGAGGGCTATCAAATTTCTAAAAATTCAGTGATCAAATCCTTCTGAAGATGAAGCCACTTGGGAACTCGAGGATCGTCTTCCTGATGAATACCTCGTTTTTGTTTCCTTCTACCTCCTAAATCTCAGGACGAGATTTCTTGTAGTGGAGGAGAATTGTGATGCCCGGATAATTAAGCTACAGTAATCCCCCGTTAATGGTGCCATGTCATAGCATTACTGTTGCTAATCCTCACTTGATCCAAATCATAATTCCAACTCAAATTCAATTTAAAGTCCAAAATTCAAATTTCTCAAACAAGCAAAATAAAATGTTCAAAGTGTGGCAAATATTCCATACCTAATTATGGTGGTGACCCAACACTTTTGTGAAGTATTTAAATGCCATTTTGTGAATATAACATTGGCTAAAAACAATTATTAAATTCTTTTAAAATTAATAAAAATACTAAACTATTTTATTTTGAACCTCAAACTAAATGTGGTAGTGGTATAATTAGTAAAACTAATTTAGGTGCTGTTCCTATATTTTATAAAGCTAATTTCTATTCAAAAATAAAAGAAAACTAAAAGTGTAAAAAGAAAAATAATAAACAAAACCAAAACAAAATAAGGAAAATAAAACCCCCACCGCCCTTGGGCCTCGGCCAACTAGCCGGCCCAGTCGGCCACCCACCCGAGCCGACCCACCTTGCCCCCCCCCCCGGTCGCTCCCCTCCCTTCCTATTCCTCTGCCACGGTCGCTATAGGGGCGGGCTCTGCCTGACCACCTCGCCGGCGTCGAGGGGGAGGGGATAAGGGCAAGCCCTCCGCCTCCTCGATCCCCCGCACCCCACTTGCCCGCTCGCTCCCCACTCCTTCTCTCTCCCCCTCGTCAAGATCTCCTCCTCCCGAGTGCCTCCATCGCCGTTCGTCACCCACCACCGCGGTGACCGGTGCCCCCGTTCCCACCCATCGGGTCCAATGGAACCGCCGCAGTCCTCCATGTCGACCTAGCCCGCTGGATCAAGCCGAAACGGCCCCACAGCTCCGTCCCGACCTCGTCTTTGACCTCGGTGCCTGGAGCTCGCCTCCGTCGATCCACTCCGCCCCGACCCCTTCCGGCTTCCCCTGCAGCTCCTAAACCTCACACCGAGCCTCCTTGTGCTCCTCGATGAGCTCTCCTCCTGTTCCTCCCTATTTCCCCTCGAATCCCCGCCGGACCATCACCGCTCGCTGACCGCGGCCACCACGACCGCGCCCACCTCGCGCTCCCGCGCCCGACCCCGGTTGCTGCTCGCGTGCTGCTGCCCGCGGCACGCGCTCGCCCGCCGTTGCCTGCTGTTGCACCGCTGTGCGCCGCCCCGTCCTTCCAGTCCCGCTGCTCGCAGCCGCTCGCGCGCCCGCGGCCCCTTCTGCCTGCGGCTACGCTGCTACGGCTCGCGCTCGCCGCGCTCGCTGGCCGCGCGCCGCCAGGGCTGCTGCTGCTCGGGCCGCGCCCTGCTCGCGTGCTATTGCCTTGCGTGCTGCTCTGCTCCTAGCATCACGGATGCTACTCTGCTACGCTGCTTCTGCTGCCGCTGCTACGTATACTGCTGCTGCCCACGCTGCTGCGGCTTGCTGCCATCGCCGGTGGCTGCTCGCTTGGCCGCGCCCCCGCGCACGCCCACGCGCGCGTGCCCACACCCGTAGCCGCCCGCGCCTACCCGCAGCCGCCTTCCCCCGCAAGCACACGTCCATCGCTACTCTGTTGCCGCTGTACTGCTGCTAGCTACTGTAGCTTTGGCTAGCTTTTCTAATTCTACAATGACTAACCCTCTAGACAACCCCTAAACAGCGGCTAAACAACTACTAACAGGAGCAAAAATAATATGGGCAGGTAGTACACTTGACAAACTTCATTTTACCCCACTGGACCAAATCCATTTGATGCATGGATTAAATCCTATGAAAATCACAAAATGCTATCTTTTGTTAACAGAAAACAGAATTAACCCCATAGCTACTTTAGAGCAGAGAATGAACAAGTTGCAAGGATCTTTCATGCTATTTGAGGGCATGGCATGATAGTACTCTTATTGTAGAGTAAAACACTTATAGGAAGTGTCTCCATTAGAACTATAGATCAATGGCAATCAACCAACAAAGTTTGTAAATTATAACAGTTTTTGGAGTCAACATCAAGTGACCCTTTTCAAATGAAGTTTCGACCAAGCGACTGAACTCTATCATGGGTGTAATTGGTACTAGCATGTAGATCACAGAAAAATACTCAAAATTGATATAAGGCACAAAATCATAGGAGGTACAGAACCATAGTTGTAGTCTTTTGAAAACAACTAAGTGATGTTTAAAACTGAGGAATTCTCAGACTTAGCAGCATTTCAGGAATTTTCAGGTTATTGCTAAAACTTTGAAAAATCATATAAAATAATCCGTAACTCGGATGAAAAAGTTTTATACATGAAAGTTGCCCAGAAAAATATGACGATTCCGAATATGCCTTCCGTTCGTCTGTCACACGTCCCTAGCATAGCGAACATGGAACCGTTCCCCTTCGTTTCATCTATCCGAAAATGCCAAACTTCGGGAAATTCCCGGATGTTATCCCCCTTCCCCGATATCGCGTACTACTGCGTTAGAACACCCCTACCTCTATATATCGTCTTGCCATGCATATATGTGTCTTGTATTTACTGTTTCTTCCCCCTCTTCTTCTCCGGTAGACCCCGAGACCGCTGCTGATGCCACTGTGATCGACTACGTCATTAATGACCCTTCTTCCCTTTCAGCGGAGCTTCCAGGCAAGCCCCCGTTGATCATTCCGATATCGCCCATTCCATTCTCTCTTATGCTTGCATTAGATTTTGCTACTGTAATTGATTGCTCCTATTCTGATGCATAGCCTGCTTTTGTAACCTGCTATTGCACCTTACCTGCTTATTCTAAGCTGCTTAGTATAGATTGGTTGGTGATGCATCAGTGACCCCTCACTTTGTCCCAGTTGCCCCGGCTTGATGACCGATGACTCGATCAACGTGATCTATGACCAGAGCCTGACACATCACATCACCCCCCTTAGTTGCTCGGCTCTGCAGAGCTACTATCGAGTGCCGAGGGTGATACCTCATAATGCACTCCTGATGATAACTCTGTAGTATAGCTATTCGGTTGTGGTCATCGAGGGTGATTCCTCCTTCACCACTCCTGATACGAATCTGTCGTGCAACGCCTCTAGTGTGAACCTTGAGGGTGATTCCTCCTAAGCTCACCTTGAGGATTACATCGAGTGGAATCCATCGAGGGTGATTCCTCGGGTTTTCCCCTTAATTTTTTGGACACAAGTTTACCTTGAATTTACTTGAGACCTTTGTGAAAGTCGGGCGGGCCCAGTGAGCACCCGTGAGAAATACCTGTGAAAGTCGGGCGGGCCCGGAGAGCACTCGCGAGATGTTACGGTGGCGGCTGGCTGTTTAGCGGTATCACCCAGGAGGGGGTGGTAGCTCCAGACTTGTCCCGACAGTCGTCACTTCTTTTAATAATGCACTAACAGGTTTGGGTATTTGTTCTGAGTTGGCCACTGGCCTATACACACTAACCACCACGCGGGAACAGTTATGGGCACTCGGCATCGTAGTATCAGCCGAAGCTTTGTCAGACGTCTAGTTCAGCATTGTGGCACGGTCGGATCGTGCCGACCATCCGAGGCGGTGCTGGTATCCACCCTGCTCGCAACGACCTGGAGTGCAACGGGCGATGGGCCCAAGACCCCGGAGTGCTTAGGATGTAGACCGGCGGGGACCTCTCTGCTGAGCCTAGGTAGGGCTGCGACGTGTTGATCTTCCGAGGCCGGGCATTGACCCAAAAAAGTGTGTCCGACCAAAGTAATCAGGCGTGTTGGGAAATGTGGTGCACCCATGCAGGGCAGATTATCTATTCGAATAGCCGTGTCCACAGTAACGGACGTTCAGACTTGTATCCTGATCTATTACAACTAGAAATGGATACTTGAGATATGAGATGGATATGTTGGCTCTGGGATTGCTTTCTCGCAGGGAGTCGAGGAAGGATCTCTGGGCGTTAATACTACAACATGCCTGTTAATTATAAAATGCTATTCTTTACTCTTCTGAATGCTGCAAGATGCTTGAAGACGCTTGAAGATGCTAGTCTTCGATAGGCTAGGCCTTCCCCTCTATTCTGGCATTCTGCAGTTCAGTCCACAGATACAACCCTTCCATTTGATACCGATGCATACTTAGTATAGATCTGATGCTTGCGAGTACTTTGGATGAGTACTCACGGTTGCTTTGCTACCCCTTCCCCTCTTCTTTCTTCTTTCTGGTTGTTGCAACTAGATGGTGGATCCCAGGAGCCAGATGCCACCCCCGTCGACTACTACTACTACCCCGAGGGCGCCTACTACTATGTGGAGACCGCCGACGACCAGGAGTAGTTAGGAGGTCCCAGGCAGGAGGCCTTGCCTTTTCGATCGTTGATGTTTGTGCTTGCCTTCTTAAGGCATCCTTGTTTAACTTACGTCTGTACTCAGATATTGTCTCTTCCACTGACTCGTTTGTATTCGAGCTTCTGTATTCGAGCCCTCGAGTCCCCTGGATTGTAATATGAAGCTTGTATTATTTTTATTTGTGTCTAGAGTTGTGTTGTGATATCTTTTCGTGAGTCCCTGATCTTGATCGTACACATTTGCGTGTATGATTAGTGTACGATTGAATCGGGGGCGTTACAATGAAGATACATATCGGTTTTGGATCAACGATCATTACCGACTCCAGAGTGTAGCATTAGTAGACGAGTCGGTGTAGATCATACTTGGAGTCCCTCGAACGTCGATGATGATCCCGTGAACCACCCTCGAACGGAAGACTGAAAGCACGACCTCTCTACTTGGTTGCAAGCGTACGGTCTTCATGATCCGGCAGCGCTTCGCCGTCCAGAGCTAATCGTCGCCGGAGAATTAGAGAGAGGAGATTAGAACCACATGGGACTTCTTATTATGAGGATTAGAGGTGGCTAGGGCTAGCTCTAATGTAACGCCCGGATAATTAAGCTACATTGAACTTCTGCTAATGATGCCACATCACCTCGGTTATTGTTGATAATCTCGCGTTAGTTCAAAACAATTCAAATTCAAATTTTAATTAAAAGCAAACAATAAAAGTTTGCAAACAATATAACCAAAATGTTCAGGTTGTGCCAAATAATGCATAGGTAATTATGGTGGAGAAACCACACTTTTATAAAATGTTTAAATACTCAAATGGGAATGAAACAGCAACATAACCAATTTAATAAATGCCTTTTATTATTTATAAAATGTTAAACTATTTTATTTAAGGGTTTAAAATTTTGTAGTAGAGGTATAATTAGTGATACTAGTTTAGGTACAACTTTTATGTTTTGTAAAACAAAAATAAAATAAAACAGTAAAAGGAAAAATAAATAAAAAGAATAGACAAAACAAAAATAAAAATAAAAGGAGAAGGACCCCCCTGGCCAACTGGGCCAAACGGCCCAGCCGGCCAGCCCACTAACCTAGCCGGCCCAGCCGCCCCCTCATAACCCCCCCACCGACAGGGAAACCCTAACCGACCGCACCCCACTTTCCCCACCCCCCCACATCGCCCACTCCTCCCTCTCGCCCCGATCTGGATCGGGGGGCAACGGCGCCCCTCGCCGCTGGACCAACCCCCGCCGTCTCTGCTCGTCGCCGCCGCCCGGAGCACCGCCGCCTTGACCTCGCCCGTCCTCGTCCTCCTCCCCGACCGGCTTCCCCAAGCCTCGACGCCCGATCCCCTGTAACGGGGGTGAGACCCCGATCCCCTTCCCCCTCTCTGTCGAACGTTGTTCGTGTCGTGCTCGTCGCGCTAACTGGGCCCCGAACATGCTCCGTCGTCCTGCACGGACTCTGGCCGCCCCTTTCCTCGTGCCGCTGGCCCCACGCCGTGGCCGTCCCCTGCTACTGCTGCGGCCTCCGCCTCCCGCGCTGCTCCTGCTACTTCTGCTGCCATGGCTGCAGCCCAGCCGCAGCCGCCCACCTGCGGCGACCGCGCCCATCTCCACACCCGTCGCGCCCGTGTCCACGATCGACTGCGTCGTGGCCGCGCCCTTCCTGCCGAGCCCGCGTCCCGCGGCCGTAGCCCCCCTGACCCCACGTCGCTGCCCCGTTCATCGCGCCTCCTCTGCTCGCTGCCTTGCTGCGTCCCTGCCTGCGCCGCTGGCCTCGACCCGGCCTCCCGCAGCCCTCCCCGCTCCGGCCGTCCTCGTCGGCCCCGCCCACGGCCCCTGCTCGCCGGCCAACGCGCGCCCGCTGCTGTGGCCGCGCTCGTCGCCCGCCCAACGCGCGCACACCCCGCTGCTGCCCCCTGCCGTGCTCGACGCCGCGCCGTCGCCCCGTGCCCCGCCTACGCCTTCAACCTTGCGGGCCATCGCCGGCGTCCGTCGCCCGCGCGCCCAGGCTCGTCCCATCGGGCGCTCGCAACCGCACCCGTGCCAAACGCCCGGTGCCCGCTATGGCCCCTGGGGCCTATGACAAATGGGCCCCGCCCACTAGGCCTATGACGTTGGGCCCCACACCCCAGAAAACAAAAAAAAGAGTTCAAAATAGTAATAATAATTAAATAAATAATTAATTAATTAACCCTGTTTAATTAACCAAATCACTTAATTAAACTAATTAATCATGTTTAGTTAGACTGTGACAATGACAGCGGGACCCACACGTCAGTTGACCCAGTCAATGGTCAATGTTGACCGCTGATGTCATACTGACGTCATGCTGATGCAATAAACATATTTTGATTTAAATGAATTTTGTTAATTCCAAAAACAAATTAAAACTTTGAAAAATAATATAAAATAAACCGTATCTCGGATGAAAATATTTTGTACATGAAAGTTGCTCAGAAAAACGAGACGAATCTAAATACGCAGTCCGCTCATCTGCCACACGTCTCTAGCATAGCGAACATGCAACCGCCCCCCTCTGTTTCATCTGTCCAAAAATGCCAAACACCGGGAATACTTTCCCGGATGTTTTCCCCCTTCGCCAGTATCGCGTAGTACCGCGTTAGATCACACCTAGCATCGTTTGTTGCCATGTCATGCATCGTCATGCATCTTCTTGCATTGTATTTATTGTTTCTTCGCCCTCTTCTCTCCGTTAGACTTCGAGATTGACGCCACTGCTGCTGCCCCGATCAACTACGGTGTTGACGACCCGTCCTTCTCTGCCGAGCTTCCAGGCAACCAAACCCCCCTTGATCAACCAGATATCGCCCACTCTCTTCTCTCTTATTCTTTCATTAGGTTTGCTACTGTTGTTGATTCGATAGCTCCTATTCTGTTGCATAGCCTGTCATTGTTGCTACTGTTGTTACCTTTACCTGCAATCCTAAATGCTTAGTATAGGATGCTAGTATTCCATCAGTGGCACTACATTCTTGTCTGTCTGCCATGCTATACTATCGGGCCGTGATCACTTCGGGAGGTGATCACGGGTATATACATACTACACTATTATACATGATACATGATGTGACTAAAGTCGGGTCGGCTCGTAGAGTACCCGCGAGTGATTCACGGACTGGTGAAAGGACATGTTTCCCGACGACCCTCTAAGTGGGTCTTTGTGGCGGAGCGACAGGGCAGGTTGTGACCACCTAGGAGACAGGTGGGCCTGGTCCTTTTCGGCGTCCGCGGTTATTTCATAATAACACGCTTAATGAGATTGGGTATTGGATCTGAGTTGGTCGTTGGCCTATACGCACTAACCGCCACGTGGGACAAGATATGGGTAATCGGCGTCGTAGTATCAGCCGAAGCTTTCCAGACGTCAGCGACTGAGTGGCGCGCGCCAGGTTGAACTGGAATGCCTGCTCTTGTATAAGGGGGGCTAGGTCTGCTCACCGGCCGCGTACGCAATGTGCAGGAGTGCAAAGGGCAATGGGCCCAAGACCCCTGCGCGTTTAGGATTTAGACCGGCGTGCTGACCTCTGTGTTGGGCCTAGGTAGGGCTGCGATGTGTTGATCTTCCGAGGCCGGACATGACCCATGACAGTGTGCCCGGCCAGAGGGATCGAGCATGTCGGGTAATGTGGTGCACCCCTGCAGGGAAGATTGATCTATTCGAATAGCCGTGTCCACGGTAACAGGAAGACCCGGAGTTGTATTCCGACCTCATCACAACTAGAACCGGATACTTAATAAAACACATCCAAATAAGTTCCAGAGATAACCCGGTGATCGCTCTTCCACAGGGCGAGGAGGAGAGGATCGCCGGGTAGGATTATGCTATACGATGGTACTTGGTTAACTTACCAGCTACTCTCTTCTATATGCTTCAAGATGGAGGCCGCCAGAAGCGTAGTCTTTGATAGGACTAGCTTCTCCCCCTTTTATTCTGGCATTCTGCAATTCAGTCCACAAATACTACCCATTTCATTGATACCGATGCATATGTAGTGTAGATCCTTGCTTGCGAGTACTTTGGATGAGTACTCACGGTTGCTTTGCTACTTCTTTTCCTCTTTTCCCGGTTATTGCGATCATATGTTGGAGTCCAGGAGCCAGAGGATCCCGAGGATGATTCTAGGTGGAGTTCGACTTCGAGGAGTAGTTAGGAGGTCCCAGGCAGGAGGCCTTGCCTTTTCGATCATTGCTAATTTGTGCTAGCCTTCTTAAGGCAAACTTGTTTAACTTATGTTTGTACTAAGATATTGTTGCTTCCGCTGACTCGTTTGTTTTCGAGCTTTTGTATTCGAGCCCTCGAGGCCCCTGGCTTGTAATATAAAGCTTGTATTATTTTATTTGTGTCTAGAGTTGTGTTGTGATATCTTCCCGTGAGTCCTTGATCTTGATTGTACACATTTGCGTGTATGATTAGTGTACGATTGAATCGATGGCGTCACAAGTTGGTATCAGAGCCGATCTCCTGTAGGAATCCCCCTTCCAAACTCCTTGGCCGAAGTTGAGTCTAGTCATTGCAAAACTTTTACTAACATGGCTGTGTGGCTTATGGGCCCATGTCGCCATTGGGTGGTATTAGGATCTTTTATTCCTCGTCTATACTCAGGGAGTCTGATTTCTCTTCTATTCGGGTTAAATGATTTTCTAAAATCTAACTTTAGGTTCTCAAAAATACTTTCTCCCAGAGAGCCCCTTCAGTCCAGATGATCGCCGGCTGCACCAGAAGATTTCGAAGATACTCTCCGATATTCTCTCGAGACTTTGTGTCCGTTGCTTTTGCAATTCCCTACCACCAAAATATCCCTATGGATAAATACATACACCTGTCATTCTTACTTTTATTCCCAGTTGATCTTGTTATTACAATATACCCCGAAATTCTCTCTATTGCTCCAAGAAAACTTTGTGCCTACTGCCTTGCAGTTCTAAGCCACCTGAATACCCCTACGGATAATTTCTTGCACCTATCGAGTATCCGCTCATCCCCAGTTGATTCATGTAGTTCACAAAAGTCTTCGAAATACCATTCGTTCTTCCGAAAATCCTCAATAGCCTAATGCTCTTGAAATTCTTTCTTGCTAGCATTATGATTAATCCCATAAGTCTGGTAATCTTATTGGCATCCTTTGTCATTATCATTTTGAGTCCATTGATTCAATATGTTGCGAATGCTCGCAATCCTCAATCAGATCCTAGAATTCATCCTTCTGGCTCAGACGTCATTTTAAACATGAGCTGGATCTCGACTAATCAAATTGTCGTCGATTGTACCCCTAAGCTTACTCAACTTATCCATCCTTAATCAGAGTGTTTGCTTCTGATCCCTTGATTCGGAAATCATAATTCCTTTACATTTGAGCTTTGAATTAGTCAGTTGTTTCTATAATCTGATCCCTTGCATTCTTTCTTCTTCTGGTTGAGTACCGTTACTCACATTAGATCCTTTGCGGTCCGCTAGATCCTTTGGTGGATTATTATCCGACCGTTCTTGCATATTCTCAAAACCTGGAGTTCTTTCCTTGATACATAATGCCATTGGTAAATCCTATTCTCTGATTTGGCCAACCATGCTCTGCTTTTGAGCTGGTGATATTTACTCTTGAAGCTTGAGGTATATGTTTCTAAGATGCCCCGATGGGTTGAACCTATACCTTCCCTAAAAACCATATGAACCCGAAGGATTTCACAAGTCATACCCTTCTGGTGTTTTACTAGATAATTTTCTACCATACAACTTCTTCGAGGACGAGAAGTGAATGAAAGGTCATGCATTGGAGAAGTGGGAGTCGACCTTGAACTTTGTGTTCATGCCCATGGACACGATGTGGATCTTATCATGGAAGCTTCTTGCAATAATAACTATTTCCTTGAAAATATCATCTGGTATCTGTGAATTGATCCTTTGCAATCGTGGTTCCGACCATATTTTCTCCTTGATTCCATTTCTCAGACAAGTTAAAGTACTTGTCTTCTGCAATTCAATACACCTGTACAACCTTTATTCTGCCCTACTTTCGAGTATTACCCTCTGGAATTTTGATAATATCACATAATCATGTTGCTTAATTATGAGGCTTCATCTAGTACTAATTCCCACCGATTCCAATTTTTCCTAGGTTCTGAGTGGTTAGTCACTCGAGGACATTAATAACTGAATCGAGTCTGCACCGCGATTAAACAACTCTTAGTAATCTTCTTTACTTATGAGTTTGTACCCGATCACGTCATTCCTAGCCTGATTGGCTATATCATTATCATGCTGATTTTAACTGTGCTACCTGGTCCTTATTCGCGGAGCACAACCTTCGACGATGAGCTAAGATTACGTCGATTCCCTCGTCTTATCGTTCCACCTCGAACAACAAGCTTGATTCCGAGTTGGTGTCATATCCATGGATCCAATAATCTTTCGCTGCATCAGTCCTTTTGCTTGATGCAGTTGCTGTTCGATTGCTTCTTCGTGGAGCCTCTCGACAAAATTTTTCATGATCATCATCAACATTTTGACTCCTTCCAGGATATCAATCGAATTCCTGATGGGGATTACCATCCTTATCCTTTGGTAATTTGTGTTGTCATCGACTACTTCCTTGCCTTCTTTCCAACACAAACTTGTTCGTGTTGTGGCTGTACCTTGAGTTCCTGGCAATCCAACTTATCTTATGTCCTACCTTGGAGTATTACCATCTTATATATCAAGAATGTTGTGTGAATTTCACCACCTCTTAAGAATTCTTGATACAAGTGATATATCTCACCGTCTACATTCAGTTCTTGGTCCCCGTGTTGTTTCTAACTGGAATACCGACAAATGGACTGTGATGTGTAAAATTCAAAACTTCTAGCAACCCTATTGCTTGTAAGTTAATGAACGATAGTTTCATTCTTTGTGTATTGGTTATCGAATCGCCATTCTAACATTGATCATGCTACCTAAGCCCAGATTTCGGGTGCACCTTTCAACCAATGTTTACTCATGGATGTTCTCCTTGGGCATACATCATTATACCATTTGATCTGCCAAATGTTATATCCTTGTTCACATAATTATGGAAATCCATCTTTTTGGGAATCTCGATGAGTTGTCGCCAAGTCCATCAGCCACCTCCTCATCCTCTCCTTGGTTTAATGATGAACTCTTATTTTGGAACTCGCTTCCATAGTTCATTTCCCGAGAATCTTACAATGTCTTCTCGTCAATTTGTATTGAACCTTTTCTTCTCAGGCATCCTGACTCTGAGGTATCCTGACACCAATCAGATCTGATTCTCGGTCAGGTATGATGGTTGGAACATATTTCCAAGAGTTATAACATTGGTCTCTATATGACCCGGTAAGGTGATGTCATGCCTAGCACACCTGGCTGGAGGACCTATTGTTATAGTTCTTCCTTTTTAGCAAGGTTAACCATTCTTCCATGAGGAAATTGTAAAACTTATTCTATAAGTTGTTCCTGGTGAATCCTTTGAGTATCCAAAGTCTGACCTTTACTTGAAGACCATGCCAATGCTATCTCAAAGCATGTTTGTGGTACTGCATTCATTAATAAGAACATTTGAAGCGCAATGCTAAATTTTCTTTATCAATTATCGAAACACCGTTGTATGGGTAACGTCATGAAATTCCTCTCCACTTACCTAAATTGTTTTCTACTTTCTATCCTGTCATGGATATCATGGTCTGCATGTCCTTGGGAAGGATATACCCCTGAAATATGTGTTTAAACACATTTTCCTTTCCATTGGTCTGTTTATTCAGATAATCACATTTTCCTTTCCATTGTTTTGTTTAATCTTTCTGGTGATTTATATGATCTAAGCATTAGTAATTCACTGCTTAAGTAAATACCCTAGTGTATAACTCTGTCAGCAAAACCCTATTACTATTGTTGATGACATTCCGGTAGCCACCGATGGACGAGAACCTTGCCTATTGGTTCGCCTCGTTCAACGAGCAGGAAAATGGTTCTCTTTGTCCCTCGCCCTTGGTACCGACATTGTTGCCAACATAACTGACGGGCTATCCTCTGACGTGCCTTGCTATCATGACCATGCAACATGTCAGCGCCCTTTCTACCTTCAACCCATATGGTGGGCCCATAACCCACAGATTCACAGGATCGAAACCTGAATCTCCTGTACACCCCCTGGTTTCCAAAGTTATTCCTCACACTTGGCTTCGTATGAAAATCACGATCCACCTTCCTAGAGATGATCTACTCTAGTATCAAACACAATATTTATTTTCGTTGCTCTGAACACCTTTTCACTTTGTGATTAGGCATCGAGTGATTGCCTACCTATTTGAAACTTTTGTACCATCGCATTTTGCTCTCAATGAATTTCCTGAGTTATAACTCAGGAAATAATCCATGTCTTCTTCCCTGAGTTCACCGTCAAATGCCCAACTTTGTGGAGATGCGTTCTTCCAGAGTTTTCCCTCTTATTGCATTCGTAGGACGATGGAATTCACGAAGAAAGGATGATGACTTGATCATGATGACCGGAAGCAGAGAAATGAAGACATCAATGTAATGGATCGACCTCTTCGAGAAGAGCAACCAAGACCGAGAAGATCCATTAGAATTTCGTAACCTAGTCTTTCCCCTTACTCCACCTCTTAAATCTCGGGACGAGATTTCTTGTAGTGGAGGAGAATTGTAACGCCTGGATAATTAAGCTACAATGAACTTATGCTAATGATGCCACATCACCTCAGTTACTGTTGATAATCTCGCGTTAGTTCAAAACGATTCAAATTCAAATTTTAATTAAATGCAAACAACAAAAGTATTCAAACAATAAAACCAAAATGTTCGGGTTGTGCCAAATAATGCATAGGTAATTATGGTGGAGAAACCGCACTTTTATAAAATGTTTAAATACTCAAATGAGAATGAAACAACAGCATAACCAATTTAATAAATGCCTTTTATTATTTATAAAATGTTAAACTATTTTATTTCAGGGTTTAAACTTTTTTAGTAGAGGTATAATTAGTGATACTACTTTAGGTACAACTTTTATGTTTTGTAAAACAAAAATAAAATAAAACAATAAAAGGAAAAATAAATAAAAAGAAAAGACAAAACAAAAATAAAAATAAAAGGAGAAGGACCCCCCTGGCCAATTGGGCCAAACGGCCCAGCCGGCCAGCCCACTAACCTAGCCGGCACAGCCAGCCCCTCATAACCCCCCCACCGACAAGGAAACCCAAACCGACCGCACCCCACTTTCCCCCACTCCCCCCCACATCGCCCGCTCCTCCCTCTCCCCCTCGATCTAGATCGGGGGGCAATGACGCCCCTCGCCGCTGGACCAACCCCCGCCGCCACTGCTCATCGCCGCCGCCCGGAGCACCGCCGCCTCGACCTCGCCCGTCCTCGTCCTCCTCCACGACCGGCTTCCCCAAGCCTTGACGCCCGATCCCCTGCAACGGGGGTGAGACCCTGATCCCCTTCCCCCTCTCTGTCGAACGTTCTCCGTGCCGTGCTCATCACGCCGACCGGGCCCCGAACGTGCTTCGTCGTCCCACACGGGCTCTGGCCGCCCGTTTCCTCGCGCCGCTCGCGCAGCGCTGTGGCCATCCCCTGCTCCTACTGTGGCCACTGCCTCCCGTGCTGCTCCTGCTACTTCTGCTGCCGCGGCTGCAGCCCAGCCGCAGTCGCCCGCCCGCGGCGACCGTGCCCATCTCCGCACCCGTCGCTCCCGTGGCCACGACTGGCTGTGTCGTGGCCGCGCCCTGCCTGCTGAGCCCCCATCCCGTGGCCGCAGCCCCCTGACCCCGCGCCGCTGCCCCGTTCACCGCGCCTCCTCTGCTCGCCACCTTGCTGCGTCCCTGCCAACGCCGCTGGCCTCGACCCGGCCTCCCGCAGCCCTCCCCGCTCCGGCCGTCCTCGCCGGCCCCGCCCGTGGCCCCCTGCTCGTCGACCAGTTCGCGCCCGCCGCCGTGGCCGCACTCGCCGCCCGCCCAGCGCGCGCACACCCCGCTGTTGCCCCCTGTCGTGCTCGACGCCGCGCCGTCGCCCCGTGTCCTGCCTACGCCTTCAGCCCTTCAGGCCATTGCCGCGCCCGCGGCCAACTCCGGCGCCCCGCCGCGCTCCGGTGGCCATCGCCCGCGCGCCCGGGCTCGCCCCATCAGGCGCTCGCAACCGCGCCCGTGCCCGATGCCCGGTGCCCGCTATGGCCCCTGGGGCCTATGACAAATGGGCCCCACGCCCCAGAAAACGAAAAAAAAGAGAGTTTAAAATAGTAATAATTAATTAATTAAATAAATAATTAATTAACCCATTTTAATTAACCTAATCACTTAATTAAACTAATTAATCATGTTTAGTTAGACTGTGACAATGACAGCGGGACCCACATGTCAGTTGACCCAGTCAACGGTCAATGTTGACCGCTGACATAATACTGACATCATGCTGATGCAGTAAACATATTTTGATTTCAATTAATTCTGTTAATTCCAAAAATGAATTAAAACTTTGACAAATAATATAAAATAAACCGTATCTCGGATGAAAATACTTTGTACATGAAAGTTGCTAAGAAAAACGAGACAAATCTAAATACGCAGTCCACTTGTCTGCCACACGTCCCTAGCATAGCGAACATGCAACCACCCCCCTTCGTTTCATCTATCTGAAAATGCCAAACACCGGGAATACTTTCCCGGATGTTTTCCCCCTTCTCCAGTATCGCGTAGTACTGCGTTAGATCACACCTAGCACCGTTTATTGCCATGTCATGCATCTGTTTGCATTGTATTTATTGTTTCTTCCCCCTCTTCTCTCCGTTAGACATCGAGACTGACGCCACTTCAGCTGCCCCAATCGACTACGGTGTTGACGACCCGTCCTTCTCTGCCGAGCTTCCAGGCAACCAAACCCCCCTTGATCAACCAGATATCGCCCACTCTCTTCTCTCTTATTCTTGCATTAGGTTTGCTACTGTTGTTGATTTGATAGCTCCTATTCTGTTGCATAGCCTGTCATTGTTGCTACTGTTGTTAACTTTACCTACAATCCTAAATGTTTAGTATAGGATGCTAGTATTCCATTAGTGGCCCTACATTCTTGTCTGTCTGCCATGCTATACTATCGGCCGTGATCACTTCGGGAGGTGATCACGGGTATATACATACTACACTATTATACATGATACATGATGTGACTAAAGTCGGGTCGGCTCGTAGAGTACCTGCGAGTGATTCACGAACTGGGGGCTGAAAGGACATGTTTCCCGACGGCCCTGTGAGTGGATCTTTGTGGCGGAGCGACAGGGAAGGTTGTGACCACCTAGGAGATAGGTGGGCCTGGTCCTGTTCGGCGTCCGCGGTTATTTCATAATAACACGCTTAACGAGATTGGGTATTTGATCTGAGTTGGTCGTTGGCCTATACGCACTAAACGCCACGTGGGACAAGATATGGGCAACCGGTGTCGTAGTATCAGCCGAAGCTTTCTAGACGTCAGCGACTGAGTGGCGCGCGCCGGGTTGGACTGGAACGCCTGCTCTTGTATAAGGGGGGCTAGGTCTGCTCACCGACCACGTACGCAATGTGCAGGAGTGCAAAGGGCGATGGGCCCAGGACCCGTGCGCGCTTAGGATTTAGACCGGTGTGTTGACCTCTCTGTTGGGCCTAGGTAGGGCTGCGACGTGTTGATCTTTCGAGGCCGGACATGACCCATGACAGTGTGCCCGGCCAGAGGGATCGAGCGTGTCGGGTAATGTGGTGCACCCCTGCAGGGAAGATTAATCTATTCGAATAGCCGTGTCCATGGTAACAGGACGACCTGGAGTTGTATTCCGACCTTATGACAACTAGAATCGGATACTTAATAAAACACACCCAGATAAGTTCCAGAGATAACCCGGTGATCGCTCTTCCATAGGGCGACGAGGAGAGGATCGCCGGGTAGGATTATGCTATACGATGATACTTGGTTAACTTACCAGCTACTCTCTTCTATATGCTTCAAGATGGAGGCTGCCAGAAGCGTAGTCTTCGATAGGACCAGCTTCTCCCCCTCTTATTCTGGCATTCTGCAGTTCAGTCCACAAATACTACCCATTTCATTGATACAGATGCATATGTTGTGTAGATCCTTGCTTGCGAGTACTTTGGATGAGTACTCACGGTTGCTTTGCTACTTCTTTTCCCCTTTTCCCAGTTATTGCGATCATATGTTGGAGTCCAGGAGCCAGAGGATCCCGAGGATGATTCTACGTGGAGTTCGACTTCGAGGAGTAGTTAGGAGGTCCTAGGCAGGAGGCCTTGCCTTTTCGATCATTGCTAATTTGTGCTAGCCTTCTTAAGGCAAACTTGTTTAACTTATGTTTGTACTTAGATATTGTTGCTTCCGTTGACTCATTTGTTTTCGAGCTTTTGTATTCGAGCCCTTGAGGCCCCTGGCTTGTAATATAAAGCTTGTATTATTTTATTTGTGTCTAGAGTTGTGTTGTGATATCTTCCCGTGAGTCCTTGATCTTGATTGTACACATTTGCGTGATTAGTGTATGATTGAATCGAGGGCGTCACATCTAATTAGTCAACTAGGACCAACGAGAATTAGAACTATATATAGGTTTAGGGGAGAGGAGGGGGCAGCCACCAAGGGGAAGGAGTCCCCCTTGGTTCGCCGGCCTAGGGGGGAGTTGAACTCCCACCCCTAGTAGGATTCGGCCTCCTATAGTGGGAAGGGGGGGGCGCCTCCCTATTGGGCCCATGTGGCCCAATTCCTTCTCCACCTCTTGGGCTTATTAGGCCCATTGATATTAAATTAAATATAAATTTGTTATAAACATTTTCAAAGCATTATATATATAATTTAACATCCCCGGAAATATTTTCCACCTATATATAATTAATCGGTAATACCCGGTATTACCCGATATTCACCGAAACCCTTCCGGTGACCCCGAAACGCTTCGGGAACCTCTCGGAACTATTCTGGATATTAATGAAACAATTCGACAAATATATTCTCATTACTCCCGTACCACTAACACTCAGTAGATCATTATTACCTTAAGCTTGTGACCCCGTAGGTTTGGTAAATCATAGACATGAACAAAACCCCTTCTTTCAATGACCGATAGCGGAACTGTGGACATCCATATCGGTCCCTATGATTACATGAATGATATTCGAGTGAACCTTTGGTTATCATGTGATGTTCCCTTTTCTTTGCGATACTTTACAAAATTCTGTGTGCATCGGTATCCTCCTGAGTCATCACCTTGCTCACTATACCGTTGCTCCCGTTACCGGTTTTGTTCTTCTTTCTCATTAATGTGTTTCGGCATCCCTGTGACGCAGTCACCGGTGTCTTGCTAGACGATGATGGATTCCATCACACCGAGAGGGTCCTAAGAATATCTCTCCATCATCGGAGGAGCAAATCCCACTCTCGAGCTATCCAGTCACTTGTCAAACTTTCCGGTGAACCTGAAAGTTGTCGTTATGATCACCTTGTTACAGATGACGTTTGAGCAACCCCAAAGCCCACCGTCTGGTTGGAAGTGACCGAGACACTCTCATGGTCTGAGGAACTAAAACACATGCTAACACTTCGTGTTATAACAGATGATTTCAGACGATATAATCATAAAGTATAACACACAAGTATTGGGTCAATTCAATATGATCGTTCTTCTAACGTCATACCCTCAATGTTGTTTTAGGACTATCGTTACACTTAATGATATCCTAAGATTCGAAAAACGTTTTCACCAACAACACTTGAGCCAATCTTAGAGGCGAGACCGGGAACCTATTGTTAACCATTTATCATTTCACATGTGCATATGAGTTTTCCACTGAATCGCATATTCCAGGATCATAGCAGTTATAGCATGAAATATAAACTCTTAATTATGAATAATGAAAATATAATAATACAATATTATTGCCTATAGGGCATCTTTTCGACAATTTTCCCTTCCAATAGAATATCATACATATTTAGGAGCAATTTTCAACTTACTTGAAGGATCTTATTCAATCCATAGACAGATATGGTGGACTCTCATGGCAAGAGACTGGGTTTAAGGGTTTTGGGTGCACAAGTAGTATCTTTACTTAGTACAAATTTTTGGCTAGCAAGAGATCCTAAGCAAACAACACATGTTAGAGGATTCATGACAATATAACTTGTATGCGAATATAAGCAAACATAACTCATTACGTTGTCTTCCTTGTCCAACGTCAACTATTTGATCATGCATAGAATATTTAATGGGGGCTCACAATCATAAAAGATGTCCAAGATAGTATATTTATATGTGAGACCTATCTTCCTTTATTACTTTTTCATGAATTGCATCAGTGACCAATGCTATGTTTGTTAACTCCCAACATTTTTTTTATCAATTATACTTCTTTTATGTGAAGCCATTACTCACCATGGCATTAGTGATAATCCCCAAGTGCAAGGAATCATCGTAGAAATTTCCAAAGATGTAAGTGATAAGTATTGAGTGTCGAACTCACAAGGAGCTAAATGTAAGATCAATATTCGCTCAAGTCCTATCTGCCACTGATACGACTTTACGTACACCGAGCGTTTGCTTTCATCTAGAAACGAGAAATAAAACTACGTTGTGGGTATAAAGAGGATAGCTTTGCATGATATTGGAGAGCTAAAATATAAAAATAGGTGGTGCCTAAATAAAGTTAGAATATATTACAATGTATTACAAATAGCGAGTGTGGAATAATGATGGATCTGTGCGGAATTGTCCTAGGCAATTGTTAACAAGATCGGTAATCATTATTGCAATTTTATATGAGGGAGAGTCATGAGCTAACATACTTTCCGTACTTGGATTATATGAACTTATGACTGGACCTCTAGCAAGCATCCACAACTACTAGAAATCTTTAAGGTAAACCCAACCATAGCATTAAGTATCAAGTCCCCTTTACTCCCATACGCAACAACCCCCTTGCTCGGGTTTGTGTTTCAGTAACTCACACAAACCACTATAAGCGAATCATGAACGTGTTGTAACACCCTACAGCGGGAATCCCGCACGTGTGTGCGGCACGGAGGAACCATAGGACAACACCAAAATAAAACATACAACTCAAACCAATCAAAATCATCAATCTCCCCAAAGGACAAAAGAAATCTACTCAAACATCATAGGATGGCAACACATCATTGGATAATAATATGTGGCATAAAGCACCATGTTTAAGTAGGGAATTACAGCAGGGTGCGGGAGAGTGGATCGCTAAAAAGAGATGAGGGAGATGATGAAGAGGGTGATGTTGATGAAGACGATCAACGCGGCGATGGTTCCCCCGGCGGCACTCCGGCGCCACTCCGGCGCCACCGAGAGATAGGGGAAGAGAGGATCCTCCTCCGGCTTGCTCCTCCATGCCCCCCCTAGATGGGGAGAGGTTCTCCCTCTCACTACTAAAGGATGCTGCTAACACAACACTACAATCAGAGACCCTTCGACGAAACTATGTGCGCTGCATTAATCGCAAACGGTGATGTAAAATAACCATAAAAAAAGATACAAAATGTTTGCGATGGCGGAGACATCAAACATGATTCAGATTATAGTTGCGTGTGCAATGCGTGGCATACAGTTCACTCGAAGGAACTGTTTATGACGAGCATAACAGCAGAAATGGTTAGACAGATGAAGGTGTGTGCTATATACAGCATACAGTTCACTCAGATGAACTATTTGTGATTAGGCAACACAACAAAAACGATCAGCCAGATCAAAGTGTGTGTGTGATTGACGGCATACAATTCACTCGGATGAACTATTTGCGATTAGGCAACACAATAGAAACGATCAGCCTGATCAAGGTGTCTGCGATTGACGGCATACACTTCACACAGATGAACTTTTTGCGATTAGCCACAACAAACATAAATGGTTAGAAAGATCAAGGTTTGTGCGCTAGACGGGCACACATTCTAATTAAAAGAAGCGTGCACGATGGTAATAACGAGCGCGCATAGTTGATGGAACATGTCGTGTGCTGACATCGCTTATTGCGGTGCACCCTATGGTGCAAACACCACGTACACATCCGAGAACATGTGCCCACGTTACACCATCCGGGAATCGTGCCGCACTTTGAAACTAGAACCGCCAATAAATTTTGAGCTTGCGTCCCGTCACATTCCAAATTACTACCACACTATATTTAATTACAAACCTGTTCACACCGATCAAAACGTAAATGGTTTCCTGTTGGAAATATGCCCTAGAGGCAATAATAAAATGGTTATTATTATATTTCCTTAATCATGATAAAGGTTTATTATTCATGCTAGAATTGTATTGACCAGAAACTTAAATACATGTGTGAATACATAAGCAAATACCATGTCCCTAGTAAGCCTCTACTAGACTAGCTCGTTGATCAAAAGATGGTTAAGGTTTCCTAATCATAGACATGTGTTGTCACTTCATAACGAGATCACATCATTAGGAGAATGATGTGATGGACAAGACCCATCCGTTAGCATAACATATGACCGTTCAGTTTATTGCTATTGCTTTCTTAATGTCAAATACATATTCCTTCGACCATGAGATCATGCAACTCCCGGATACCGGAGGAATACCTTGTGTGCTATCAGACGTCACAACGTAGCTGGGTGATCATAAAGGTGCTCTACAGGTATCTCCGAAGGTGTCTGTTCAGTTGGCGTGAATTGAGATTGGGATTTGTCACTCCGTATGACGGAGAGGTATGTCTGGGCCCTCTCGGTAATACAACATCACAAGAACTTGCAAGCAAAGTGACTAAGGAGTTAGTTGCAAGATGATGTATTACAGAACGAGTAAAGAGACTTGCCGATAACGAGATTGAACTAGGTATGGAGATATCGATCATCAAATCTCGGGCAAGTAACATACCGACGGACAAAGGGAACTATGTATGTTGTCATAAAGGTTTGACCGATAAAGATCTTCATAGAATATGTAGGAACCAATATGGGCATCTAGGTCCCGCTATTGGTTATTGACCGAAGAAGTGTCTCAGTCATGTCTACATCATTCTTGAACCCGTAGGGTACGCACGCTTAACGTTCGTTGACGATATAGTATTATATGAGTTATGTATGTTGGTGACCGAATGTTGTTCGGAGTCCCGGATGAGATCATGAACATGACGAGGAGATCCGAAATGGTCTGGAGGTAAAGATTGATATATAGGATGATAATATTTGGTCTCCGGAAGGGTTTCAGAATGCACCAAAAAATTATCGGATCGCCGAAACGGGTTCCGGGAGGCCACGGGGAGTTATTGGGCTTAACGGGCCAAGGAGAGGGAAGCACACCATCCCACAAGGGGGCTAGTGCGCCCCCACCTCTAGGCCGCTGGCCCTAGTGAAGGAAGGGAAGAGAGCCAGCCCCCTCTTACCTTCTCTTCCACGTGAGAAAAATGAAAGGGGGGGGGGGGGGCGCCCCCCTCCTGCCTTCTCCCCTGCGCCATAGGAAGGAAAGGGGGGGGGGGTGCCTAGGGCAGGCAACCTAGGGCAACCGCCGGCTCCCTTGGGGCGCACCTAGGGCTGCCTCCCCTCCCCCCTCCACCTATATATATGTGAGGAGGGGAGGGGGAAACACACACCACGATTCCAATCCCTGCGGAATAGTTTCACCACCACCGTCACCATGCCGTCGTGCTGCCGCAACTCATCTACTACTTTGCCTCTCTTGCTGGATCGAGAAGGCAAGGACGTCATCGAGCTGAACGTGTGCTAAACGTGGAGGTGCCGTACGTCCGGTACTTGATCGGGACAGATCGTGAAGGTGTATGACTACATCAACCGCGTTGATAAATGCTTCCACTTAGCGATCTACAAGGGTATGTAGATGCTCTCCCCCTCTTGTAGCTATGCATCTCCATGGATAGATCTTGCGTGTGCGTAGAATTTTTTTTGTTTTCCATGCAACGTTCCCCAACAGTGGTATCATGAGCCAGGTCTATGCGTAGATGATATGCACGACTAGAACACAAAGGAGTTGTGGGCGGTGATGTTCATATTGCTTCCCACCAATGTCTTATTTTGATTCGGCGGTATTGTGGGATGAAGTGGCCCGGACCAACCTTACATGTCCACGCACATGAGACCGGTTCCACCGACTGACATGCAACTTGTTTTGCATAAAGGTGGCTGGCGGGTGTCTGTTTCTCCTACTTTAGTTGAATCGAATTTGACTACAGCGGTCCTTGCAGAAGGTTAAATAGCAACTTGATAATCACCCTTGTGGTTATGCGTAGGCAAGAACGGTTCTTGCTAGTTGCCCATAGCAGCCACGTAAAACTTGCAACAACAAAGTAGAGGACGTCTAACTTGTTTTTGCAGGGCATGTTGTGATGTGATATGGTCAAGATGTGATGTGATATATGTTGATTTATGAGATGATCATGTTTTGTAATAAGTTCATGACTTTCATGTCGATGAGTATGACAACCAGCAGGAGCCTTAGGGTTGTCTTTAATTATTGTATGACCTGCGTGTCAATCACTTAAGCACCATGTAATTGCTTTACTTTATCGCTATGCGTTAGCAATAGTTGTAGAAGCAATAGTTGGTGAGACGACCCCGACGCAACGATGGAGATCAAGGTGTCGTGCCGGTGACGATGGAGATCATGACGATGCATTAGAGATGGAGATCAAAAGCACAAGATAATGATGGCCATATCATGTCACATATTTTTGATTGCATGTGATGTTTATCTTTTATGCATCTTATTTTGCTTAGAACGACGGTAGCATTATAAGATGATCCCTTCACTTAATTTCAAGATAAAAGTGTTCTCCCCGAGTATGCACCGCTGCTAAAGTTCATCGTTTTGAAGCACCTCGTGATGATCGGGTGTGATAGACTCTACGTTCACATACAACGGGTATAAGCCAGTTTTGCACATGCAGAATACTTGGGTTAAACTTGATGTGCCTAGCATGTACAAACATGGTCTTGGAACACTGGAGACCGAAAGGTCGAACGTGAGTCATATAGTAGATATGATCAACATATAGATGTTCACCATTGAAGACTATTCCATCTCACGTGGTGATCGGACATGGGTTAGTTGATTTGGATCATGTATCACTTGGACAACTTGAGGGATGTTGATTTAAGTGGGAGTTCATTAGTAATTTGATTATTTGAAGTAAAATTTATCATGAACTTAGTCTTAATAGTTTTGCATATCTATGTTGTAGATCAATGGCCCGTGCTACCGTTCCCTTGAATTTTAATGCGTTCCTAGAGAAAGCTAAGTTGAAAGATGATGGTAGCAACTACACGGACTGGGTCCGTAACTTGAGGATTATCCTCATTGCTGCACAGAAGAATTATGTCCTTGATGCACCGCTAGGTGACAGACTTGCTGCAGGAGCTGATGTAGACGTTATGAACATCTGGCAGGCTCGATCTAATGACTACTCGATAGTTCAGTGTGCCATGCTTTACGGCTTAGAACCGGGACTTCAAAAGCGTTTTGAACGCCACGGAGCATATGAGATGTTCTAAGAGCTGAAGTTAATATTTCAAGCAAATGCCCGGGTTGAGAGATATGAAGTCTCCAACAAGTTCTTTAGCTGTAAGATGGAGGAGAACAGTTCTGTCAGTGAACACATACCCAAAATGTCTGGGTATCATAACCACTTGACTCAGCTGGGAATTGATCTTCCAGTTGAGAGTATTATTGACAGAGTTCTTCAGTCACTGCCACCGAGCTACAAAGGCTTCATGATGAACTATAATATGCAAGGGATGACGAAAATGATTCCCGAGCTCTTCACGATGCTGAAATCGGTGGAGGTAGAAATCAAGAAGGAGCATCAAGTGTTGATGGTTAACAAGACCACTAGTTTCAAGAAAAATGGCAAGGGAAACAAAGGGAACTTCAAGAAGAATGGCAAGCAAGTTGCCGCTCCCGTGAAGAAGCCCAAAGCTGGACCCAAGCCTGAAACTGAGTGGTTCTACCCAAGGAAAATGGTCACTGGAAGCGGAACTGCCCCAAATACTTGGCATATAAGAAGGATTTCAAAGTGAACAAAGGTATATTTGATATACATGTTATTGATGGGTTCCTTACTAATGCTCATAGTAGCGCCTGGGTATTGGATATTGGTTCGGTTGCTCTTATTTGTAACTCGAAACAGGAGCAGTGGAATAAGCGAAGATTGGCTAAGGATGAGGTGACGATGCATGTCGGGAATGGTTCCAAGGTTGATGTGATCGCCATCGGCATGCTACCTCTACATCTACCTTCGGGATTAGTTTTAGATCTTATAATTGTTATTTGGTGCCAGCGTTGAGCATGAACATTATATCTGGATCTTGTTTATTGCGAGACGGTTATTCATTTAAGTCAGAGAATAATGGTTGTTCTATTTATATGAGTAATATCTTTTATGGTCATGCACCTTTAATGAATGGTCTGTTCTTGTTGAATCTCGATCGTAGTGATACACATATTCATAATATTGGTGCCAAAAGATACAACATTGATAATGATAGTGCAGCATACTTGTGGCAATGCCGTTTAGGTCATATTTGTGACGCCCCCGATTCAATCGTACACTAATCATACACGCAAATGTGTACAATCAAGATCAGGGACTCACGGGAAGATATCACAACACAACTCTAGACAAATATCAAAATAATACAAGCTTTGTATTACAAGCCAGGGGCTCGAGGGCTCGAATACACAAGAGTCAGCGGAAGCAACAATATCTGAGTACAGACATAAGTTAAACAAGACTTCCTTAAGAAGGCAAGCACAAACAAGATACATATCAAAAAGGCACAGGTACAACGAGGTGCTATACAAACGGTTTTTAACCCCTTTCTGCGACGGCATTTGGAATCATCACCAAGTGAGTGTGGGCGATAGGGGGGTGGGTCCTTCCCACACGACCCAGAAACCGTCGGGGATAGGCCCTCCTGGTACACACGCTCGGCAAAATGAGGTCGTGTGCGACGGGCGAGCGATCAAATACGGTTATACGTACAGTTGTGCTAAAAAATACAATTATACAGGCCAAATCGTTTGTGGTCGTAAGTACATCCCACACAGTCAGTCCCGGCTAAATGTTTTTGTTCTTATGTATATTCCACACAGTCAATCCAAGGAATACGTTTTCGTTAGTATGTACATCCCACACAGTTAATCCAAAAAGTACGTTTCCGTTCGTATATAAATCCCACACAGTCACTCCAAGGAAAACGTTTCCGTTTGCAGGTACATCACACACAATTTTCCCCCTTAAATCGTTTGTGATAGCGTTGCCATTGGAGACGATATTAACAATTTTACCGTTTGCATTATTGAATGCATCACACACGGTGCGTAGAAGAAACTGTGTGGCATAGGCTGACCATCACACACACTTTTTATGTGGTAAATGTTTGCGCAAGGTGGCCTAACGCAAACATTTTTCAAGAGGATGTCGTGTGTGATTGTTCATTGATCCAACACGTTTTATTCCTATAAACTGTGTGCATTGTCTGAGGTCATCGCCCACGGTGTTTTCTCAATAACCGTTTGCAATAGAAAAACCCAATTAGCAGGCTAATTGGCCATTAGCAGGCTAATTGTCCTATTATTAATAATCCATTTATTAATCTAATTGACATTTCATATTAAGCACACAATATATTTCATTTTCATATTAAGGAAGCAGGATTTCATAATTGAAATATATCAGAGTACAACATCATATAGCTTCAGCACTCAGCTACCCCATTACACAACTGCACCAGCACCAAGTTTCACATGCAACATCTATAACCTTTGGAAATTAGCATCATAGACAGTACATAGACAGATGAATCTCATCTGGAAAACTGCTGAAGCGGATGGCGAATATTGAGCCTTCATTGATGTTGAAGGTCTTTGCAACTTTAGGCCAGTGCCTGTGGATGATTGACCGTCCATCCTTCGTCCTCTTCAGGAATACTTCAATATTAAACCATGGGTGTTGTATGAATACCTTCCTCGCCTCCTGACCATACAGGTGGTTTGAGAAGTAATCATCAATGAACTGCTTTGGAAAGGCCTGAAAACAAGGATGTGCATAAATATCTTCTCTATATTGGAAATGGGGCAAAGGAATAAAAAAGGCAAAGTATAATAGGTTGTACCATCCTGTAGTGAACTGATGTCTTCTTCATTGTGCAGACAAAGATCTTGTTGTTTTTTGTCGCTAATTTCTTTATCCTAACAATCTTTCTGAGTTTCTTGACTTGACTGATATTCATGGACAACTCATTTCCCCATATGCAAAAAGGGTTGAACAGTGGGTCAAAACCTCTGACAGCAGGACCTACATGTGCAAGACCAAATTGTTAAAAACCTAAATATTAGAATGGTTCCTGCAATTGCACAATAATGTGCTATTAGACAAAGGACCATGCATGTGCAAACCTCGATTGTAAACCTCAATGCTTCCCATTGTTTCCCTGCAACACATCTAAGGTAGTTAGTGATCAGGTTAAGTGAGGGTTCACATGCTATCAGTAAAACATGTTGATGAAAAATAAGCACATTGCAGATTCATCAGATTAATTCAAGCCACATGGAAAACCCATTTATCCAAACCAAGCATGATTAAGAACTAGGAAACAGAGCAATTGTATATGTTTCTCATGTATTAAGTGCAGCCAAATTCGATATATTCCTCACATGCACAACAATACAAAATTCTACCCACGATAATTGGACATCGCATTACAGAATTGAACCAAGCAGTTAACTAAACACCACAACAAATGAACCAAGCATTAACTGAGCACCACATTGCACAATATAACATACTCCTAATAGAAGATCAGACAGTTAACCAAACCAAGCATGCTTAACAACTTGGAAATATAGCAATTGTATTTGTTTCTCATGTATTTAGTACAACCAAATTCGATTTATTTCTCATATGGTATACAATAACAGAATGCACCCACAACAATTGAACATCGCATTGCAGAATTGAACCAAACAGTTAACTAAACACCACAACAAATGAACCAAACATTAACTGAGCACCGCATTGCACAATATATAACATACTAGAAGATCAGACAGTTAACCAAACCAAGCATGCTTGACAACATGGAAATATAGCAATTGTATTTGTTTCTCATGTATTTTGTAAAGATAAATTCGATTTATTTCTCACATGGAAGACGATACAAAATTGCACCCTGAAGAATTGAACATCACATTTGCAGAATTGAACCAAACAGTTAAGTGAACACAACAACTAATTAACCAAACAGTTAATAAGTGAGCACCACATTGCACAACATATATAACATATACACTAGAGCAACAGATTGCATGGTAAAAGTAGATAGGACAATTCACTAGAATTTGTTAAGGAAAGGCAGGAGCAGCACATGCAACAAGTAAACCGAGCATGCTTAACCGGCATAGCTAGCAAACTGAACATAGGTCCTTATAGTGAGCTAATGAGACAAGCTACTCCTCATCATCGGAGATATCGATGATGATTGGCTCCTTGGACATGGAAGAGGGCGAGGCCTCCACATTGTGGGTGCCCTCGTCATAGTGGTGAGTTGCCTGAGCCGCTCTGGGCACCAACCTGCTGGCTCTCGAGTTGAGGTAAGCACGGACACGCTGAGAAAATACCTCGTAGTCTTTGTTGAAGGCACCGACGGTGGCCTCGAGAAAACACCACGAACTGTCATTTAAAGCAGCCAACCTCGTCGCGGCGTCGGCACGCGAGGCGTCGACGGTGGCCTCGACGGCGTGGTGCTCCTCCAAGATCTGGGGGTCGGCACGAATGGTAGCCATCGCGACCTCATCCGCGCGTGCGGCCATGATTTGCATCTCCGCTGCCAAATGCTCCTTGAGCTCCTGGCTATACTGCATGCACCATGGCTTAGGGTGGCGCTTATTTGGGGGAGGGGTCGGTGATTTGGGTGGAAGGTGTCGCGCCGGCGGTCGGGGCATGTGGGATGTGGAAGGAGGAGGAGGATGGGGGTCGGGTGTGGATTACCTGCCTGGATCGACGAGGCCGAGCAGCGTGAAGGAGGGTCGCCGGTGAGGAGGCGGCGCTGCAAGCAAGGAGTGAAGGTTTCAACTTGGAAAGGAAGGTGGAAACAGGGGAAATGTGGCTTTTGGTAAGGGGGAGGGGCGCGAGGAGGTAGATATTTCCGCGGAAGCCGAAAATTTTGGATCGGTGCAGCGAAAAAACTGGCGCGCAAAGTGTCATCAGACACGGTCCCTTATTCAGCACTGTGTACGATATGTGAACATCACAAACGATTCATATAGCTTAACCCGTGTGTGATGAGTTTGAACGTGCAAATTTTGGTTCGAATTTCCCTGGTTACAGTGGTCATCCACGTCATTGCATAATTTGGGTACACAAAGGAGACTGCAGCACACCCACACTTCTTAATCGAGCAAGTTCAGCAATTAAACAAAGCTAGCTGACCTAAACATTACTCTAACAAATTAAATATCGGTGCTCTTAATTAAACAAAACAAAGATTACTACTCCGGCTGGTGCTCGTCGATATCCGCCGCCTCCTCCATGTCCAGCTCACGCCCGACGATCTCCTGGGGAAGGGGCTCCATGGCATCCATCGCACCATACTTGACAAGCATCTCGCCATCTGCGTCCGCCATATCTTTGGAAAAGGCCGCCATGAGCTGGGCATGGGCGGCCGCGATCTAGGCTTGGACGGGCTCCGTTGTGGCAAGGTATGCCGCGGAGGAACATACGGCTGCTTGAACGCTCTTGGCGATTGCCAACTCTTCGGCCGTGGGTTGCTGACCGTTGTCGGAGAAGCTTCGTTCGATTTCTGCGGTGACCGCCATGAGCTAGGCGTGGGCAGCCTCGACATGGTCGCGGGTGGCCTCCATCAGGGCTAAGGCCGCCGCTGTGGAACGGATAGCTACTGTGCCACTCTCGCCAGTTGCTATCCCCGAGGCAGATGTTGCTGCCGCCACCTGAGAAGCAACAGCGGCCGTTTGGGCTGCCTTGGCCGCCCGGTCGCAGATTGCGGCCGCACTCACGAAGCTTGTTAGCACGCGCCTGGCGGCTGCGGCCGCGCTCTCACCGGAGTGGGCCGCCGAAGTTGCCCTCACGAAGCGGGTCCATGTCCCCATCTTTCACCGGCGACGATTGAATAGTGAAATGATATTTGGGGAGCGAGCTAGTGTGCTTGACACGCCGGCTGTGGACTATAGCTGACTCACCTTCTTGCGTAAGCCATAGGCGTACTATACTCCGATGGTGCTCCAAGATATTTTGTACTGCATCTCACACGGTTGGTGATAATAAACTGTGTCCGATCTACTTGATTTTTTGTCTTGATTTGAATTACATAATGGGGTCACAGTGGCAAAGGAGGGTGTTTGAATTGCTAGAACTTTTATCTGCAGTGAACATGCAACTATAGGTTCGTCGTCAAAAAAATTGGAATTATTCAGGGTTCGTTTGGACATTTTTATACATTAACTTGGTTTTCTAGGCATTCCAGGTGCACAATTCAAAATTAAACTACATGCACATGCTCCGGTGAACCAAAATGGGTTGTAAAATCATATATGTGTTCATGGATTGATGCTTATGTCTCATGCAAGAAGTGGGGATGAATTTCAAACACCACGACACCGTGGCTCTCCGACAAACGTTGAGGTACTTGCTTTTGTAATTCTAGTAAATCCAAAACTCGTCTGAAATTCATGAACCTTGGCATGCTATCAAGGAATGGCATCAACATGCTGGCGTAAAAAATATTGTACCATTTGGGGCAGGTTATGGTATAAGCTTCTCACAAGCCAGAGCTTCTCACAAGAAGCCTCATGGTTCCGGTAGGGAAACGTGTCACCTATGTGGACAAAACGATATTCGTCGCCTCTTCTTGCTTTCAATTTTTTTTCTGGTGTCAACATAGAACAATAGGAGTGTCGTGTTAAATTTTGGAATTTTTCGGGGTTTGTTTGGACATTTTTATATGTTAACTGAGTTTTATAGGCATTTATGTGCATAATTCAAAATTGAACTACATGCACATGCTCCAGTGCATAAAAATGGGTTGAAAAATCAAATGTGTGTCCTTGGTTGCAAGCTTAGGTCACATGCAAGAAATGAGAATGAATGTCAAACACCTTGACACTGTCGCTTGGCCGCTAACATTGAGATACATGGTTTTAAAATTCTAGTAAATCAAAAACTCGTCTGAAATTCATGGAACTTGACATGATATCATGGAACGACATCAACATGCTGTGGTAAAAATATTGTCCCATTTGGGGCAGGTTTGGGTATAAGCTTCTAGCAAACCAGAGCTTCTCACAACAAGACTAATGTTTTCGGTAGGGAACGTTTCACATTTGTGGACGAAACGATATCCGTTGGCTCTTCTTGCTTTCAAAAATTTTCTAGTGTCAACATAGAACAACAGGAGTGTTGTGTCAACTTCTGGGATTTTTCGGGGTTCGCTTGGACATTTTTATACATTAACTGAGTTTTCTATGCATTTATGTGCATAATTCAAATTTGAACTACATGCACATGCTCCAGTGCATATAAATGGGTTCAAAATTCAAATGTGTGTCCTTGGTTGCATGCTTAAGTCCCATGCAAGAAATGGGAATGAATGTCAAACACCTTGCCACCGTCGCTCGGCCGCTAACATTGAGATACATGGTTTTTAAATTCTAGTAAATCGAAAACGCGTCTGAAATTTATGAAACTTGAGATGCTATCATGGAACGGAATCAACATGCCGTGGTAAAAATATTGTCCCATTTGGGTCAGGTTGGGGTATAAGATTCTCACAAACCAGAGCTTCTCACAACAAGCCTCATGGTTACGGTAGGGAACGTTTCACCTTTCTGGATGAAACAATATCCATTGCCTCTTCTTGATTTCAATTTTTTTTCCTAGTGTCTACATAGAACAACAGGAGTGTTGTGTTAAATTTTGGAATTTTTCGGGGTTCGTTTGGACAGTTTTATACATTAACTGAGTTTTCTATGCATTTATGTGCATAATTCAAATTTGAACTACATGCACATGCTCCAGTGCATATAAATTGGTTAAAAAATCAAATCTATGTCCTTGGCTGCATGCTTAGGTCCCATGCAAGAAATGGGAATGCGTGTCAAACACCTTGCCACCGTCGCTCGGCCGCAAACATTGAGATACATGGTTTTAAAATTCTAGTAAATCCAAAACTCGTCTGAAATTTATGAAACTTGGCATGCTATCATGGAACGACATCAACATGCTGCGGTAAAAAAATTGTCCCATTTGGGTCAGGCTGGGGTATAAGCTTCTCACAAACCAGAGCTTCTCACAACAAGCCTTATGGTTACGGTAGGGAACGTTGCACCTTTCTGGACGAAACGATATCCGTTGCCTCTTCTTGATTTCAAATTTTTTCTAGTGTCAACATAGAACAACAAGAGTGTTGTGTTAAATTTTGGAATTTTTGGGGTTCGTTTGGACATTTTTATACATTAACTGAGTTTTCTATGCATTTATGTGCATAATTCAAATTTGAACTACAGGCACATGCTCCAGTGCATATAAATTGGTTGAAAAATCAAATCTGTCTCCTTGGTTGCATGCTTAGGTCCCATGCAAGAAAATGGGAATGAATGTCAAACACCTCGCCACTGTCGCTCGTCCGCAAACATTGAGATACATGGTTCTCAAATTATAGTAAATCCAAAACTCGTCTGAAATTCATGAAAGTTGGCATGCTATCATGGAACGGCATCAACATGCTGTGGTAAAAAATTGGTCCCATTTGGGGCAGGTTTGGGTATAGGCTTCTCACATACCAGAGCTTCTGACAACAAGCCTCATGGTTCCGGTAGGGAATTTGCCTCCTTGGTGGATGAAATGATATTCATTGCCTCTTCCTGTTTTCAATTTTTTTCCTAGTGGCAACATAGAGCAACAGAAGTGTCATGTTAAAATTTGCAATTTCGGGGTTCGTTTGGACATTTTTATACATTAACTAAGTTTTCTAGGCATTTTACGTGCATAATTCAAATTTGAACTACATGCACATGCTCCAGTGCAGAAAAATGGGTTGACATATCAAATTTGTGTCCTTGGGTGCATGCTTAGGTCCCATGCAAGAAATGGGAATGAATTTCAAACACCAGGGCACTATTGATTGCCGGCAAAACATTGAGATACTTTGTTTTTAAATTCTACTAAATCCAAAAACTCGTCTGAAATTCGTGAAACTTGGCATGCTATCATGGAATGGCACCCAACATGCTGTGGTATTTTTCGTGTCCATTTTGAGAGAAGGCGCACTCGAATAACAGCCAACAAAGGCATTTTGGAACAAATAGCTGCCACTTTAACATCTCAAATGTTTTGTATAATTTAAATCATGTGCGTTCTGTTAACCATTCACATGACGCCACGCGTCACTCTTTTAATGGCTAGGAAGTGCCGTGCGGACAGATGCTTGACTGAACGAGAGGCGTGCGAGCGTAGGCTGACCAAGAGGCCTGCAAGCTGTCCTCCAATGCGCAGGCTCACCGGGAAGCATGCAAGCTATACGCCGCGCAGGCTCACTGGGAAGCGAGCCCTTTGACTTCCATGGCCGCCTGCCTTGCTCGCATCCTCTCCATTAATGGCGCCCAAGCCGCAGTTTAATACGGGCGGCCTTACTGTTCGCCTCCCATTCCCCTCCAGCAGACCGGCGTCCCAAAGGATGACAACGACAACGCCGGCGTGGCACGCCGCCTCCGCCGCCGCCAGAATTAGTTTTTTTGGGTTTAATACTGTACCTCGATCATATGAATATAAATTCGCAGTGTGACTGAATGAAAGATATGGTTTGAACGAACTTGCGTTTTTCTCTCTGAATGTACAGACTTATCAGACGATTTTCTTTAAAAAAAGGTCAATGGTTTTTAAATATAAAACACTCATCACAAATGTTTTAGTTAGAACACCCGTATGCAAACCGACAGCTTCCCCAGGAAGCCAAGGGAAAATGTGCCGAGCAGGATTTGTGCAGCTCTTCATTGCAAACGTTTTAGATAGAACACCTGTATGCAAAAGTGAGAGCTATGGTCTTCCCTAGTAAGCCAAGGGAAAATTCGCCGCGCAGGATTTGTGCATCTCTTCAACGCAAACGGTTCAGATTGAATACGGTATGCAAAGCGAGACTTCGTCGCTAAGCCAAGAGAAAATTTGGCACCCATGATTTGTACATCCCTTCAATGCAAACGATTTTTTTGGATGACCCGTGTGCAACCACGTACAGACAATTTGGTAAGATTTGCATCTGTCATATTGGGTATATTGCCATTTGTCAAACTAGAAAGATTGACATTTGTTGATCTAGTAACATTGCCCTTTGTCAACCTTATAACACTGCCATTTGTCGAAATATGCAGCTAAAAATCACTAGCACTATCTAATTTTTGCAACTAAAATTCAGTAATTAAGCATAGATTCCATTCATAGATTAAGCAGTCGTTCTTTATACAAACAGTTCAACTCGATAGCTGAACCGACCAAACTTGTCCCCAATTGTTGCCAACCACGTACTGAAATAGCTAGTTCAACTATATATACTAGCTAATTTTAAGTACGTTGTACAGTTCCACCACATCTATAGTGAGATGAACTGAACAAAATAGCCCCTAAATACTACTACTACTACGGAGGGGCTTTGTACTACTTCCGGCAGCCTCTCCTCTGCCGAGAGCGCTCAGTAAGAGGCAGAGGAGGAGGAGCCTACCGACGAGCTGGACAACTGCAATACGGTGCCTGCCACTGCTGCACCTTCAGTGACGCTCACCTCGAACGCCCTCTGCCGCTCCAGACGACCCCTCTCGAAGCGGTGGGACTCCTCGTAGATCTCCTGATTCCTCGCCTCTGCGTTAGCATGTGCTGCGGCCATGGCGGCGGTAAGGCTCTTTGCATGCTCGACGAGGCCCTCCTCCTCCCGCAGAAACTCGATGTAGCGCGCAAGGTCGCTGACGCACGTGCGGGCCTCCACCTCTGCCTCCTGCCTTCGGGCGGCGGTGGCGGAGCGGGTCATGACCTCGATGGTCGACGGTGGGCTGGCGGCCACGGCTGCTGACGATGGGGTGGCGGCCACGACCACCACCTCCCGCCTTCGGGCCGCGGTGGCGGAGCGGGTGATGGCCATGGTGGCCCACAGTGGGGTGGCGGCCACGACGGCCACCTCCCGCCTTCGGGCCGCGGCGGCGGAGCGGGCGATGGCCCTGGCTTTCGATGGTGGTGTGGCGGCCATGGCGACAGTCGATGGGGTGGCGGCAACAGCTGCCGGCAACAGCTGCCGACGGGCAGCGGTAGCGGAGCGTGGGGTGGGTGTTCCGCGCACATCCAACAGGGACGCCACACGCACTACACTACGCCCGGGACTGAGCCGCCACCGCGGTGTAGCCTCACAGCTGGAGCTGTCCTCTGATGACGGCGGAGTGGCTGAGCGATGACGATGGACCGGTGCCATTGGCGATTGTGGGAGAAGCAGACGAGATAAGCTACAGAAGGGAGGGGAAAATGTGACGCAGGACTCGCCGGCCGTGATGGTTTATATAGCAGGCTGGTAAGCATTGGGATTTTGGGGGATTTCACCGAGTCGGGCGGGAAGCTTGCGCGGGAACCTGCGTGGTTGCGTGGGAACGGGCTCACCACCGTTTGGCCAAAAGAACGCCCCCGCGCGCTGCTCAAGCTTGCGCTTGAAGCCGTCTGCGGCATCGGGGTGACAAGACGTGTGAGAGGAGGACGAAAGGACACATACACATACGGTTAATAAATAAACATTTGCGATTTAATTACCTACTACCCCGTCCTGGTTTATAAGTCGTCTATGTATTTTTGTGCCAAATTTTGAATAGAGTTTTAAATAATAAAATACGAATGCATGTCGCCAAAGATTATATCGTTGGATTCGTATTTGAACATAGTTTCCAATTATATAATTTTTATAACATGCATTAACATTTTGTTGGTTAAATTTAAGGTCAAAATATGGCACAGAATATAAAGTGGGCTAATAGACAAAGACGGAGGTAGTAGCACACGGCTAGTCTCTACGCAGCGACGCAACTGCCGGCCGGCTTGTAGACGATCATTCCCTGTGTGTTCAACTGCTCTATGCGTGTGGTTGCTCTCTGTTGAGGCGGCCGCGGCGCGCTCTACTCGCGTCCCGCCACGTGTGCTCTGCTCTCGCGTCCCTCCGGGTGCTTTGCCCTCGTCCCTCCATGCGCGCTGCCAGTGTTTGGGGCTGGCGCATGATCACGTACATTCGTGCTGCCATTATGCATGCGGTTGCGCCGGGCGCGGTGCCACGATGCAGTTACCCGCTACAAAAACTGCCATGCGGACGCGCCAAGAATCCAGGCCGCCCGGCCCCCATTTATTCCTGCGACCATTTACCTTCATCTCTCGCGCCACACAACACAATAAGCACACCCACGATGACACATACAGAGAGGACATCCAGCGGTTCCAATGGCGCTCCCCGTGGCTCCAATGGCGCTCCCAGCGGCCGACGACGACAACGGGGGGCAGTTCACCACGCATCACGTAGTGGACACCCACGTGAGGGGGAAGGCCCTCTCAGTGGTGTACACGAACAAGCTAGTCTCGGTGGAGAGCTCCATCCAAACTATGGAGCAGTTGCTTGCTGAGGACAAGTACCAAATGGTCGGCTTCGACCTCGAGTTCACCAGCGGTCGTGTCGGGCACGATCAGAAGGTTGCCGTCGCCCAGTTGTGCGTGCGACATGACATCCTCGTCTACCACTACCACCTGGCCACAAGGCCTTGCGAGCGTTTCTCCAGGTTTATCAACAGCTCCGACTACAGTTTCGCTACGGTGGACACCACCAACGATCTAAAAGCGCTCAAGGTTTCAAGCTTGAAATGCCAGAATCTTGTCAACATCCAGGACCACTACAAGGTCTGGGGCAGCAACAACAACAAACAGAACTCCCTAGTTGACCTCGCCTCGGCCATCATCGATCCCTACTACATGAAGATGAAGGATGAGAGCAAGAAGGACAAGAACGCCTGGCACAGTGTCTGGCATCAGAGACTGGATGAACAACATGACAAGTACGTGACCAAGGACGCGTACACAAGCTACGAGATGTACAGGCAGATCTTTGACATGAGGAAGTGTCTTCTTCCTGCCCCAGACGAGGGATCGAGCCACAGAGCAGTGGCGGGAGCGTCACAAGGAGTAGATGACTAGACGATAATTTCTCCTAGTTTATAATGCATGCAATTGTTTATTGAGGTGTGTGCGGATGATCTGTATAGTCACTTATGTAATTGGATGTTTATTTCAGTTATATATATATATGTTATTATTCTGTAGACAGAGCAAATCACACGGCTCATTAGCAGCAATCGTCTGTGTTATTATTGGTCTTCACACACATTTCTGATTACGGACCTGTTTGCCGTCTATCACACACATCTTGTTCAGTTGAACTGTTTCTGTTGTCTTGGCTCATCGCAAACAGTTCATCCGAGTGAACTATATGCCCTCCATCACACACACCTTGATCTGGCTGACCGTTTCTATTGTGTTGGCTAATCACACACAGTTCATCCTAGTGACCTGTATGCCGTATATCGCACACACCCTCATCTGGCTACCCGTTTCTGTTGTTCTGCCTCATCGCAAATAGTTCTGCTGGATTAACCGTTTGCCACGCATCACACACACAACTCTAATCTGAACTGTGTTTGATGTCATCGCCATCGCAAACGTTTTGTATCTTTTTTGACGGTTTTATTACATCACCGTTTGTGATTAATGCATCACACACAGTTTTGTTGAAGGGTCTCTGATTGGACTGTCACGTTTGGACCAACCTGTAGTAGTGAGGCAAGGCCTCCTGCCTGGGACCTCCTAACTACTCCTGGTCGTCGGCGGTCTCCACGTAGTAGTAGGGTCTGTCGGGGTAGTAATAGCCGTCGGCGGTGGCATCTGGCTCCTAGGATCCGCCATCTGGTTGCAACAACCGGAAAGAAGAAAGAAGGGGGAAAGGGGTAGCAAAGCAACCGTGAGTACTCATCCAAAGTACTCGCAAGCATCAGATCTATACTAAGTATGCATTGGTATCAAGGGAAGGGATGTAACTGTGGACTGAACTGCAGAATGCCAGAATAGAGGGAAGTCCTAGCCTATCGAAGACTAGCATCTTCAAGCATCTTGAAGCATTCAGGAGAGTACATAATATCATTTTATAATTAACAAGCATGTTGTAGTATTAACGCCCAGAGATCCTTCCTCGACTCCCTGCGAGAAAGCAATCCCGGAGCCAACATATCCATCTCATATCTCAAGTATCCATCTCTAGTTGTAATAGATCGGGATACAACTCTGAGCGTCCGTTACCGTGGACACAGCTATTTGAATAGATAACTTCCCTACAGGGGTGCACCACATTACCCAACACGCTTGATTACTCAGGCCGGACACACTTTCCTGGGTCATGCCCGGCCTCGGAATATCAACACATCGTAGTCCTACCAAGGCTCCACAGAGAGGTCCCTGCCGGTCTACATCCTAAGCGCTCCGGGGTCTTGGGTCCATCGCCCTTTGCACTCCGGGTCATTATGCGATGAGCCGGGACGAGCACCACCTCATCCTAGATGGCACTAGCCTGGCATGCCCACAATGCTGAACTGGACGTCTGACAGAGCTTTCGAAAGAAATGTACAACGCCGAGTGCCCATAACTGTTCCCGCGTGGCGGTTAGTGTATTGGGAGCTCGCGGAGACAAGCAGAGACTCACGATCATGTGACCCCATCACCCCGTCTCGAGGAAATACGGCAAGGGCCAGGGCCAACCCTCTCACTGGGGCGGTCTACCTGCCCGGCCGTGCCTCGTAATTATCTCGCGGGTGCTCTCCGGGCCCGCCCGACTTTCACAGGTATCTCTCGCGGGTACCCCTCAGGGCCGACCCGACTTTAACAAAGGTCTGAAGTAAAGCCAGGGTAATCGTGTGTCCAAAACATCAAGGGGAAAACCCGAGGAATCACCCTCGAGGGATTCCACTCGATGTAATCGTCAAGCTGAACATAGGAGGAATCACCCTCGAGGTTCACACTTGAGGTGTTGCACGACAGAGTCGTATCAGGAGTGGTGAAGGAGGAATCACCCTCGATGACCACGACTGAATAGCTAAACTACAGAGTTATCATCAGGAGTGTGTTATGAGGTATCACCCTCGGCACTCGATAGTAGCTCTGCAGAGCCGAGCAACTAAGGGGGGTGATGTGCTGTGTCGGTCCCTGGACATCGATCACGTTGATCGAGTCATCGGTCATCAAGCCGGGGCAACTGGGACAAGGTGAGGGGTCATTGATGGATCACTAACCAACCTATACTAAGCAGTTTAGGATAAGCAGGTAAGGTACAACAGCAGATTACAAAAATAGGCTATGCATCAGAATAGGAGCAATCAATTACAGTAGCAAAATCTAATTCAAGCATGAGAGAGAATGAAATGGGCGATATCGGAATGATCAAGGGGGGTTTGCTTGCCTGGAAGCTCTGCTGAAAGGGAAGAAGGGTCATCGGTGACATAGTCGATCACAGTGGCATCAGTAGCTGTCTCGGGGTCTACCGGATAGAAGAGGTGGAAGAAACAGTAAATACAAAGCAAACAAATGCATGAAACGACAACATGCAGAGCTAGGGGTGTTCTAACGCGGTGCTACACGATACCGGCGAAGGGGGGAAAACATCCGGAAAAGTTTTCCCGAAGTTTGGCATTTTCGGACAGATGAAATGGAGGGGGACGGTTCCATGTTCGCTATGCTAGGGGCATGTGACAGAAAAACGGAGGGCATATTCGGAATCGTCATATATTTCTGATCGATTTTCATATATAAATTATTTTCAACCGAGTTACAGATTATTTTATATTAATTTTCAAAGTTTTATTAATATTCTGATTTAATAATACATTTATTCAAATTTGAATTAAATGGCTAAAAGCTAGGTACACCCAAAAGTGTACCCAACCAGAGTGTGTGTGAGGCTGGCAGTGGGGCCTGGGGGTCCAGTTGACCCCGTCAACTACCCAGTCAGAGCTAACCGGTCAAAGTGAACAGTTTCAGCGGGACCCAGCTGCCATAGACAGTAGCTGAATTCATTTTGGTTATTTATTTTAAACTCCAGGGGACCCACATGTCAGTGACTAGGCTATTCTAAACCGGTTTTAGTTTAATCCTAACTACTTCAGTTAGTGGCCAGGGGCCCACTGTCAGTGAGAGTTAGCGTGGTGGGTTAGTGGCTAATGACGGCCACGTTAGCGGCGTCACCGCGACGAGGCCGAGCACACCGGAGTTGGCCGTCCGGCCATTTCCGGCGACTAGAGGAAGCGCGGGTGGCACCGTTGGATAGCTGGGGGCCACGCGCGTCGCATGGTGGTCACGGAGTGGAAGGGGGTGCGGTGTAGCGTCGTCGGCGTCGACTTCAGCGGCGGCGGCGCTCGGACGTAGGCGAGCCTCGACGCGAGGGGAACGGCTAGGCGTGGCCAAGCGCACGAGAGCGCGTGCGGGGGCGCATCCGTGCGAGGAGGGCGTGGCGCTGGACGGCCAAGGCGCAGCAGGGGACGGGCGAGTGTGTGCCGAAGCGAGCTCCTGCCATGGCGAGCGGCGAGCTTCGGTCGCGACGGCAGCGACAGTTAGGAGCACGGTTTCGAGGCGCGAAGAGAGGGGAAGGGAGTGGGGGCTCACCTCGAGGGCACAAGAGGGCCTGGCGAGCACTAGTAGCAGCAGCGACGCCGGATTTGGAGAAGAATGCCGGCGGGTCAGAGGACAAAGACAAGGGCGATCCCGGAGCTAGGCGGCGTCCCAACTTGAGTTCGTTGGCGCAGACGAAGGAGGCGAGCACGACGGTTCTCCTGTACAGCAACTCGGGCGCCAGGGAGCTTGGTGGCCACGAGGGCGGCGTCGACACGGCCACGGTTACGCTCGGTGAGGTGGAGACGAGAGTGGAGAGCGAGCGTGCGAGGGGATAGGGGATGGTGCAAGTGGGAGGGGAGCCCGAGGCGCCGCAGGGGGCGGCGTCCTTATCGCCTCCGCGGTGACTCCGGCGAGCTGGTCCGGCGGGGGCGCGACGCGCCCGGTCGACCGTGCCAGGAGAACAGGGTAAGCGACCGGTAGGGGAGGAAAAAATAGGTGGGCCGAATCGGGTGGGTCGAGGCCTAGGGTGCCAGGGGCTTCTCTCTTTTTCTAATTTATTTTTCTTTAGCTTTTGTTTTTCTTTTAAAAACTTTTCTGTTTTCTTTACTTTAGTTAGCAAAATAGTTTTACAAAAATACAACTCTTGCTCCTAAATTAGCATAATAAAATAGGCCACTGCCACAAATACTTTAGGTCCAAAATAAATTAGTTTAATAATTTAATATTTATAAAAGGCATTTAATTAATGTTTTAGCTACTATTTTAATTATTTAAGGGCATTAAACCACTTTATAAAGATGTTTGTTTACCACCATAATTAGTTATGGAATATTTGCAACATTTTGAACATTTTAGTTTTGACATTTGAAAACTTTATTTGTTTGACTTTATTTTAAATTTGAATTTTGAATCGGTTTGAATCAACGTGGGACCTAGCAACAGTAAAAGTGATGACATGGCATCATTAGCAGGGGATTACTGTAGCTTAATTATCCGGACGTCACAATATTGGTGTAAAACACATAAAGAAACTCCATGCGGATGGACTTTTGGAATCACTTGATTATGAATCATTTGATACTTTCGAACCATGCCTCATGGGTAAGATGACTAAAACTCCATTCTCCGGAACAATGGAGCGAGCTAATGACTTATTGGAAATAATACATACCGATGTATTCGGTCCGATGAGTGTTGAAGCATGTGGCGGGTATCGTTATTTTCTAACCTTCATAGATGATTTGAGTAGGTATGGATATATCTACTTGATGAAACACAAGTCTAAAACATTTGAAAAGTTCAAAGAATTTCAGAGTGAAGTGGAGAATCATCGTAACAAGAAAATAAAGTTTGTATGATCTAATTGCGAAGGTGAATATTTGAGTTATGAGTTTGGCCTTTGATAACCCACAAGTATAGGGGATCGTTTGTAGGCTTCTTCGATAAATAAGAGTGTCGAACCCAACGAGGAGCTAAAGGCAGAACAAATATTCCCTCAAGTTCTATCGACCACCAATACAACTCTACGCACACTTAACGTTTGCTTTACCTAAAACAAGTATGAAACTATTTTGCAAGAATAAAACTATGAGTACTTTGCGAGAATAAAACTACGAATAAATTGCAAGGTAATAAAAGTAGATAGCTTTTGTCAATAAGAAAGTCATTTGTCCCTAGGCAATCGATAACAAGTGCCGGTAATCATTCTTGCAATTTTACATGAGGGAGAGGCATGAGCTAACATACTTTCTCTACTTGGATCATATGCACTTATGATTGGACCCCTAGGAAGCATCCGCAACTACTAAAGATCATTAAGGTCGTGAAACACAACCATAGCATTAAGTATCAAGTCCTCTTTACTCCCATACGCCATAACCCACTTATCCGCGTTTAGGCTGCTGTCACCCCCGCAACACCGATAATAAGAAAACCATGAACATATTGCAACACCCTACAGCGGGGGCCCCTCCGTTTGCACGACACCGAGGGCACCGTAGGACAGCACCATAAATAAAATATACAATCATACCAACCAAGATCACGATTAACTCATAGGACAAAACGGATCTACTCAAACATCATAGGATAGCCAAATATCATTGGGAAATAATATATGGAGTTGAGCACCATGTTTAAGTAGAGATTACAGTGGGGAACAGAGGTGTTACACCGCTGCATAGAGGGGGAGAAAGTTCGTGTTGACGGTAGCAAGATTGTTGATGTAGATCGCCGTCATGATCCTTGCCCCGGCGGCACTCCGGCGCCACCGGGAGAGAGGGGGAGAGAGCCCCCCTCCTCTTTCTTCTTCCTTGGCCTCCCCCTAGATGGGAGGAGAGTCCTCTGGTCCATGGCCTCCATGGCGGTGGAGGGGCGGGAGCCCCTCCGAGATTGGATCTCCCTCTTTGTTCTCTTCTGTTTCGCGTTCCCAGATCTGGCCGAAAACTGTTTCTTATATTCTCGGAGATCCGTAACTCCGATTGCGCTGAGATTTTAACACGAGTTTTTTTTCGGATATAAGCTTCCTTGCGCCTGAAGTAGAGCTCCAACCGACATCCGAGGAGGGCACAACCCACCAGGGCGCGCCCTGGTGTCTTGTGAGGGCTGTGGGCCCCCGTTTGCATTCATTCCAAGTCCCAAAAATCACATATATTCCAAAATAATTCTCCGTACATTTTTATCATGTTTGGAATTCGTTTGATATGGATTTTCTACGAAACAAAAAACATGCAACTAACAGGAACTGGCACTGGGCACTGAATCAATAGGTTAGTCCAATAAATCATATAAAATGTTGCTAAAAATATGTGAAAGTTGTATAATATTGGCATGAAACAATCAAAAATTATAGATACGACGGAGACGTATCAGCATCCCCAAGCTTAATTCCTGCTCGTCCTCGAGTAGGTAAATGATAAAAAGATATTTTTTGATGTGGAATGCTACCTAACATAATCTTGATCATATGTCTAATCATGGCATGAATATTAAGACATAAGTGATTCAAAGCAATAGTCTATAATTTGACATAAAGACATTAATACTCAGGCATCCCAACAAACAATCATGTCTTTCAAAATATCAATGCTAAAGAAAGCTTTCCCTACAAAATCATATAGTCTTGTCATGCTATGTCTTCTTAACACAAAGTATTTATCATGCACAACCCCGATGACAAGCTGAGCAATTGGTTCATACTTTTTAACGCGCTTCAGCTTTTTCAACCCTCACGCAATACATGAGCGCAAGCCATGGATATAGCACTATAGGTGGAATAGAGTATGATGATAGGGGTAAATATTGAGAAGACAAAAAGTAAGAAAGTCTCACATCGACGCGGCTAACCAACGGGCTATGGAGATGCCCATCAATTGATATCAACGTGAGGAGTAGGGATTGCCATGCAACGAATGCACTAAGGGCTATAAGTGTATGAAGCTCAACATGAAAACTAAGTGGGTGTGCATCTAATCCTATAATGAAAATTTCCCACTAGTATATGAAAGTGACAACATATGAGGCTCTCTATATGAAAAACATGGTGCTACTTTGAAGCACAAGTGTGGAACTAGCATGCCCCTTCTCTCTTTGTTTTTTTACTTTACTTTTTTCTTTTTTTTCTCTTTTTTTTCTTTTTCTTTTTTTTCTCTCATTGTCCGGAGTCTCATCCCGACTTGTGGGGGAATCATAGTCTCCATCATCCTTTCCTCACTGGGGCAATGCTCTAAAAATGAATAATGATGATCATCCTTTCCTCACTGGGGCAATGCTCTAAAAATTACAACTTGATACCTATAACAAAGTATGACTCTATATGAATGCCTCTGGCAGTGTACCAGGATGTGCAATGATCTAGCGTAACATGTATGAAAAATGATGAACGGTGGCTGAGCCACAACTGCTATGTCAGCTATATGATCATGCAAAGCAATATGACAATGAATGCTCAAGTCATCAAAACGGAAGCGATGGAAGTTGCATGGCAATATATCTCAGAATGGCTATGGAAAGGCCATAATAGGTCAGTATGGTGGCTGTTTTGAGGAAGATATAATAAGGCTTATGTGTGATAGAGCGTATCATATCACGGGGTTTGGATGCACCTGCGAAGTTTGCATCACATATCTAGGTGAGAAAGGGCAATGCATGGTACCGTAGAGGCTAGCAAATTGCGGAAAGGTAAGAGTGCGTATAATCCATGGACTCACATTAGTCATAAAGAACTCATATACTTATTGTAAAAGTTTATTAGCCCTCGAAGCAAAGTACTACTATGTATGCCCCTAGGGGGATAGATTGGTAGGAAAAGACCATCGCTCGTCCCTGACCGCCACTCATAAGGAAGACAATCAATAATAAATCATGCTCCAACTTCATAGCATAACGAGAGACTATACGTGCATGCTTCGGGAATCACAAACCTTAACACCAATGTTCTTACTAACCACAACCGTTTACTAGTACCTCCCACATATTACCATCTCTATATCGCAAAACTATTGCAAGGAATCAAACATATCATATTCAGTGATCCATAAGTTTTATGTAGGATTTTATGACTAACCATGCAATTGACCAATTCCTGTTGACTCTCTAAATAGATGTAAGTGAAGCAAGAGAGTTTAATTCTTTCTACAAAAGACCATGCTCTAATAAGTATAAGTGAAGTAAAAGAGCATTCGACAAATAATGGTTTTCTATGTGAAGAGAAACAGGCAATCCAAACTTCAAATGATATAAGTGAAGCACATGAAGCATTCTATAAAGCCACACTCAAAAGATATAAGTGAAATGCAATGAGCATTATATAAATCGACCATGCATTATCTCATACCAGCATGGTTCATAAAATAAAAATGAGAAATAAACACAAAAGACGCTCCAAGGTTCACACATATCACATGAACGAAACGAAGATGAAAACATACCGATACTTGTTGAAGAAAGATGGGATGCCTTCCGGGGCATCCACAAGCTTAGACGCTTGAGTCTCCTTAGATATTTACTTGGGGTTCCTTGCGAATACCCAAGCTTGAGCTCTTACCTCTCCTCCTTCTCCTCATATCGAGACCTCCTCGATCTTTGATCACTTCATCCACACAAAACTCAACAGAAACCTCATGAGATCCGTTAGTATAATAATGCAAATCACTACTTTAAGTACTTTTGAAAACCAATTAATATTTTGTTTTTTCATTGTAGATACTGTAATATAACTTTTCCATGGCTTATAGCACCGATAAAAATCGATAGTTTCATCAAAAGAAGCAAAACAATGCATCAAAAACAGAATCTGTCTTAAACAGGACAATCTGTAGTAATCTGAACATTCACCATACTTATGTAACTCTAAAAATTCTGAAAAATTAATAAAAAATAAAATATTTGTATATAAATACTGTACAAAAAGTTTCAGAAGCTTTTGACATTCCAGTAAAAAATGTAAAATCGCGCACTACATCCAAAGTTTCTGTTTTGCACCGCACATACCAACAAGCAATCTAATCATCCTAAAGGCAAATCTTGGCACATTATTTTTATAATACAATGGATTTGTACAAGGGGATAATTATTTTTGTGAGAAACTTCCATGAAAAATTTACATTGTTTCCATGAGAATGAACACAAGTGTTCAAGGTCGACCCTCACTTCTCCAATGCATCACCTTTCAATCGCTTCTCTTTTTGTGAAGTTTTAAGGTTCCCCTCTATATTTTTTTGTTTTTAAACTTTATAAAAGCACTCAACAGAAATAAATGACTCTCTAAAACTTCCGGGTTGTCTCCCTGGCAGCGCTTTCTTTAAAGCCATTAAGCTAGGCATAAAGTGCTCAAGTAATGAATCCACCCGGATCCCAAGGTATATCAAAGCCAATTTTAATTAGCAATGATTTGGCATTTAGTAGTGAGCACAAAGCAACATATATCATGCAATGACAAAGTCTAACTCTCTTCCTATGCATCGACATGTCATACAAGAACAATTCAAGCACATCAAGTAAAGGCCAATACATATCATAAGCAGTTTCTTGCAATTTTATCGTGTTGGAAACATAGAGAGGTGGAGATATAGTTCCTCTCTCATAATAATTGCAAGTAGGAGCAGCAAGCACATGCATATTACATTCATCAAAATTATCATGTGCAACGGTAAAAGGCAACCCATCAATATAATCCTTAATAAGAGCAAACTTCTCCAATATAGTGTAGTTTGGAGAATTCAAAAAGATAATAGGACTATCATGTGTGGGTGCAATAGAAACAATTTCATTTTTAACATAAGGGACAATAGCAAGTTCATATCCATAAGCATAATTCATATTGGCATCAAGGCCACAAGCATAGCAATCATCAAGTTCATCAAAAAGGGATATTTCAAATGAATCAACGGGATCATAGCAATTATCATAGCATTCATCCTTCGGTAAGAATGAAGGGGCATTAAACAATGTATGAGTTGAAGAGTTATTATCATTAGAAGGTGGGCACGGGTGATCAATCCGCTCTTCCTCCGCTTGTTCTTCGCTCTCCTCATCATCTTTTTCATACAATGAGCTCACAGTTTCATCAATTTCTTCTTCCATAGACTCCTGCAAAATATTAGTCTCTTCTTGGACAGCGGAGACTTTCTCAATAAATACATCAATATCATAATTGAATTTATAATTGTCATAGAAATATTTAAGGATAGCAAAATTTTCAGGTCTATAAACTGAATCATCAAAATCTTCAAACTTTTCAAACAAAGATTCAATTTCATAAGCACCCTTAAAAGCAACAAATTCTTCTATTCGTTCCACATCAAAGTAATCATATCTACCATTAGCATAAGAAGCTAAGGTTTCATTTTCATTAAATTTGCATGAAAAGGGAAGGTGTGGAGCATTCATCCTAGAGCAACAAGTATAATCATATCTAGAACATAGATTCCAAGCATACCATTTCAACATATGAATTTGATCCCATAACAGTTTCCCTTTTTGTGTCAAGCGATAATCCCTAAAGTATTCACGTTGATCCAACGTGTCTCCCATTATCAAGTTGAATGGGGTTTTCTCAGGATTATCAAAGTATTGCATAATATTTTTCACATATCGAGCATCGAGGGTTTTAGGAGGTTCCCCATCTCCATAAGTAGCAAGTACAACTATTTTTTTGGTGTTTCGTGTTCCATATGCATAACTAAAGATAGAGAACAACTTAGAACAGGATATAAAAACTACTTAGTGATAAAGCAAACAAGCACACACGAGAATATTCACCCCACGCTATTGCTCCCCGGCAACGGCGCCAGAAAAAGGTCTTGATAACCCACAAGTATAGGGGATCGTTTGTAGCCTTCTTCGATAAATAAGAGTGTCGAACCCAACGAGGAGCTAAAGGCAGAACAAATATTCCCTCAAGTTCTATCGACCACCGATACAACTCTACGCACACTTAACGTTTGCTTTACCTAAAACAAGTATGAAACTATTTTGCAAGAATAAAACTATGAGTACTTTGCGAGAATAAAACTACGAATAAATTGCAAGGTAATAAAAGTAGATAGCTTTTGTCAATAAGAAAGTCATTTGTCCCTAGGCAATCGATAACAAGTACCGGTAATCATTCTTGCAATTTTACATGGGGGAGAGGCATGAGCTAACATACTTTCTCTACTTGGATCATATGCACTTATGATTGGACCCCTAGCAAGCATCCGCAACTACTAAAGATCATTAAGGTCGTGAAACACAACCATAGCATTAAGTATCAAGTCCTCTTTACTCCCATACGCCATAACCCACTTATCCGCGTTTAGGCTGCTGTCACCCCCGCAACACCGATAATAAGAAAACCATGAACATATTGCAACACCCTACAGCGGGGGCCCCTCCATTTGCGCGACACCGAGGGAACCGTAGGACAACACCATAAATAAAATATACAATCATACCAACCAAGATCACGATTAACCCATAGGACAAAACGGATCTACTCAAACATCATAGGATAGCCAAATATCATTGGGAAATAATATATGGAGTTGAGCACCATGTTTAAGTAGAGATTACAGCGGGGGAAAGAGGTGTTACACCGCTGCATAGAGGGGGAGAAAGTTGGTGTTGACGGTAGCAAGATTGTTGATGTAGATCGCCGTCACGATCCTTGCCCCGGCGGCATTCGGGCGCCACCGGGAGAGAGCCCCCTCTCCTTCTTCTTCTTCCTTGGCCTGCCCCCTAGATGGGAGGAGAGTTTCCCCTCTAGTCGATGGCCTCCATGGCGGTGGAGGGTCGGGAGCCCCTTTGAGATTGGATCTCCCTCTCTGTTCTCTTCTGTTTCGCGTTCCCAGATCTGGCCGAAAACCGTTTCTTATATTCCCGGAAATCCGTAACTCCGATTGCGCTGAGATTTTAACACGATTTTTTTTTCCGGATATAAGCTTCCTTGCACCCTAAGTAGAGCTCCAAACGACATCCGAGGAGTGCACAACCTACCAGGGCGCGCCCTGGTGTCTTGTGTGGGCTGTGGGCCCCCGTTTGCGTTGATTCCAAGTCCCAAAAATCACATATATTCCAAAATAATTCTCCGTAAATTTTTATCGCGTTTGGACTTCGTTTGATATGGATTTTCTGCGAAACAAAAAACATGCAACAAACAAGAATTGGCACTGGGCCCTGAATCAATAGGTTAGTCCAATAAATCATATAAAATGTTGCCAAAAATATGTGAAAGTTGTATAATATTGGCATGAAACAATAAAAAATTATAGATACGATGAAGACGTATCAGCCTTCATTTAAAACAATGTGGAATTGTTTCACAACTCACGCCACCTAGAACACCACAACGTAATGGTGTGTCCGAACATCGTAACCGTACTTTATTAGATATGGTGCATTCTATGATGTCTCTTACCGATTTGTCTTTATCATTTTGGGGTTATGCATTAGATACAGCCGCATTCACGTTAAATAGGGCACCGTCTAAATTTGTTGAGACGACACCGTATGAACTATGGTTTGGCAAGAAACCTAATCTGTCATTTCTTAAAGTTTGGGGATGCGACACTTATGTCAAAAGGCTCCAGCCTGATAAGCTCGAACCCAAAGCGGAGAAGTGCGTCTTCATAGGATACCCTAAAGAAACTATTGGGTATACCTTCTACCACAGATCTGAAGGAAAGATCTTTGTTGCTAAGAATGGGTCATTTCTAGAGAAGGAGTTTCTCTCAAAAGAAGTGAGTGGGAGGAAAGTAGAACTTGATGAGGTAGTTGTACCTTCTCTCAAATTTGAAAGTAGCACATCGGAGAAAACCGTTCCCATGATGCCTACACCAACTAGAGAGGAAGCTAATGATGATGATCATGAACCTTCAGATCAAGTTACTACCGAACCTCGTAGGTCGACCAGAACATGTACCACACCAGAGTGGTACGGTAATCCTGTCCTGGAAGTCATGTTGTTAGACAACGGCGAACCCACGAACTATGAAGAAGCTATGATAAGCCCAGATTCTGACAAATGGCTTGAGGCCATGAAATCTGAGATAGGATCCATGTATGAGAACAAAGTGTGGACCTTGGTGGACTTGCCCGATGATCGGCAAGCCATTGAGAAATAAATGGATCTTCAAGAGGAAGACGGACGCTAATGGTAATATCACTGTCTACAAAGATCGACTTGTCGCAAAAGGTTTTCGACAAGTTCAAGGGGTTGACTGATGTCTACTATACAACTTGTTCTTGTAGACTCGTGTTGGGCCTCCAAGCGCAGAGTTTTGTAGGACAGTAGCAAATTTCCCTCAAGTGGATGACCTAAGGTTTATCAATCTGTGGGAGGCGTAGGATGAAGATGGTCTCTCTCAAACAACCCTGCAACCAAATAATAAAAAGTATCTTGTGTCCCCAACACACCAAATACAATGGTAATTTGTATAGGTGCACTAGTTCGGCGAAGAGATGGTGATACAAGCATAGTAATGATAGTATATATTGATTTTTGTAATAGGGACAATAAAAAACAGCAAGGTAGCAATTGATAAAACGGAGCAAAAACGGTATTGCAATGCTTGAAAATGAGGCCTAGGGTCTGTACTTTCGCTAGTGCAATCTCTCAACAATGATAATACAATTGGATCACATAACCATCCCTCAACGTGCAACTAAGAATCACTCCAAAGTTCTTATCTAGCGGAGAACATAAGAAGAAATTGTTTGTAGGGTACGAAACCACCTCAAAGTTATCCTTTCCCATCGATCTATCCAAGAGTTCGTACTAAAATAACACCAAGTTATCCTTTCCGATCGATCTATCTAAGAGTTCGTACTAAAATAACACCATATGATACACATCAACCAACTCTAATGTCACCTAGATACTCCAATGTCACCGCGAGTATCCGTGAGTTGATTATGCGATATGCGTCAAACAATTTCAGATTAATGATACTCAATCCAACACAAAAAACTTCAAAGAGTGCCCCAAGATTTCTACCGGAGAAATAAGGACGAAAACGTGCATCAACCCCTATGCATAGATTACCCCAATGTCACCTCGGGAATCCGCGAGTTGAGTGCCAAGTTATAGATCAAGTGCTCTCAAATCCATAAAAGTATTCAATCCGATAAAAGTGAAATCTCAAAGGGAAAACTCAATTCATCACAACAAGATAGAGAGGGGAAAACACCATATGATCCAACTATATTAACAAAGCTCACGATACATCAAGATCGTGCCAAATCAAGAACACGAGAGAGAGAGAGAGAGATTAAACACATAGCTACTGGTACAAACCCTCGGCCCCGAGGGTGGACTACTCCCTTCTCATCATGGTGGCCGCTGGGATGATCAAGATGGCCACCGGTGATGATTTCCCCCTCCGGCAGGGCGCCGGTACGGGGTCTAGATTGGTTTTTCATGGCTACAGAGGCTTGCGGCGGTGGAACTTCCGATCTAGGGTTATTTCTGGGGGTTTCTCTATTTATAGGATTTTTTGGCGTTAGTTTCACACGAAGATGGGCCTCGAGGTGAGCACAACCCACCTGCACACGGGTTGAACTCCAGGCGTGCCCTGGTGGGTTGTGCCCTCCTCGTGGCTCTTCTGGCCCTCCCACGAAGCTTCAAGTGCCTTTTTTTGTTCCAAAAAAAGGTCAAAAAGTTTCAGCTCGTTCGGAGAACTTTCATTTCTGCACAAAAAACAACACCACGGTAGTTCTGCTGAAAACAGCGTCAGTCCGGATTAGTTCCATGCAAATCATACCAAAAACATATAAAATTGTTGTAAACATGGCATGAATACTTCATAAATTATAGATACGTTGGAGATGTATCAGCATCCCCAAGCTTAGTTCCTACTCGTCCTCGAGTAGGTGAATGCTAAAAGAAATAATTTATGAAGTGTGAATGCTACCAAAGTGCATAAGTTTGATCAATGATAATTTCAATCACTTTTCCTAGCATCATAAAAACAATTCTTTCTCATAAAACTTCTAATGTTAAAGTAGCAACCAATTCACATGTTAAGGTTCAAACAATGAATTCTCTTGAAACTCAACAACCTATATTCTTAGTCACCAAACAATTGCAATTCAACTTATTCAACAGAGTCTAAGTAAGAGCTCCACATACTCAATCATCATATAGTCTTTTATGATTGCTAGTACTCAAAGCATATTTTTGAACAAATGGCATCCATCGAACACAGAGAAAGATAGGTGCTTAATGTTTCGCCTCCCAACTAATTTATCATAGAGATAATTGTCAACAATAATAAATCATGATCAAATATATTTGACGGGCCATATGTGCCTAGATATTTCCCCACCACATGATGCTTGCCAACTAGAGAATAATTGAGGTTGAAATGAGAATGCATTCTATTGACTCTTGCAGAAAAGTAAATACTGAAAAGTAAAAGATAGGCCCTTCGCAGAGGGAAGCAGAGGTTGTCATGCGCTTTTTATTTTTGGATGCCCAAACTCTTAATGCCAAGGAACGTCACATTATATTGCCCCTTATGATGGCAACCTTTATTATGCAGTCCGTCGCTTTTATTACTTTGCCATCACAAGTTCGTACAATGCTCAATTTTCCCTTACAATAAAAGATCAAACATATTTAGGAGCAATTTTTATTGCTTTATGTACCGATGACAACTTACTTGAAGGATCTTATTAAATCCATAGGTAGGTATGGTGGACACTGATGGCAAGAAACTGGGTTTAAGGGTTTTTGGATGCACAAGTAGTATCTCTACTTAGTACGAATTTTTGGCTAGCAAAGGATCCTAAGCAAACACCACATGTTGGAGGATCCATAACAATATAACTTCTATGCAAATATACACAACCATAACTCATTACGTTGTCTTTCTTGTCCAACTTCAACTAATTTGCTCAAGTTTGAAAATAATTAATGGGTATTCACAATCATAGAAGATGTCCAAGATAATATATTTGTATGTGAAAGTTCTCTTCCTTATACTAATCATTCATGAATTGCTTGTATGACCAATATTGTGATTGTCAACCTTAAAAAAAATCACTTTCTAAACCCAATGTGAAGCTACTACTAGGCATGATATGAACATATAATTTCAGCTTCATGATATTCAATTCATTCAACAATTTACTCATAGGATATAAGTGAAGCACAAGAGTAAATGACAAACTACTCCAAAAAGATATAAGTGAAGATCATGCGAGTAGTTAAGTAAATGGGTAGCTATTTGAGGACTCTCTCTCTTATTTAAAAACTTTTAGATCTAAGTATTTTATTAAAACACCAAGCAAAACAAAGTAAAATGACATTCCAAGAATAGCACAACTCATGTGAAGAAGCAAAAACTTAGGCTCAACCGATACTAACCGATAATTGTTGATGAAGAAAGGTGGGATGCCTACCGGGGCATCCCCAAGCTTAGATGCTTGAGAATTATTGAAATATTGACTTGGGATGCCTTGGGCATCCCCAAGCTTGAGCTTTTGTGTCCCCTTAATTCCTTTTATATCACGGTTTTCCTAAATCTTAAAAACTTCATCCACACAAAACTCAACAAGAACTCGTGAGATAAGTTAGTATAAATCAACGCAATAACCTTATCATTCTCTACTGTAGAAAATCACTAAAATTATTATTTAATATTGCATACTAAATGCCTCTGCATATTTAATACTCCTATCCTCAAATAGAATCATTAAATTAGCAAACATATGCAAACAATGCAAACATAACAGCAATCTGTCTAAACAGGACAGTCTGTAAAGAGTGCAATTTTACTCACACTTACCTAACTCCCAAAATTCTGAAAATTAACTACACTGTATAAAATTTATCATATATTATTTTTCAAAAAATTTCAACATTTTATCGCATTCTAACTTTTCTCAAGAATTCACACACTAGGGTGCAACTTTCTGTTTTCAAACAGCAACATATAGACTTGCAAAATAAGCATGGCAAAGGCTATACTTGACATTTTTATTGAAGTAAAAGATGCAAAACATTATTATAAATAAAATAAATCAAATCATAGCAAAATAAAATAACTCTCCAAGCAAAACTCATATCATGTGACAAATGAAAATATAGCTCCAAGTGAGGTTACCGATAATGTTGGAGACGAAAGAGGGGATGCTTTCCGGGGCATCCCCAAGCTTAGTTGCTTGGATATTCCTTGAATATTACCTTGGGGGTGAATTGGGAATCCCAAATATTAGGGAATTGTCACTCCTTATTCTCCTCATATCGACATCTCACCCAAAACTTGAAAACTTCAATCACACAAAACTTAACAGAACTTCATGAGATGGGTTAGTATGATCAAAGTATGATAAAGACAAATCATTCACTTTGGTACTGTCAAGATAAGATTCATAATTGTTATCACACAATGCCTACTGTAACCTACAATTTACATAATTTATATTAAGCAATATAAGCCATAGAAACCATAAAACAAGCAAACTATGCATTGCAAACAGAATCTGTCAAAAACAGAACAGTACGTAAAGATCTGAATTTTAGTCATAGTTATCCAACTCCAAAAATTCTGAAAATTTAGTAAAACGTAGGAAATTTGTACGTAAATAATATGTAAAAAAATCATAGTTTTTAGACTCTATAGTGCTTTTTAACAATTCTGTTACTGGGCACAAAAGTTTCTGTTTTTGCACAGAATCAAGTCAACTATCATCCACACTATCCCAAAGGCCTTACTTGGTACTTTATTAAAACAAAAGCTATAAAACATCCCCTAAAAAAATACAGTAGCTTAACCATGTTAACACACAAAAACAGTAGGGGTAAATGTTGGGTTGACTCCCAACAAGCGCTTTTCTTTAATGCCTTTTTATCTAGGCATGATGATTTCAATGATGGTCGCATAAAGTAAAGAATTGAAACATAAAGAGAGCATCATGAAGCATATGACTAGCACATTTAAGTCTAACCCACTTCCTATGCATAGGGATTTTGTGAGCAAACAACTTATGGGAACAAGAATCAACTAGCATAGGAAGGCAAAACAAGCAAAACTTCAAGATTTTCAACACATAGAGAGGAAACTTAATATTATTGCAATATGTAAAAGCAAATGTTCCCCTCTCATAATAATTTTCAGTAGCATCATGGATGAATTAAACAATATAGCTATCACACAAAGCATTCTTTTCATGATCCACAAGCTTAGAAATTTTATTACTCTCCACATAAGCAAAAAATTTCTTATTCATAGTAGTGGGAGCAAACTCAACAAAATAACTATCATGAAATTCTTGATTGGCATAATTCAATTGAAAGTTAAAATCATGATGACAAGTTTCATGGTTATCATTACTCTTTATAGCATCATATCATCACCATAATCATCATAGATAGGAACTTTGTTTCCATAATCAATTGAAACCTCTTCCAAAATAGTGGAATCATCATTAAATAAAGTCATGAACTCTCCAAATCCACTTTCATCAATATAATCATCATAAATAGTATTAGGACCCAGAGTATATCGATCAGAGGGGGGGGGGGGGTGAATGGGAGATTCAAATTTTCTTTCGAAAGCTTTGAAACCAAACCCAATCACAGCAGCGGAATATAGTATCGAAGGAAATATGCTGAATCAATCTTCTTCGTCAGAAGCATATTTTTCAAGAAAAGCATTGACAATAGTACGAGCTTGATAGATCATAGGTGTAACAACAATGAGGGTTATGCAACAAGCAAACAGAGGTAATAGGATAATAACGAACAAATCACTACAAAAAAAAGACACATCTGTGACATTTTGGGCCGAACGGATTTTTTTCTGGCATGCTTATGACACTTCTATGACGATAATTGTGACAGAAGCATGTATCATCATAGATGTGGTGGGCTCCTACTTCTATGACAAAAAATCATGACAGAAAATGGGCTTTTCGTCCTGGGCGGGCCGGGGAAGCACCTGCATGACATTCTTTGGGCCGTCCATGACGGAAAAAATCATGGTAGAAGCGAGGGCGAGGAAAATTTTGTGGAGTTCCCGGTTACGGTGGGTGGTCGGGGCCGAGCGATGCACGGAGGTTTGCGTGTTTCTCTTGTACACGTACGCGCGTGTGTGCGAGGCGTTGGGCTCTAACTGAACCCGAGCGATTGCACTAGCTATGTTATTGAATCCCGATCGATCCCTTGGCTGTTAACTGAACCCGAGTGATTCCTTCACTGCTACTGCTAACTGAAGCCGATCGAAGCTGCCTCTTGATGAACAATCCTTGGTGGGGGTTGGATGAACAGTTCCCAGTGGGGGTTGGACGAATAGGACCCCGTGGTAGTAGAGGCCGTTGCGGCTGGATGAACTTGACCCCGTGGAGGGCTGGTTGAACAGTAGCCGGTGGAGGCTGGATGAACAGGACCCCATGGATGAACAGTAGCTGGTGGAGGCTGGAGGAAGTCGACAGTGGATGAACAGTAGCCCCATGGAGGCTGGAGCGAGTCAGTAGACGGTGGATGAACAGTAGCCCGTGGAGTCCCGTTTTGCGGTACGCCACACCCCTCCCGATGAACAGGACCCCGTTTTGACCGTAGGCGCTCCAACACAAGTCGGTTTCCTCCATTTTGCGGTACGCCACACCCCTCCTGATCAACAGGACCCTGCTTCGACCGTAGGCACTTGAACAAAAGTCCGTTTCCTCCATTTTGCGGTACGCCAGACCCTTCCCGATGAACAGGACCCCGTTTCGACCGTACGCGGTCGAACAGAAGGCCATTTTCCTTCGTTTTGCAGTACGCCAGACCCCGTTCCGGCTGTTTCGTCCAAGCCGGTTGGCTCCCGATGAACAGGACACGTTCCAACCCAGTGGCTTCGCTCTCGATGAACACGACGTGTTACGACCCAGTCACTTGGCTCCTGGTGAACACGAAGCTGTTTCCTCCGTTCCGACCCAGCCGGTTAGCTGCTGATGAACAGGACGACATCGCTGCCCTCTGTTGCCTCTCCATGTACACGAGCCCTGGCCGTAAGTATGTGCGCATACACGTTCGAGACCCCGCCCGTATGTACGTACGTAGCCGTGTTTACTTTCTTGCAGCGTGGCTGTACGTACGTGTACACGATATATATAGACGGAACTGCGTGACATGCTACGTCCGCGCCTCTACTACGACACGTGCATCTCCTTACTCGGCCACGATTCATCGCTGTAGAGAGAGCGATCGACCAGTATGTACGTACACGTTCGTGACCAGACAAACAACCCTACGTACGGTTCGACCCGGTGGGTCCCAGCTGTCAGGGAGGATAAGGAGGCACTGATGTCTACTACGCAACTTTATTCTTGTAGACTTGTGTTGGGCCTTCAAGCGCAGAGTTTTGTAGGACAGTAGCAATTTTCCCTCAAGTGAATGACCTAAGGTTTATCAATCCGTGGGAGGCGTAGGATGAAGATGGTCTCTCTCAAACAACCCTGCAACCAAATAACAAAGAGTCTCTTGTGTCCCCAACACACCAAATACAATGGTAATTTGTATAGGTGCACTAGTTCGGCGAAGAGATGGTAATAAAAGCGTAGTAATGATAGTAGACATTGGTTTTTATAATAGGAACAATAAAAAACAGCAAGGTAGCAATTGATAAAACGGAGCAAAAACGGTATTGCAATGCTTGAAAATGAGGCCTAGGGTCCGTACTTTCTCTAGTGCAATCTCTCAGCAATGCTAATCTAATTGGATCATATAACCATCCCCCAACATGCGATGAAGAATCACTCCAAAGCTCTTATCTAGCGGAGAACATAAGAAGAAATTGTTTGTAGCTATTCTTTCTGATAGATCTATCCAAGAGTTCGTACTAAAATGACACCAAGTTATTCTTTTCGATCGATCTATCAAGAGTTCGTACTAAAATAACACTAAGTTATTCTTTCCGATCGATATATCAAGAGTTCGTACTAAAATAACACCAAAGCAATTTCAGATTCATAATACTCAATCCAACACAAAGAACCTCAAAGAGTGCCCCAAGATTTCTACCGGAGAAACAAAAGACGAGAACATGCATCAACCCCTATGCATAGATTAACCCAATGTCACCTCGGGAATCCGCGAGTTGAGTACCAAAACATATCTCAAGTGAATCAATATAATACCCCATTGTCACCACGGGTATTCATATGCAAGACATACATCAAGTGTTCTCAAATCCATAAAAGTATTCAATCCGATAAAACGAAATCTCAAAGGGAAAACTCAATTCACAATAAGATAGAGAGGGGAAAACACCATATGATCCAACTATATTAACAAAGCCCGCGATACATCAAGATCGTGACATATCAAGAACACAAGAGAGAGAGATTAAACACATAGCTACTGGTACAAACCCTCAGCCCCGAGGGTGGACTACTCCCTCCTCATCATGGTGGCCGCCGGGATGATGAAGATGGCCACCGGTGATGATTTCCCCCTCCGGCAGGGTGCCGGAATGGGGTCTAGATTGGTTTTTCGTGGCTACAGAGGCTTGTGGCGGCGGAACTTCTGATCTAGGGTTGCCCCGAGGGGTTTTGGAATATTTGGGAATTTATAGGGCGAAGAGGCGGTGCGGGAGGCCACCAAGGTGGGCACAACCCACCTGGGCGCGCCTGGGCCCCCAGGCGCGCCCTGGTGGGTTGTGCTCCCCTCGGAGCTCCCCTATGGTACTTCTTTGGCCCACCGGGTGTCTTCTGGTCAGAAAAATCTCCAAAAAGTTTCGCTGTGTTTGGACTCCGGTTGGTATTGATTTTCTACGATGTAAAAAAAAACAAGCAAAAAACAGCAACTGGCACTGGGCACTATGTCAATAGGTTAGTCCCAAAAAATGATATAAAGTTGCTATAAAATGATTGTAAAACATCTAAGAATGATAATATAACAGCATGAATACTTCATAAATTATAGATACGTTGGAGACGTATCAGGCACTTCCTTGCGTGCGAAGATATAGCTGGTGGGTCCCAGCTGTCAGGGGGAAGAATCAGTTTTTTTGCCCGTAATATGGACGCACTTCCTTGTGTGCGAAGATGTAGCTGGTGGGTCCCAGCTGTCAGGAGGGAAATGTTTTTTTCAAAATACGGCGGCCCTTCCGGTGGGTCCCTGCTGTCAGGTGGAGGAATCATTATTTTGCGCGTAATAAGGAGGCACTTCCTTGCTGCGGCCGTGGACCCAGCTGTTAGCCTCTCCACGTACAGTCCTCTTCCGATGGAAGTCGTTCCTTAACCATGTTGACCATGCCGCACCGAGAGCACCAAGGTGGTGGACGACGGCGAGGCCTAGGAAGGGATTGACCCGGAGCCGGGGAAGACTCGGTAGTTGTTTCCCACACGGATGGGAGTACGAGGGTTTACTGGTTCGGCTGTAGTGTGAGGCTGCCGTCGCTGGAGAATAACATGAGGTCTGGGTGAGTACAGGGATAGCCAGGCCAGCGATGGGAGTAGGGTGGGGAGGTGAGGCCCGCGCGATAGCACAACTGGCCACGGGATGCAGGAGCAGGTGGCACGGCCAATGATGGTTTGGGCGGCTGGAGCAAGAAGACCAGAGGTTGAAGAAACACGACGGCCATTGGATAGACATCGTACGGTCACCACAGCTAGAATCGTTTAAATTGACTAAGTTGACAAAGCCCTGCGTCCGCCCCAACTTAGTAGGCCCACAAGTCAGCCTCCAAATATGGTGGGACCCACCTAGCAGCGGGTTATTCATTTTTTTGTGTGTAATAGCTGGTGGATCTGAGCTGTCAACGGGGGGAATGTTTTTTTTCATGAAATACAGAGGCCCTTCCGGTCGGTCCCAGCTATCAGGAGGAGGAATCATTATTTTGCGCGTAATAAGGAGGCACTTCCTACTCGCAAAAAAGGAGGCACTTCCTTGCGTGCAGCCGTGGACCCAGCTGTCAGCCTCTCCACGTACAGTCCTCTTCCGATGGATGTTGTTCATTGACCATGCCATGCCGAGAGCACCAAGGCGGTGGACGACGGTGATGCCAAGTAAGGGAACGACCCGGAGCCGAGGAAGACTCGGAAGTTGTTTCTCACGCGGAGTGGGTACGAGGGTTTACTGGTTCGGCTGCCATCGCCGGAGAATAACATGAGGTGTGGGTGAGTAGAGGGATGCCAGGCCAGGGATGCAAGTATGGTGGGGCCGTGAGGCCTGCCCAGCAGCACAGCCGGCCACGGGAGGCGGGAGCAGGTGGTTCCGCCGGTGCTGGTTTGGGCGGCTGGAGCAGGAAGATCAGAGACTGAAGAAGCACGATTGCCTTTAAATTGACATCTAACAGTCTGACGCTGGTAGAGTCGATTGTTGACTAAGTTTCTTTTTTTTGAGAAACCTTGTGTATGCATGAACTTAGTAGGCCCACAAGTCAGCCTCCAAATCTGTGGCAGACAACATAGAGCCCATTTGCAATTTTTTTTAATAATTTGCAGCCCATTTGTTAATTCTTAAGGAATTTATTATAGCCCATTTTCTGCCCAGGACCACGGTCAAAAAGTTCAACCTAATTTTGCATATTTCGGTGGAGTCCGAACTGTTTTAATCCAGAAATGATAAAAAATTATTTTTAAGAACTTATTGATTTACAAAATAAAATATTGTTTTATTTTTGTAAGCTAATAAGACGTGGGACAATTGAGTTGGTTTTAGGGAAAACCAGTGGTAAAAAAATCAACGCTGGGAGGGAAAACAACAACAAAAAATAAGGATGTAAAGATGAAAAGGGAGCTTTATGTATTTTCAATATAATAATACGTGTATATGAACTAGTAAAACTATAGGTCGAGATTAGAAAACGGAAGTAGGACATGGCGTTTCAAGAGGAAAATAGAACTGGGTTGTGTGTTTGATTCAGTAAAAAACTGTCTGCGGATGTTCTAAGAGAAAATATAAGTAAGGCGGGTTAGAGGCCAGTTGATACCTGCTGGATCTGTGTGCCCCATTGTCGTCATGGGCTGGGCCTGTTAAAAACAAAACCAAGCCTGGGCAGTCTATAGCCTAGTTGAAACTTGCTCGACCTGAAAAAACAATATACCTGCTGGATCCCAGTTATCAGTCTGTACTTGCAGAATTCTCTCGTTTAATTACTACGTTGAAAACTTCATGGGTTTCACCATCTCAGACGTCAGCATTATTTTTCCATCGTGATAATAAGTGCAGGCACTTGCTTGTGTACGGCCATGGACCTGCTGGTTCCGTACGGTTAGGCTGTGTATGGACAGCCGTCTTATGGTTCCACAGACGAATTTCATGCAAATCGGATGGTTTTCAGTGAAAGTGAACTAAATTCATTGCATTTTACATATTTCTTTTTATTATGGAATATTTTACATATTTCAACTAATTATAAACGACTAAGCCTTTTTTTAGTCCATGGGAGGCGCTTCACGATCGAGGTCGCGACACTTAACTGTTCTGGAAGGCCCAAATCCATCGCTCTTCTCTTTTAACAATTTGCAGCTGGGCTTGGCATGCCACAACCCAGTTCCGACGTGCTGCATCCAACTATTAGCCTATGAAACCAGATGGATCCTGTGCATACTTCGAAGATGTAAAAAAATTGGAGAACTGGGAATTCAAACGGCAGGTGCTTATGCTACCCATCAAATAAAAATAAGGTGCGTGAAGATTCGATTCGAAACAAATTATTCAGCTTTATATCCACGTCGACCCTCGACATGATGGTTGGAAGCAAATGCCAAGTTCATACTAAAATATCCTTAACAACAATACCAACTTGCAGACGACCAGGTAGTACAAGTACCAATACCAAACTAACTTATAATCTTTTTAGTCCTGGCCCTAGTGTTCGTCTGGTAGAAAATCTTGCAGATGACCAGCTCCCGCTCCTTCTCTTGCTCCAGGTCCCGAGGTGGTACTCGTGCATCACCCAGTTGGTCCTCTGCTAGTCGAAGTTCTTGTTGGTGTGCATCACCAGAACCTTTTTGCTGCTCGTCTGCCGGCCGTTGACCATCACCGGCAAGGTATTGCCTGTCTTGTGCCACATCGCGTGCATGCCACACTCCGACTATATCTTGCGACGCGCCCGCGTGCCCCTTTTGAACGCCCTGGAGTTATGCTGGAAGAAATGCTTGCTTAGGCCACTCAGTGTGATACCTGCAGTATTGGCGAATACAGGTTTTAGGGTACGTAGTTGGCATTTTCATAACATCTTTGGCATGTTGCAGTCAATTGTTTCACTTTTTATTAACTGTCAAATTGTAATTGCTTCACTAGGTCTGCATCTAAAAAGAAAAATAGAGCTATAAACAAAGGAATATGTTTGTGCAAGTAGACGGCCGATCGGTGTCTCACCTGGAAGTTTCTCAGGATGGGTGTAGCATATGCCGTGCTCGCTGTCGATGGTTGGTATGAACAAATCGATGAGAGGGTGAGATCTCACGCTATCAGCGCTCACTTTGGCCTCAAGGTGCTCGATCATCTCCTGATCTGTGGGATCGAACTTGACACCAGCCGGCAGGACCAGCCAATCCTTCTTGGACTTGCATCGGTTAATTCCAGTTAAATGGTACTCAGTGTATGATCAATCAACTGTTTTAAGTAAATGATGAAAGATTTTGACAGATAAGTGGTACTCCAAATCTGAAGTCCACAATACCCGAACAAACTGGGGTCTCGGCTTCATTACTACATGCAGACTCTAAAGACTTGAAAACCCCCATAAAGATCGAAATCATCATAGCGGGCAACTGGACGAATACTCACAGGAGCGGCCTCGCTGGTTCCTTCCTTCATCCGGCTAGCTTGAAGAGCATCCTTGTTGAGACCAATTTTTCAGCGTCTTCCTTTTGACTACTTGCAATGAAGTATAGCAACTCCAGTAGCTCATCGCTCATCGTACCAAATGGATCGGAACAAGGCGGCGGCTGGGAGGCGGGAGACCGGGAGAGAATGGGAGAGTGATTTTGTAGAGAATGCGAGAGTGCTGCTGTAGTACGAGAGGGGTGAGGCTCACTTTGGTGAACCGAACACGCCGCCGGGACTCTTGTGTCACCTCACGCGCAGCGTGTTGTCACGTCAATTCAATATGAGGACATGATGAATAATTTGACCGATGTATACTAGTACTACTGTACTACTTACTGGTCGTATTTAGTGTCACATTTTAACCATAGGTTTAACTAACAAAATGTCAATGCATGCCACCGAAAATTATACCATTGGAAACTATGTTCAAATACGAATCCAACGATATAATTTTTTGTGACGTGCATTAACATTTAGTTAGTTAAATTTATGGTCAAAATTTGACACAAATTACGAAGGGGACCAATAAACCAGGAGGGAGGTAGTATAGTATGAGTAGCGCAATATATGGTATAGAGGACTAGTACAAATTTAGAAATGGAGTACGAAGTTACAAGGCTGTGCGACAGACTTTGTAGGCTACATGAGTAATACAAAATATAATTCCCATTGGACAACACTTTCACCAACAAGTACGCACTTGAAGCCTAATTGATATATATGGCTTCTGCACAGCATCTCCATCATCATTATCAGTACATCCTACGCAGGTGAGTTAGGATGCACTTGATCCCAGAAAGATATCTATCCCAGTTTGGATGCACTTGATCCCATAATATCCAACAAAAGAGGGTCATGCTACAGTAGCATGATAATGGCTCAGTCTAGATATCACTACGAATCAAGTTGTGCATATTTGCTGTTGGCATGAACCACATCGCCGCATGTCGGGTTTGCAAAAGCCATTCATCGCTTGGAAGCTTGATGTCTTTCACACACTGAAGATCATCTGGCAACAAGCTGTGTCGACGAATCTCTGGATATGGTCATTCATGAAACCCATGGTACGATGTGTAAACACAGTTCCCCTTGGCGAATGGAAGTTGCATAGCACGGTAATCATTGCCGGTGATACGATCGATGATTGGTTGATGATCGGATAATTGAGCCCAAGGAACATGGAGTGGTTACCGAGGCTGTAAACCCGCCTCCAGTTGAATACGCCTGGCCCAATGGAGCTGGGATCTTTCTCGAACACAAAGCAGCCATAGCCATCACAGTCACGAATGCCCCAGGCATTGTACTGCATGTGGTTTGATGAAATGGTTTGGTCAATTTGGTACGTGTGAATGAGCATCAAATGACTGCCGTCAGTTGAATGAGCGATAAACCACCACCCATTGACTTGTATATTTCTAGGTCCTGGAATTATGAAGGCCAGCGCATTTGCATCTGCTGCAACAAATCAAATTGGAGACCAAAAGGACAAAAATATACAATCATGTTCAGAGTATGTGTGGAATTAAGATTATTATAACAGTGACACAGATCATAGCCAGAGAATTGCAATGCCGTGGTCATAATCATACCCCAAATAAAAAAAATTAAGCCAATGGCTTTCATATTCTAGCAATATGTCATGGTTCAAACATCATGTAAAAATGAGAGGAAAATAGCTATGACAGGGCCTACTCATATTCTACCATAGCAGTTACTACTGTTCTCATATCAACTCTAACAATAACATGCGTGGTTATAAAAATCTTGGAAATGAGAGTAACATATAGCAATCATGAGGTTATACTCATAATATCTATTCTAACAATCATTAGATGCCAATTGTTCTCATATCAACTCTAACAATAACATGTGTGGTCATAAAAATCTAGGAAATGAGAGGAACATATAGGAATGATGTGGTTATAAACATACTATCTATTCTAAATTTCTAACAATCTACAGACAGTCGTATTCATAAGGTAAAGATGAGATGAGATAGAACAATTACACGATGATAGATTCCACCAGTATATGCAGCCAATCTGTGCATCGACCACGTAAACGATGCCATCGTGCACTATAGCATCAGACAGAAATGGAGGGTCAACAGGATTGATGATGAGCCATAACCATGTATGGCGACCAGATTCCAGATAGACTAATCCCATGTCGAACAAGGCAATGAGCTTGTAATCCATGTAGTCTTCTGATGGTGTGGGCACTTCACAGATTACAACCTTCAGCAAATGGAGGTCGGACCAAAAGCTCGACGCGTCTCGTGCGTAGTAGGCAGGAGTGTCCGGCGGGCTGCGAGGCTCGATGCCGGCGGTATCCAACGATGGAAGGGTGATCTCTCGCTGGGTGTAGATATCCACGAGACACCATGGACTACCGGATTGGTGGATGAGGACGATCCAGTTGGCCTTCATGCCCGCCCAGTAGTGGACGCGCTTGAAGGACAGGTGGGCGGGTAGTGGTAGCATGTCGAGGGGCACCATGACAACCTCCGTAGGATCGTTAAGTCGGTGTCTGGGCCACCTGCGAGGATCGGGCATCAGCAAGCAGGGTATCTTGAAAAGGGCCGGCCGGTTGCAGACGAGTAGACGGTACATAGACACCAAGCATGCGGCCAGACACACGGTGCTGAGCAGGTCCATACGATTACAGATCTGCTCCAAGAGAACATCGGGGAAGGAATTCCAATCGCGGCTCTGCGTGTCAGTCGGTTCTGCCATAGGTTTTTTTAGGGCGCTGACTAATTGTGATTTTCGGTGCCTACGAGCGAGCGGAGAAGTGGATTCGGGTGGGCGAGCGAAGAAGATGGCGTGTGTGGCCGAGCAATGAGCGGGGGGGATATGGTACGCGCGAGCTACCGAGGAAGATGGCGTGGGGGGGCGAGCAGTGAGCGGGGGGAAATGGTGTGCGACCGATGATGGGGAAGAGAGGAGGAAGAAGAAGAGAGGAGGAAGAAGAGGGAAAGACAGGCAAGAAAGTGCATTAAATCTCAATTCTACTAGTACTACCAGGATATATCGTCCTTCGGAGTGTAAATAGTTAAGCCGATGACATGTGGGTCTACCTCAAGAGGGCCCATATGTCAGTTAATGGAAGAGAGAGGTGCGTAGGCGTATTTGCGGAAGTGTGCTCCACTGGCAAACATGATGGTAGTACAGGGTAAGGCTGATTTAGTAACACCAACACGCTGGTTCAACTTATTAATTAAGTGTCCCATCTGCTGCTGCGTGTATTGTCACTTCACTGTGAAGACTAGTTGAATAGTTCTCTGTGACCAAGATGGGGAATAATGGATCGCCAAGACTTCCTATCTACAGTATCCCTATGCCTCTACTCTCATCCTGTCCAACAAGATGAAACATTGGCCAAGGCACCCGGCGTCAATAATGTAGGAGTACTACTAGTATTTTGTGTCAAACTTTGACCATCTATTTAACTAATGAAATGTTAATGCATGTCACCAAAAATCATATCACTAGATTCGTATTTGAACATAGTTTTTAATGGTATAGTTTTTTATGACATGCATTGACACTTTGTTAGTTAAATTTACGGTCAAAATTTTACACTTAGTACGAAGGGGACCAATAAACCAGGACGGAGGTTTATATACAGGTCAATAAAAAAATCATCAACCAAGGTAGTAGTAAATGATGAGTGCCCGAAGAATTTTTTCCGAAAGTACTCAATAATGGGCTTGTTTTCCTCAAGAAAATTGTGTTTACGAACGTATTAATTGCAATGCATGCATGAGGAACAAAAGACCAAAACTTTTACACGCATTGGTGAGTTTTCTCTTAATTCTTGCATGCAACATTTTAATGAAGCTTGAAATATGAACATGTCAATGGGAGTGAGTAAAAGCCTCATGCATGCATGCATGCAACATGCAACACTCACACGTACACATGCACGCACGCAACACTAACGCATCCATGCGGCACACAGCACACGACGCAACACACACGCTCACGCTCAAGTGCTCAACCTACTCCCTCTGTTCGTGAAAGACTGTACATATAGAGATTTACACATTGACCAAGAGGAACTGGAACTTCATGGCATAATTAACGCCCAAAAGTAGCAGACTTATGTGTGCATGCGACCATTGGGAGAAGAAGATTAAATGAAGGTTGTTGCATGCTATAATTAAGGATAGACATGCAGCCTATAGCTAGAGCACAAGTTGGTGCAATAGTCAATCAATACCGATTAGATTAAAGGCTAAGTGCATTGGAAGTGTAGATGTACACTCTTTGTTGGAAAATTTTCTAAGACTAGCCATAGTGGGAGTAACTTCAGCAGTAACATCGAGTCCAACTCAGCAAATTTGCTTATGTGGCAATGAGTTAATGAGGAGAGAGGTAGTTTGAGTAACTTAGCAATATGAGTCCCAATGCAACATGAGTCTATAACCTAATAAATGAAGCTTTGTTACTACCCACTATGAAGGTAGTGTATGTTACTCTCCATTTATGCTAGATGTACAGTTTTTCATGGACCGAGGGAGTACATGTGCATGCACTCACATACACAGCAAGGGTGGTTCACGCGCAAGGGTTGGACTCTTGTCGCGCCTGCGTAAAGTTTTGTTTAACTGATTTCTTTGCTCTGCCAATTGACTGGTAGGACCCAGAAACCAGTTGTCGATTTAACCAGTCAACAAAGTTCCACATCGACTATGTGGCCGGTCAGCAGGGTGCAATACGGTGCTCTACGGTGAGCTAGTGACCGTATAATCACCGCAAAACTATATAGTGACCGTAATGAGCGTATTGTTACATACATTGACCGCAAGTGTATTTTTCTCGTTTCAAATTAAGCCATATTAACCGGAAAGGACGCAGTATGGACTAGTACTACTTTGATGTGTCCCGTCAACTCGCAAAACGAGCAGAAGCTTGCTTACTACGCCCTCTCCCTCGCCCACGCGCGATGGCTCATAGGACGAGGAGAAGCTTGCTTACTACGTACGCCTACGCCCTCTTCCTCGCCCACGCGCGCGGTGGCTCTCACAGGACAAGGAGAGGGTTTTGACTACAACGCCCTCTCCCTCTCCCTCGCCCTCGCCCTCGTGGTGGACGTGCAGCAGTTCATTTGGTGTCAGATTGCCAGAAGCATATTGTACTGACATTGTTGGACCTTCCGAAGAGGCGAAGAGCCAAGTGCAAGGTTCACAGGAGTACGAACTGTTGAACCTCCCGAAGAGGCGAAGAGCCAAGCGAAAGGTTCATAGGAGTTGTCGTCCTAGTACTACAACTATAGTGAACGATCGCTATTGTATGATGCCGCCACGTCACCTACAGCCAAAGCTGTGCAACCTTTTTTTCTCACAGAGCGTTTTGGAGCCCGTGCAACAGCCACACAAGTTGCATGTACACATAACACATTTACTAGTAATAAATTCTAAAGGACAAATGCCAGCATGCCACACAAGTTCATCTCCACTTCATGTGATAAATTTGTGTACGACTACTCTACATATATTTACAGTGCTACCATTCACAATTTACCATACTCCACTTACACGTTATAGATGGGCTCCATGTCCATGTCCTCCTCCAGGTTCCAGTCCCAGGTGTTCTTCATAGATGGCACGATCCATAGTGGTGGGCAACGGGAATCATTGTTGCAGCTTTCTAGTCCGGTTCCACACGATGGAGACTCATCCAAGATGAAGGGGCATATATCAGGGATAGCATGTCCCAGCTTGTCGTTCATCCAGCGGTGCGCACTGAAGACACAACCATGCTTCATGAACGGCAGGCCATCGGTGTCGTGCACGGAAGGTGGCATCTGCTTCACAATGGGGTAGCTATCCCCAATGAAAAGCGAGTACTCTCCAAGAGTGTTCCTCGGCACCCACATAGCATCACGGGGGTCGAACTCGGCGCCGTTCATCTGGTACACGCGACATCTTAGATCTGGACACATGGTTACATGGTCAAGGTCCATGCATGATAATGTTGTGCTCAAATATGGCGGTCAGTAATATTGTGCCGCAAGTAGTACTACTCCAGTATAGAGGAAGTAAAATAACCGGCTTATCATATATAGCCACTCCTGGCTACATGGATGAGATAGTAAGACATGGAAAAACAAAAATGGTGGGAGCTAGTGGGTTCAAGTCTTCAAGGGCCTAGCTAGCTATACGCATCCTCCAAGGTAAAAAGTACTAGTACTCCTTACTACTACAATGAAAGAGAAGGCGAGAGGGTTAAAAAAATTAATACCAAATTGTAGTACTAGTACTAGTAAACATGTCCCAGTCAAGAAAAGAAAAGAACTAACAAGTACTACTACTCTAACACACAACAATGAGAAAATGGAATACCTGGGTAGATGGTGACAATCCGATCGTGGTAGATCGTGTGACCATGTTGCACATCAGTGGTACCATGGGTAACGACTGCTAAGATAGTTGATCCTAATATGCCAAAGTCAGCTACAAGGTTCAGGGTTAGACCGAATCACAGATGCAAATGCACATCCAGGATCGGTGATCTGATTTTGATCGGGGGATGATTGGTCCCTGCAAAATAATGGAGTACCGTTAGGGATGCAAATGATGGTTTGTGCATTCCGTTTGTAATCTCCCGTACCGTAGGATGGCAACCAGATGAAACAAGTCCCCTGGCTTCTCACTGCGAAGATGCGGCCTACATGGCACACGGCGTCTTCGAACGTGTAGGGGTACAAATCTGCCGGGGCCAACATGTGCTAGCCTCTGCCGTTACTTTCTTTTGCATTGATGGCAATCCTTATGTCGAACACCGCGATGATATAGTAATCATCGTAGCTGCGTCGCTTTGTCGGCGGGTCCGCAATTGCTATCTTCTTCAATCTCATGTAGGCATCCTCATACGTATTCAAGCCCAGCCAGTCCGGAAGGCCGATCCCCATGGTGGAGAAGGGGTCTACGGGAACGGCCGCACTGCTGTGGATGTTGTTCAAAATGATGGTGGTATCCAGCCGGAGGTATGCAAGCCAATCTCCGTTGGCACCAACCCAGACCTATATATAAGACAGTGGACAGCGGAGAAATTACGGGATGGAATAACTAAGTACTATATTTAGAATATACACTACATGATCAAACTCCATGACTGACCTGCTCATCGGACAAAATCCGACTCCCTCTCAACGTCGGCAACTCTAGCGGAGTCAACATGCAACCACGGCCAGGTAGCGGTGGACTGCTCGATGGATTATCCCATAGAATAACCTTCTGCTCGAGAACGCATGGAAGACCAACAAGCATGGCCTTTTCCCAAGCCTGTTTACACACCGTCTTAAAATAGTTGGTGCAGGAAGCACTGAGTCTTGCGGTGGTGAGGACGTTGGAGCGGCATGCGATTTCTCCCAAAGGATCGTCGTCCAAGGTCTCCCAGCTCCGACGAGGAGGAGAACCGCCTGGCGAATCCATGGCAGCAGCGACGAACTGCCTTGGTCTCTTTGGCGGGAAGGGAACTTGCGAGGAGGAGGAGATAAGAGCGTAACCGTCGCCAAGGAAGTTATGCGGGCACGCATAGTGGTAGTGCGATGGTGCGGCTATTATTTACTTACGTAGTACTGTAGCAGTAGTACTTTCTCAACTAGTAGAGCGATGTACTGTACTTCTATAGTGCGCCAGTTTTGAACTCTTGAATCTCAAAGCCAAGGAGCTAGAGTCGCAAGTGGAGGGTACTACTATTCTCTAGAACCATCGCTGTACTATCAATGCAGGGAAAGTACACCTACGTAGTGCGTACTCTCCGTGCTCTATTCAAGCGCATAGCTGGCCTACTCAGCCGCTCCTCCCACGCACACACTAGCAGCCTATTTATCACCGACGGTTACTGCGGGGGTAGAACATTTGAGTTCTTTGATACAGCGAGACTAGGCTTTTCACTTCCATTTGTGGAGGTGTAATGGATCTCGTCGAACTTTGTTTGCTGGTCATTCCTTCTTTATGAATGAGATGAGGCAAAGCTTTTGCCTCCGTTTAAAAAAATCACGTCAAGAGGAATTTTTTTATGGAGTTTAGAGCCGATAATGGAACAAAGTCCATGCGTGCAACGCCACAAGCTACAAAGTAGTAGCACTTTACGTACAAAGCCATATTACACAGTTCCCAATGCCGCGCCAGGCTTTTCCGGCTCCTCAGGCTTAATTGGGAGGCGCTAGTAAATATGGTAGCTGATGAGGAAGCAGCAAGCAAGGTGCGGCTAGGGCGAGCACGCAGGCGAGAAACGTTGCACGGTGTGAATTGATATACATGAGTGCTACTATTTTACGCAGTAGTACTAGTCTCTACTCTTATAAAAAACAAAGTTGGTGATGATGGTGTGCCTGCCATTCTGCAATATAGGCCGTCGGATTTATATCTGACGGATAGGAAGGAAACTATGGCAATTTTGCAAAAAGATACCCACACCCCTCTCCACATTTGCAAATAAGGCCTTCCCTTGTTCATCCTTTTCTCCTACAAGATAAACTACTCATACAAATGCATCTTGATGTTCCGTGCAATGCATGGGCATCTTGCTAGTACTACTCTAGTACACGAGCCATGAGATGATGGGAGGAAAAACCCGTTCACATGGCTGGGCTATCCAGTACACCCACATTGTGGTGCGACACGTCCGTTCGACTTCAAAAGTGAAACTACCAGTGTACAATATTGGCTCGCAGCGAGGTTAATATTTTAAAAAAGGCCGCCGTGTGTTCGGCCGGGATCGAACCCACAAAACGAGCTATACACTCCCGCGACCACTAGTAGTAGAACGCAACCTAGAATCGCCTTTTTGTCGCTAGTACATTATTCCTTACAAGAAACCACTACCAAGAAACTACCACTTTCCAACCAGCCCTACCAAGAAACCACTACTCTACAAAAATTAGCAAAAACACACCAAATTTTTCTTAATCCGTCACAATAAACTACCAAGTGCCGTTATAGGCACATTTCAACCCATGTCGCCCCTTAAGTCAATGTCGTCTATTTGACCGGCAAGTTAGGCATTATGACTTGTGGGACCTACATGTTAGTCTGGACAAAAATCCCCGAGTGACCTCCAACCTCCGGCCCGTCCACCTAGTCATCCTCGGCCATGGGACGTAGCTACCGCCATCGGCAGAAGGCGATGTCAAAAGCGCCGGCGATGCGGAGCCCATCTTGCGGCAGCCCGGATGCCAGCTCCGTGCAGCGCTTGCAGCCGCTAGCTAGCCAAGCTAGCACACACCCTGCTGGATGCATCCAGATGCTTGTCTGCAAGGTTTGCTAGCTAGGTTGGCACGGCGGTGCGGCAGCTTGCTCATGCGCGCTGCGCTAAGGCCAGCCATCTGGCTCGAGCGAAGGCCAACGCGACAGCTTGGTCGCGCGTGAGCCACGCTCGGGCCAGCCAGCCAACCTGTGGGGAGGCCAGCGCGGCATCCGGCCCGTCTGGCGGAGCGGCGGCCAGCTCGCTCATCACCGGCGCCACCGACGAACACGCATAAGAACTGTTTGAAGTAATGTTCAGGAAAAATAATGATTGGAGGAGGAAGAAGAGGATAGAAGGTCAGATGTGGGTCCCTCGTGTCAACGGTCAAACAAACGGTGTTGTTTAAGGTGCCTCGTCAGCACGGACATGTGGGCGAACCCTGTCATAAACGGGTTTAAACAAGCCTAATCGGCACTTGGTAGTAGTTTTTTGGCGCGGATTAAGAAATTTTGGGTATGTTTTTGCTATTTTTTGTACAATAGTTTCTTCCTAGGGCCGGTTGAAAGTGGTAGTTGTTTGTTAAATACTCTACATACTGTAAGTAGGAGTGAAAGTTAAGCTTTGGAAGCCAAAAAGCACGGCTAGTTACATAGTGCCTATGTGTACGTAATTCAAACTAAATATCGACCATGATTGACTAATATCTTGATGGAAAACTCGAAACTATGGAAATACTAGCAATTTTTTTGCATGGTTGGAAATACTAGCAATGTGCACGTGCGTTGTAACGGATCATAATTAGAATAATCCTTATTCACAAACTTGATAGAAAACACTCTAATTTTGATATACATATATCACTAAAAATATATTATGTTTCAATCAGAATATATTCCTTGGGCTGTTTTGGTGAGGTGAGGGGGGGATGTGGTTGTTTTTAAGATACTAATTAAGGGGTTTTCTGCAATTTGGGTTGAGAAGTGGGATGTTGTTGAGAAAAGGCAACAACTTACCTCACAGTCGTTAGATGTAGATCTAATGCTCAGAAATGACGGATGGCAGACACACCATCATCACCAACTAAGTCTTCTGTAGGAGTACTAGCAAGATGCCTGTGCATTGCATGGAACATCAAGATTTTTTTTTTTATAAACCACTTGTTGTGATTGACCCATGTGGGAGTAATCCCATGTGTAAAAACCAATGATATCTCAAGAAAGAGGAGAGATAAGTTGAGGAGGAGTGGGGCGTGGTGGTGATTGGTGGTCGAACTGAGCGGAGGCATGGGGATGGACGACGCCGGCAGTGACCACCATGCCAGATTGTTCCAGAGGCTTCCTTTTTTAATTGCTCAACAATGAGGTTGTGGGAGATAAGTATGAACGAGGGAAGGCCTTGTCTGCAAATGTGGAGAGAGGCGCGGGTATCTTTTAGTTTGCTTTCTATCCGTCAGATATAAATCGGACGGTCTATATTGCAAGATGGAAATCATACCATCATCACCAACTCGGGGTTTTTATAAGAAGAGATATAAGTATGGAGATACAAACGTATTATCGATACTTGTTTCCATAAACTTGGATCTAGATTCTATTCAACGGCTGAGCATGTGGGGCCTTAGCACGATGACTTCCCGACTGTGTAAAACAAAGGTTTTCCCATCGCCGATAAGGAGGGGGTGACGGCGGCACGCTTTCGGCTCGCTCTAGTCCTAGTAGTCATACTAGGTGGTCTACGGACATGTAGATTTTTTTTTCATGTCTCGTGTTCATCGTACTGCCACGACTGTCGATGAATAGACGATAAGTTGTTCACGAGAAAACCTTGGTTGAGCGTGTGTGCGAGAGAGAGATAGCGCGTGCGTGTGTGATATGTAGAGACTGAGGCAATGATAAGTGATTCTTTGTGTCTCTATGTGTGGAGGATAGAGAGAGACATGTGCATGGGGCTTTGTGTTGTGTAACGTGGAGACACATAGACATAATTAGAGAGTGAGTGTGTGAGATACACATGCGGACATAGGGAGAGATGTGTGAGTTAGAGAGACGGAGAATTTTGGTGTGCATGTGAGCTAGAGAGAGAGGGGGATATATATATACCCAGAGTTGGAGAGAATATATAAGGGTGTGTGTCTTAAAAGAAGGATCCAGATAGATGGGTGTTTGTGTGTGTTTGTGCGCGCGCGTGTGTGAGAGAGGGAGTGTGTGTATGTGGAGAAGAGAGACCACTAATGATGTAAACCTAGTAGGGATGGGGGAATGGTGTGACATGTGTGTCCAAGAGAGAGAAAGTCATGTGTAATAGCGGGATAGCATGGGTGCGGGCGGGGAGCAGACTATTTGGAAGAGACATCGAGTGTGTGCGGGAGAGGGGTGTGAGAGCGAGAGAGAGAGAGCGAGCGAGGGAGAGAGAGAGAGGAAGAGAGGGGGGAGAGAGGGGTCGTTTATGTGCGGAAGTGGCGTATAGATAGGGAGACAAGGTTTATGTTGTTCAAAAGTGGCCTATGTACAGAGACGCAAGGGAAGCGAGTCATCATGTGTGTGATAGAGACTTCATGAGAGATCTAGAATAGATGGTGTAGAGAACAACGTGCGAGATTGAGAATGATGATACACTAGGGAGATATGGAAAGAGTCACGACATATATGTATATAGGGAAGGAGCTAGGTCAGGTTCGCATGTGGGAGAGATAGAAAGAGGAGAGTGGTGCACAAGGAGACAAAGGGTGCTTGTTTGTAGTGGGGGTGGTGAGTGAGGTGAGTGTGCGAGAACCACATAACTAGGGAGATAGACATTTGGGGGTGACATTTTGTGCGTATGGGAAAGATACACTCCTATATAGTGCGTGTGCTTGGGAAAGAGAGATGCCGAGAGACCTAGAGAGTGGGGGAAGAGATGTGTGCATGCCCGATAGACAAAGTGATAGAGACCTATATCAGGATCCGGACTTAGAAGAGAGAGGGGGGTTAATGTGCTCCTGTGTTCGTGTCCGGGGGAGAGAAGGACTTGTGGTGGGGGGAGGGGGACGGGGTGGGTGGCTTCATATAAAGAGTGAGGTGTCTATATTTGAGAGACTTAAGCCTAATTGAGATATATATGGTCAATAGTGTGTGCACTCATGGTTGATCAATTTGTTTCACAGTTTGGACTATGAGATAACGATACTTTTGAACATGCGTGATATACTTTGAAGTACCAGAATTACAAACCTAAGATTGGAATTTTGGAATTCGACTCCATTATTAGCTTTTGTAATTCATTTAAACGGAGGTACATTTTTTAAGCCGGGATTTCGTGATTTCAAATTCATATATCAAACCTAGAGATATACACATACGGGCATGTTCAAACCTTATAATCACCCACTTTATTCATACACATACACATTTTTGTTTTTGTCATCATATTTAGGATAAACACATTTGGAATTTCATTTGAATTGGACCATATGATGGTATTTGCTTCCACTAGCTCAATGATCCATATTTGAATTGAATGGATAATCTAAGTTTCGAGTTGGAGACATTGATTTTCAAAACTTGCACTTTTTTTGCATGCAAAACAAATAAATTCTCGGCCATGATATCATAGTCGGCCGTACAAGAGCAGAACACTTGATTCCAGCCGCCGAAAGCTTTCAAACTTCCCACTCACATCAAAATATCTCGCGCCGGAAAGTTTAGCCCTACGATATTCCTGTTTTACCCCTGCCACATGAACGGAAAAGGGCTGCTTTGGTAACTCCATTTTCCCCCTCTTTGCCCCCAACATTCTTCCCCAGAGCCCCTCCCCTTCCCCTCCCCGCCTCCTCCCCCCCAACCACACCAAGCTGCCGAATCTAGTCCTCCGCCGCAGCGGTGGACCTCACACCCCGCCGGATCTACCTTCCGCACCTTGGAATCCCCAACTGCCAACTCACCACTTCACTGGAGCCGCTTCAGCGACTGTCTTGTCCACCGCTCCAGGTCTCCTTGACCGCCATCCTGGCCCACCGCACCGGATCTGCTTCACTGGCGCCCTCGTCCACCACAGTGTAGGCCCTTCACGGACTCCCTCGTCTGCCACATCGCTAGCCCTTCATACAAGCCCTCATCCGCCGCAACGGATCTGCCTCACCGACAGCACTGTACACTGCACTGGATGTGCTTCGCCGATGCCTTCGTCCACTGCACCGGACCCGCTCCACGGACGCCAAATTCAACTCCACCGGACCTGCTTTACTGACGCCGCAGCCTCATCAGGTTATTTTGATTTGTACTCCTTCGGTTTTTCTCTTCTTTATCGTGGAACTATTCAGTTACCATAGATGAGATTTCTTGTATGTCGACAGGCGCCGCAACCGAAGCACCGGAGCCGCTTCAGCAATGGCGACAGCCGGCCGAAACTCAACCGCAACACGAGCACCATCGATGATCCTTAGCTTTCAATTATGACAACGATACCCATACGTCGCCGAGAATCAGGTACTATTATCCAATGGCCGGCGCCTACGTTCACTTTCTTAGCATAAGCACCGCACCTTCGAATTTCTTCAGGGCATCATTCAATTTTTCATGAGACGCTTTATTCTGCTTGCACCTGTAGGGCCATACATGTGGCAGTGAACAGGTTACATGTGCTAAATTACAAACCAGTGCACATATACTAGCTCTGTCTTGGTTTATAGGTCCCTTTTATAGTTTGTGCCAAATTTTAACCAAACATTTAACTAATAAAATGTTAATGCATGTCAATAAAAATTATATCGTTGGATTCATATTTGAACATAGTTTTCAATGATATAATTTTTGGTGACATGCATGAACATTTTGTTAGTTCAATCTATGGTCAAAATGTGACACGAAATACAATGAGGACCAATAAACCAGGACGGAGTTAGTAGTTACAATGCTTTTGTTTTGTCCTAAGTATTACTGTACTTCCTAGATATCACTGCCTACTATTTTACTTCTTGCATGCTATATTTATGATAATGGTGTTGTTCTGATGCCACCTGTTGGTTACATCAGACTGCTTCTATGGCCCTGTTTGGATACTCTAACTTAGCTAGAGGTTAGAGTTAGTTTCTAGCTCATGACTAACCCTGAACTAACTCTAGCCAAAGAGGTGTTTGGATGATAGGGTTAGATTGACAATAAATGCACTAGGAGAACTAGCTCCTATTAGCACCTCTTGGGTGGGATAGTTTTTTTGGGTGGGTTAGATGCAACTAGCTCAAACTAGCTGTGACGCCCGGATAGTTAAGCTACAGTAACCCTCTGCTAATGATGCCACGTCACTTCGATTACTGTTGCTAATCTCGCGTTAGTTCGAAACCGATTCAAATTCAAATTCAAAATCAAGCAAACAATAAAAGTTTTCAAATATTAAAACTGAAATGTTCGGAGTGAACCAAATATTGCATAGGTAATTATGGTGGAGAAACCACACCTTTATAAAATGTTTAAATACTATAAGATGAATAAAACAATAGCAAAAACAAATAATTAAGTGCCTTTTGTGTTTTATAAAATCTTTAACTATTTTATTCTGGGGTAAAACTTTTTGTGGCGGTGAGTTAAATGATATTACTAATTTAGGGATCATTTTAAATATTAGGTGAATCTATAATAAAAGGAAACTAAGAGAAAACAGAAAAGAAATAAAATAAATGAAAGAAAAACTAAAACAAACAAAAAAATAAAAACAGAGAGACCCCCCCACTGGGCCAGTCGGCCCAGCTGGCCTCTGCAGCAGGCCGGCCCAGCCGGCCAGCCCCCTCGCTCCCTTATCCCCCCACCCCGGTCAAACCTTAGGGACCGAAACCCCCCCACTCGCTTGCCTCTTCCTCTCCTCCCCTCACCTCTCGATCCCATCTGGATCGGGGAGGGGGAGTCGATCCCCGTCGCCCTCGCCCGAGGCCACCGTGCCGCTCGACGCCGCATCGCCGCCGCCTGGAGGATCGCCGTCGCCCGGAGCCGACTTCCGTCGCCACCTCATCGCACACCGTCCCGCCTCACCTCCTCCTCGTCTCTCCTCCGTCGCGGCAGACTCGACCCGGCGCCCCTCCTGTGAGCCTCGCCCGGCTCCGCCTCCCTCTACCCCGTAGCCGTCGCCGCGCTCAACACCCACGGCCACGCCCGTCGCCGGCGCCCTGCGCACCGCGTCCACGGGCCTACCCCACCCGCCGTCACCGCACGCCCCGACCACCGCCTGGGCCCTGCTCCTCCCTTCCCCGCTGCGCCCGCTGCCTTGCAAGCAGCAGCTGCTGCCGGCCACTCCCGTCGTTGCCTCGCCCGGGTCCAAGCCGCGCTCGCTGCGCGTCGGACCGCGCCTCGGCCGCGCGTGCCCGCCTCCTGTGGCTTGGCCGGACTTTGTCCGGTGCCCAAAGGGGCTGGCCTGGACATTGTCCGGCCTAGCCTATGGCACGTGGGCCCAGTGCCCTTTTAAAATAAATAAATAAATAAATAAAATAAAATAAAAATAATTAAAATAAATAATTAATTAGTTAATTAATTAAGTTAATTAACCCTGTTTAGATTAATCTAATTTAATTAATTAGTTTAATTAAATGTTAATTAATTAGTTAACCCTAATTAACCTAACCAGTCTATGACATGTGGGACCCACGTGTCAGGACGCCTGCTGATGTCATGCTGACGTCATGCTGATGTCAGCATAAGACTGTTTCGGATAATGTTCATTTAAATAATTAATTAAATTCCAAAAATTAATAAAAACTTTAGAAAACCATATTAAATAATCCGTAACTCCGATGAAAATACTTTGTACATGAAAGTTGCTCAGAACGACGAGACGAACCCAGTTACGCAACCCACATATCCGTGTGATGCCTCTAAATACCTGAACATGCAACCGTCCCCCTCCAGTCATCTGTCTAACAAATGTCCGAAACCGGGAAAACTTTCCCGGATGGGATCCCCCTTTCTCGGTAACGTGCAACCCCACGTAGAGCACCCCGGCACTGCATATTGTCATGTCATACCTTGTGTAGCATTGTTTGCGTTGTATTTACTGTTTCCTCCCCCCTCCTTCTCTCTCGATAGACGCTGAGACCGCTGACGACGCTGCCGTGAACGACTACTACGTCGACGACCCTTCTCTCTCGACACAGCTTCCAGGCAAGCCCCCCCCCTTGATCAACCTAATATCGCCTATTCCTCCTCTCTACTGCTTGCATTAGAGTAGTGTAGCATGTTACTGCTTTCGGTTAATCCTATTCTGCTGCATAGCCTGTCTTTGCTACTACTGTTGATACCTTACCTGCAATCCTAAATGCTTAGTATAGGTTGCTAGAATTACATCAGTGGCCCTACACTCTTGTCCATCTGCCATGCTATACTACTGGGCCGTGATCACTTCGGGAGGTGATCACGGGTACATATACTATATACTATTACATACTTATGTTACTGTACGGAGATGGGGGCTGAAGGGGCAGGTGGTTCCATCCAGGCAGAGGTGGGCCTAGGTTCCCGACGGCCCCCGAGTGTTACTTTGTGGCGGAGCGACAGGGCAAGTTGTGACCACCTAGGAGACAGGTGGGCCTGGCCCTAGTCGGCGTCCGCGGTTACTTCAAATTAACACGCTTAACGAGATTGGGTATTTGATCTGAGTCTGGCTACGAGCCTATACGCGCTAACCACCACGCGGGAACAATTATGGGTACTCGACGTCGTGGTATCAGCCGAAGCCTCCTAGACGTCAGCGACTGAGCGGCGCGCGCCGGGTTGGACCGCGTAACACAACTTCCTTTGTAATGGAGGTTGCTAGGTCTGCTCTCCGGCCGCCCATGCAACGTGTAGGTGTGTAATGGGCGATGGGCCTAGACCCCTGCGCGCATAGGATTTAGACCGACGTGCTGACCTCTCTGTTAGGCCTAGGTAGGGCTGCGACGTGTTGATCTTCCGAGGCCGGGTATGACCCAGGAAAGTGTGCCCGGCCAGAGGGATCGAGCGTGTTGGGTAATGTGGTGCACCCCTGCAGGGAAGTTTATCTATTCGAATAGCCGTGTCCCTCGGTAAAAGGACGACCCGGAGTTGTACCTCGACCTTATGACAACTAGAACCGGATACTTAATAAAACACACCCTTTCAAGTGCCAGATACAACCCGGTGATCGCTCTCTCATAGGGCGACGAGGAGAGGATCGTCGGGTAGGTTTATGCTATGCGATGCTACTTGGTGAACTTACCATCTACTCTCTTCTACATGCTGCAAGATGGAGGCTGCCAGAAGCGTAGTCTTCGACAGGATTAGATATCCCCCCTCTTATTCTGGCTTTCTGCAGTTTAGTCCACTGATATGGCCCTTTACACATATACCCATGCATATGTAGTGTAGCTCCTTGCTTGCGAGTACTTTGGATGAGTACTCACGGTTTCTTTGCTCCCCCCTTTTCCCCCTTTCTTTTCTTTTTGGTTGTCACAACCAGATGCTGGAGCCCAGGAGCCAGACGCCACCTTCGACGACCCCTACTACACTGAGGGTGCCTACTACTACGTGCAGGCCGCTGACGACAGCTCGGAGTAGTTAGGAGGATCCCAGGCAGGAGGCCTGCGCCTCTTTCGATCTGTATCCCAGTTTGTGCTAGCCTTCTTAAGGCAGACTTGTTTACTTATGTCTGTACTCAGATATTGTTGCTTCCACTGACTCGTCTATGATCGAGCACTTGTATTCGAGCCCTCGAGGCCCCTGGCTTGTATTATGATGCTTGTATGACTTATTTTACTTTTAGAGTTGTGTTGTGATATCTTCCCGTGAGTCCCTGATCTTGATCGTACATGTTTGCGTATATGATTAGTGTACGATTGAATCGGGGGCGTCACAAGTTGGTATCAGAGCCGACTGCCTGTAGGAACCCCCCTTCCACACTCCTTGGCCGAAGTCGAGTCTAGACATTGCCAAACTTTTACTAACATGGCTGTGTGTCTTACGGGCCCACGTCGCCATTGGGTGGTATTAGGATCTTTTATTCCTCGTCTATACTCTGGGACTCTGTTCTCTCTTCTATTCGGGTTAAATGATTTTGCTAAATGTAACTCTAGGTTCTCGTAAATATTTTCTCCCGGAGAGCCCCTCACTGGAGATGATCGCCTACTTCACCAGAAGATTCCGAAGATACCCTTCGATGTTTTCCCGAGACCTTTGTGCTCATCGCTTTTGAAATTCCTTACCACCGATATATCCTTATGTATAATTACATACACTTGCCATTCATACATTCAATCCAGTTGATCTTGTTATTACAAGATGCCCCGAACAACTTTTCGTTGTTCCGACAATCCTTTGAGCTTACTGCCTTGCAGTTCTTGCCTCATGAATACCCCGTACGGATAATTCCTCAAACTTACCGAGTATCCATTCCTCCCCCTTTGTTCATATGATTCAGAAGATACATACAAATACTATTCGATCTTTCGAAAATCCTTAACAGCTTATTGCTCTGCAAATACTTGTCTGCTTGCATTATGGATGCTTTCCATATGACTTGCAATATTCATTAGTATCCTTTGACACCGTGAATTTGATCTTATTGATTCAACATGAGTGCGAATGCACGCATTCATCAGTTGACCCTTTTGCATTATCTTCCGGCTCAGACGTCATTTTGAACATGAGCTGGTTCTCGACCAATCTAATTGCCGTCGATCGTACCCTTAGGTCTATTCAAGCTACCCATCCTCGATTAGAGCGTCTGCTTCTGATCCTTCGTTTTCGAATTCATAATTCCTTTGTTATCTAAGCATCAAATTATTCAGATGTCCTATAATCCGATGCCTTTGCGTTCTTTCTTCATCTGGTTGTGTGCCGATGCTCACATCAGCTCCGCTATGGACATCCGATCCTTCGTCGGATTATTAATCGACAGTGTCCTTCATATTTAACTGCCTTGTGAATTCTTCCATGATACATAATGCATTTGGTAAATTGTATCCTCTGCGTTCCCAACCATACTCTGCTTTCGAGCTTGTATAATTTACTCCTGAAGCGTTATATGCTCCTAAGAAACCCTGATGGGTTGAACCTATACCTTCCCTAAAACAGTAAGAACCCGAAAGTTTTCACAAGTCATACCCTTCTGGTGTTTTACCAGATACTTTTCAACTCTACAACTTCTTCGAAGACGAGAAGCGAATGAAATGTTATGCATTGAAGAAGTGGGAGTCGACCCCGAACCTTTGTGTTCTTGCCCATGGACTCGATGTGGAGCTTATCATGAAAGCTTCTTGCAAGAATATTTAATCATTTGAATAATTCTTTCGGTGTCATTGAATTGGATCCCTTGCAGCTATGGTTCCGACCATGCTAACTTTATTTAATATATTTCTGAAAGGAAACCATTCCAGTGCCTCATCTATTTTTGACAAGGTTAAAGTATCTGCTATCGCAAGTCAACGATCTAGTTCAGTTTCTATTCTGATCTTCCTTCGAGTATTACCCCCCTGGTATCCCGATGATATCATGGGACTGCAATACTTCTTATGAGTCTTCGTCAAGTATTCCTTCTCACTGATTCAGTATTCCACGGGTTTTGGGTTGTTTGTCAACTGAGAACATCGATAAGTGAATCGAATCCACCCTGTGATCCAATACCCCTAGTAATTGATACTGGGAAATTTAAACTCAGTCATGTCATCCTAGACCATCGGCTACACCCTTATCTTGCTATCTTTGATTGTGCTACCTCGACCTTCTTCGGTACACAAATTCTTCAGAGTGCGAGCATGACTTATGTCGAGCTTTCAACATCATGTTTCTTGTTCTGATAGGCAACTTTGATTCTGAGCTTGCATCTTACTTGTTGTTCCTATGACTTTCACGTCGTCATTCCCTGCTTGACGCCGTCGCTGTTTGATTGCGTCCTCTAGAAGCCTCTCAACAAATGTGTCGTGATCACCTTCAACACTTTGACTTCTTTCGAGATGTCAACTGTGTTCATGTTGAGGAATACCCTCCTTGCCCTCGATGCTTTTTGTTATCATCGACAACACCCTGAACTTCTTTTCATCGCGAGCTTGTCCGTGTTATGGATGCAACTTGCTATCCTGTTTGCATTATATGCTATCTTGAAGTATTACTATCCTTTATGCCGAGTATGTTGTGAGGATTGCTTCACCTCTTTGAAAATTCTTGGCATAGTGATACTTCTCACCATCACCATTCTTTCTTGGTCCCCGTGTTGATTCTAACCGGGATACCATCTAACAAGCGGTGCTGCTTGGATTCTGTACCTCTGGCAACCCTATTGCTTTAAATGTTAACGACCGACAGTTCGTTCTTAGACTGTTGGTTATTGAATCGCCATTCTAACATTGATCATGCTGCCTATGGTCATATTTTGGATGCACCTTTCAACCGATGATTAATGGTGTATGTTTTCCTCGGGCATACAACATTATATCATTTGAATTGTCATATGTCATCTCCTTGTTCACATAATTGTGGAGATCCATCTTTTGGAAATCTCGATGAATTGTCGCTGAGTTCATCAGCTACCTCCTCATCCTCTCCTCAGTTTAATGATGAACTCTTGTTTCGAAACTTGCTTCCATAGTTCATTTCCCGAGAATCTACAATGTCATCTCGTCAATTTGTGTTGCACCCTTTTTCTTCTCAGACATCCTGGGTCTGAGGTATCCTGACACCAATCAGATCTGAATCTTGGTCAGATATGATGGTTGGAACATACTCCCAAGTGTTATAACATTGGTCTTTGACCCGGTAAGGTGATATCATGCCTCGCACACCTGTCCGGAGGACCTATTGTTATAGTTTCCTTTTGGCAAGGTTATCCATTCTTCCATGAGGAAATTTTAAGACTTATTCTTGAGTTGTTCGTGATGGATCCCTTGTGTATCCAAAGCCTGACCTTTATCTGATAACCCTGTCGATGCTATCTTGAAGCATGACTATGGTACTCCGTACATCCTTAAGAACATTTGTGGCCCAATGCTAAATGTTTCTTGAACAGTTACCCAAACACCGTTGTATGGGTGCATATCATGATTCTTCTTACCCCTATTAACTAAATGGCCATGCCTTTGATCTCTGACACGTATATCATGCCCCGCTTAACCTTGGGAAGGATATACTCCTATTTACTTGTGTTTAAACACATTTTCCTTTCCATTGTTCTGTTTAACCTGATAATCACATTTTCCTTTCCATTGTTTTGTTTAACCTTTCTTGTGATCTATATGGTCTAAGCAGTAATATTTTCCTGCTTATGCAAACACCTCGGTGTACAACTCTGCCAGTAAGACCCTGTTACTATATGTTGATAACATTTCGGTAGCCACCGATGGACGAGAACTTTGCCTATTGGTCCGCCTCGTTCAACGAGCAGGAAAATGGTTCTCTTCGTCCCTCGCCCTTGGTACCAACGTTGTTGCCAATATAACTGGCAGGCTATGCTCTGACCTGCCCTGCTATCATGACCATACAAGTTGTCACCGCTCCTTCTACTTTTAACCGACATGGTGGGCCCATAACCCACAATTCCACAGGATCGAAACCTGGCTCTCTTGTACGCCCCTGTTGCCAAAGTTATTCCTCACGCTTGGCTTCGTATGTAGATCATGAGCCACCTTCCTAGAGAGGATATATTCTGGTTTCAGCCGCAATACTTAATCTCGTTGCTCTGAGCCCCTCTCATTCTCTATTTCAGGCATCGAACGTTTACATACCCGCGTGAAGATTCTTATGCCTACTTTTATTTCTCTCGATGTATTTCCTGAGTTCCAACTCGAGAGGTACTCATATGCTCATTCATGGGTTAACCCCCAGGTTATTAGCCTTATAGCATTCTGTCGTTGCCGAGCTGCCCATTACCTATTCGTAAGTACGGTGAAGATCCTAGAGGAAGGACGACAACTTCATCATGATGCATTGATGCATAGGAATGAAGACATCAACGCTATGGATCAACTTCTTCGCGAAGAGCAACCAAAAATGGGAAGATCCGTTAGAAATTTCGTAACCAGAGCTTTCCGCCTTACTTCCCCGCTTAAATCTCGGGACGAGATTTCTTGTAGTGGAGAAGAATTGTGACGCCCGGATAGTTAAGCTACAGTAACCCTCTGCTAATGATGCCACGTCACTTCGATTACTGTTGCTAATCTCGCGTTAGTTCGAAACCGATTCAAATTCAAATTCAAAATCAAGCAAACAATACAAGTTTTCAAATATTAAAACTGAAATGTTCGGAGTGAACCAAATATTGCATAGGTAATTATGGTGGAGAAACCACACCTTTATAAAATGTTTAAATACTATAAGATGAATAAAACAGTAGCAAAAACAAATAATTAAGTGCCTTTTGTGTTTTATAAAATCTTTAACTATTTTATTCTGGGGTAAAACTTTTTGTGGCGGTGAGTTAAATGGTATTACTAATTTAGGGATCATTTTAAATATTAGGTGAATCTATAATAAAAGGAAACTAAGAGAAAACAGAAAAGAAATAAAATAAATGAAAGAAAAACTAAAACAAACAAAAAAATAAAAACAGAGAGACCCCCCCACTGGGCCAGTCGGCCCAGCTGGCCTCTGCAGCAGGCTGGCCCACTTGGCCCAGCCGGCCAGCCCCCTCGCTCCCTTATCCCCCACCCCGGTCAACCCTAGACCGAACCCCCCCACTCGCTTGCCTCTCCCTCTCCTCCCCTCACCTCTCGATCCCATCTGGATCGGGGAGGGGGAGTCGATCCCCGTCACCCTCACGCGAGGCCACCGTGCCGCTCGACGCCGCATCGCCGCCGCCTGGAGGATCGCCGTCGCCCGGAGCCGACTTCCGTCGCCACCTCGTCGCACGCCGTCCCGCCTCGCCTCCTCCTCGTCTCTCCTCCGTCGCGGCAGACCCGACCCGGCGCCCCCCCTGTGAGCCTCGCCCGGCTCCGCCTCCCTCTACCCCATAGCCATCGCCGCGCTCAACACCCACGGCCACGCCCGTCGCCGGCGCCCTGCGCACCGCGTCCACGGGCCGACCCCACCCACCGTCACCGCACGCCCCGACCACCGCCTGGGCCCTGCTCCTCCCTTCCCCGCTGCGCCCGCTGCCTTGCAAGCAGCAGCTGCTACCGGCCACTCCCGTCGTTGCCTCGCCCGCGTCCGCGCCGCGCTCGCCGCGCGCCGGACCGCACCTCGGCCGCGCGCGCCCGCCCCTTGTGGTTTGGCCGGACTTTGTCCGGTGCCCAAAGGGGCTGGCTTGGACATTGTCCGGCCTAGCCTATGACACGTGGGCCCAGTGCCCTTTTAAAAAAAATTAAAATAAATAATTAATTAGTTAATTAACCCTATTTAGATTAATCTAATTTAATTAATTAGTTTAATTAAATGTTAATTAATTAGTTAACCCTAATTAACCTAACCAGTCTATGACATGTGGGACCCACGTGTCAGGACACCTGCTGATGTCATGCTGACGTCAGCATAACACTGTTTCGGATAATGTTAATTTAAATAATTAATTAAATTCCAGAAATTAATAAAAACTTTAGAAAATCATATTAAATAATCCGTAACTCCGATGAAAATACTTTGTACATGAAAGTTGCTCAGAACGACGAGACGAACCCAGTTACGCAACCCACATATCCGTGTGATGCCTCTAAATACCTGAACATGCAACCGTCCCCCTCCGGTCATCTGTCTAACAAATGTCCGAAACCGGGAAAACTTTCCCGAATGGGATCCCCCTTTCTCGGTAACGTGCAACCCCACGTAGAGCACCCCGGCACTGCATATTGTCATGTCATACCTTGTGTAGCATTGTTTGCGTTGTATTTACTGTTTCCTCCCCCTCCTTCTCTCTCGATAGATGCTGAGACCGCTGACGACGCTGTCGTGAACGACTACTATGTCGACGACCCTTCTCTCTCGACACAGCTTCCAGGCAAGCCCCCCCCTTGATCAACCTGATATCGCCTATTCCTCCTCTCTACTGCTTGCATTAGAGTAGTGTAGCATGTTACTGCTTTCGGTTAATCCTATTCTGCTGCATAGCCTGTCTTTGCTACTACTGTTGATACCTTACCTGCAATCCTAAATGCTTAGTATAGGTTGCTAGAATTACATCAGTGGCCCTACACTCTTGTCCATCTGCCATGCTATACTACTGGGCCATGATCACTTCGGGAGGTGATCACGGGTACATATACTATATACTATTACATACTTATGTTACTGTTCGGAGATGGGGGCTGAAGGGGCAGGTGGTTCCATCCAGGCAGAGGTGGGCCTAGGTTCCCGACGGCCCCCGAGTGTTACTTTGTGGCGGAGCGACAGGGCAGGTTGTGACCACCTAGGAGACAGGTGGGCCTGGCCCTAGTCAGCGTCCGCGGTTACTTCAAATTAACACGCTTAACGAGATTGGGTATTTGATCTGAGTCTGACTATGAGCCTATACGCGCTAACCACCACGCGGGAACAGTTATGGGTACTCGACGTCATGGTATCAGCCGAAGCCTCCTAGACATCAGCGACTGAGCGGCGCGCGCCGGGTTGGACCGCGTAACGCAACTTCCTTTGTAATGGAGGTTGGTTGGTATGCTCTCCGGCCGCCCACGCAACGTGCAGGTGTGCAATGGGCGATGGGCCCAGACCCCTGCGCGCATAGGATTTAGACCGGCGTGCTGACCTCTCTGTTAGGCCTAGGTAGGGCTGCGACGTGTTGATCTTCTGAGGCCGGGTATGACCCAGGAAAGTGTGCTCGGCCAGAGGGATCGAGCATGTTGGGTAATGTGGTGCACCCCTGCAGGGAAGTTTATCCATTCGAATAGCCGTGTCCCTCGGTAAAAGGACGACCATGAGTTGTACCTCGACCTTATGACAACTAGAACCGGATGCTTAATAAAACACACCCTTTCAAGTGCCAGATACAACCCGGTGATCACTCTCTCACAGGGCGACGAGGAGAGGATCGTCGGGTAGGTTTATGTTATGCGATGCTACTTGGTGAACTTACCATCTACTCTCTTCTACATGCTTCAAGATGGAGGCTGCCAGAAGCGTAGTCTTCAACATGATTAGATATCCCCCCTCTTATTCTGTCTTTCTGTAGTTCAGTCCGCTGATATGGCCCTTTACACATATACCCATGCATATGTAGTGTAGCTCCTTGCTTGCGAGTACTTTGGATGAGTACTCACGGTTGCTTTGCTCCCCCCTTTTCCCCCTTTCTTTTCTTTCTGGTTGTCACAACCAGATGCTGGAGCCCAGGAGCCAGACGCCACCTTCGACGACCCCTACTACACCGAGGGTGCCTACTACTACGTGCAGGCTGCTGACGACAGCTCGGAGTAGTTAGGAGGATCCCAGGCAGGAGGCCTGCGCCTCTTTCGATCTGTATCCCAGTTTGTGCTAGCCTTCTTAAGGCAGACTTGTTTACTTATGTCTGTACTCAGATATTGTTGCTTCCGCTGACTCGTCTATGATCGAGCACTTGTATTCGAGCCCTCGAGGCCCCTGGCTTGTATTATGATGCTTGTATGACTTATTTTACTTTTAGAGTTGTGTTATGATATCTTCCCGTGAGTCCCTGATCTTGATCGTACACGTTTGCGTGTATGATTAGTGTACGATTGAATCGGGGGCGTCACACTAGCCCTCATGTTTGGATACTTTAGGGCTATTTGAGCCCAAACTAGCTGTAACCCATGGATCCAAATAGGGCCTATGTTCTCTATGCTTAATTACACATCAGCAAACTAGCTTGTGGTTCCACTGCTTTTTGTTCGTTTTACCCTACATTTTCCGATGCTAGCTATTACATCACTGCTCCGAGCCTCTGTTCATTACTTTTTTGTGCGTTCTTGATCTTCCCAAGTTGCATGACTAATTTGATGCTTCTATTAATTATGGAGCTGCCAACCCCATCAAGCAAAATATTTGCTCTTTTGGGGCTGGCACCTCGAACAAGCATAAAAATAGAGTGAAGCACATATATTGTCGTGTAAACACACACCCTTCTTTTATTAGTTTAGATTAACCATTGATGATCAATTCGAACCAGTGCATGTGATTAAAATTAATTTTACCTAAATAGAGGGGGAAGAATAAACTACAACAACTAGATTTGCAACCACGGGATGCTGACGATATCTTCAAAGAACATTACAACAACAGCGAGACTTCACAGCAACATATGGTAAGCCAGTGTGTTTTAGTACATGTGAAATGTAATGCGTGTGGGCTGCTTTCTTGGCTTGTGCCCTCAACTTGTAATCCTACAGAATTACAAATAGTTCAGTTGTCTGCTTTGCTGTATTGCTTGATTCGAATGCTTGTCTGTTACTTGTTAGGCTATACCTGAGTTGGCCAATATGTCAGCAGTGCCTGCTATACTATCGTAAAGAAATGCATGCCTAATTCATTTGACTCCTTAACTTTTCCTATGAACTTCATCACAAGACTATCTTCGTAGTTTATATGGGGCCACACTGTTTAAGTGCTTTCTCAGATTATTTCAACTGCTTAGATGCCTGGGCAACTTAAATATAGCGGTGGTACACTACCTTTCATCTTACCATTTTAATTTGTTTTCGGCTGATGCTGCTTCGAACCATTTAAATATAGCTTGCCATGCTCGGCAATACTAATTCATATGTCGTTTACCATGTAAGCTTGCTGCCTGGATCATGCGATAACTATCTCTTACTTATGTCCAGCGGAGACCTTTCAGGATGCCGTTCACACTAGGACACAATGTACAACACCAAAATCTATTTGTGGAAGCAGTGCGCCAGCCATGTTACCAGATGGTAGCAGTTCACAGGAAACACCGCTGGAGAGCAGTCTGAGCACAGATATTGTAGTTCTTGAGGCTCTACTAGAGGCAGAAAGAGATGGTGTGGCTGCCATGAATGAGGTAATCTTAATCTTGAGGCTGGAAATTATGCAATTAACTACACGCATTATGCAAGCAACCCAAGAATTAGAGGAAGTAAGAATGTTGCATTTGAAGACGGAGGAGGTCCTACTGCTTCTGCTATCTGAAGCCCAGGGTAATCCCAGTTCTTCTTTAGATACCAGTTGAAATTGTCATTAGATTAGTATATTGCATGTTGTGTCATGTCTCTGAATGGATTTTGTTGTAAGACCCCCTTTGTTGTCCATGTGTTGTAATGATCTGAATTTTTTAGGTGAGGTAATCCTCAGTACTTGTATGATTGGCATAAGATGAACTGTTTTTCGTGTGAGCATATTGTATTGGATGAAATAATTGTTTGACGCAAAGTGTATCCAACCTACTGAATTCGAAGATCATGGAATTTCTAAATCATATTCATATATAAAGGTGGAATAAATCTTTGTCGTGGTTTTGAAGAAATAAATAACAAAACATAGAATGATGTATGTATATTCGTAATCGAATACAAATTGGATTAGAATTTAGTTGCCAGGGCCAAGGGTAAACGTGAATGCTAATTCTCCCAAATTTTGAACCAAGCGGCAAAACACGCACTATCATTTGTCGGCTGCCCGAAGCCAGTGTTTGCGAGATGGAAATTACTGTCTACCCTTGACACTTCACATCCTAATCGACCCGATTTCCACTGCTGTCGATAGGGGTAGACTAGTAACTTCAATCAGACGTGACACGACTGCCTGTCTCCCCATTCAGACACGGTGGGCGCCAAACATGGGCGGCAAACACACATTTGATTCAAACTCGTCTGAAAGACATCTCTCTCTCCCTCAATTTTCTCATTCGTACACGTGGGTGGCAAAACAAACTCTCCTCGTCCGAAATCGATGTAGGCAAATATTTTAAATAGGGGCAGGTGTGTAACTTCTCTCAGACGTGACACAACTGCCCTACCTGTCAGCCCCATTCATACACCGTGGGCGCCAACCATGGGCGGCAAAAGACCCTCACCTCGCCCGAAATCGCTATCGGCAAATATTGGGAGATGCGAGATTACCATCCGATCCCCAACCGACGAGATGTCCAAAATTTTAAACGGGGGCTAAGTTCGTAACTTTCCCACATTTCAGACAAGCGCGTCCCAAAGTTTGAGATCCCCTCCTCCTCCCCATCCATTTCCCCATTCATACACCATCGGCGCCACAACAACCTCCCCACTCCGGCCAGCCTCCTCCGTCTGCCACCCCATCCTCCACCTTACCGGAGCAGCTACCCCTACCCCGTCGTCCACTGCAAGAGATGGACATCTCTCATCCACGGTGCCAGACCAGGATCCTTTCATCGCGTCCTCTCGCTTTATCGGCACCGTCGTCCAACTTGCTGTTGCTGCTCCTACGACCGCCTCGTCCACGGCAACATGACTTATCCCCCGACCCGGCCGTCTACCGTCTCAAGTCTTCTTCCGCGCCGCCAACAGCCATCGCACCCGCAGCACCCTCAATGTATCAGTAGGGGCCTACATGGTGTCGCAAGAGAGGTGGTACTCTTTCATATCTGCTCAAGTTATTGATCTCACCCGGAAAATAGATTGTAACTTGTTTACTGTACTTTTCTTGTCCATACCAAATCGTAGTGGCTAGTTGAAAGCAAACATTGGTTGCGAAGTAGCCTTTGTCCGGTTTGCACCTTCAGATCCGCCATGGCATGATCACTATACTCGTAAAGCTTATGGTTTTCCCCCTTTATATTCACTACCATCATCATAGGTGCTTCGTGTCGTGCTAGCACTGCTCCTCAAGACCTCAATCCATCAAGCGAAGCAACATGCCACTCATAATTCCAAAGCTTAGTTGTTGAAATATGAATCTGATATGATGCTCATATTACTAAAACAGAGAACGTTTAATTGGTCAGCTAATGTTCCTATATTCCTTTCAAAAAGCATGTGTGCCACATACAGAGAGACATCAGGGATTTGCATTTCTCTGTGCGCTCTGGTTCATCATGGGTGGGCAACACACATTGTATTATCTAAAATCAGCTTGCTCTTTGTTATCATGTTCCTCTTCTGTTCTTCTTAATAAGTATATTACTTCCTCCATTCCTAAACTACCTTGGGTGCGTGCGTGTGTTGTGGTGGCGTGCGTTTGTACCGGGTGTTGTTCATCCTTGCTTTATTTATAAAGCGGGGCGAAAGTCTTTTTCGGTAAAACATAAGTCTTTTTAGATATTCCAATAAGAACTACATATGGATGTATATAGACATATTTTAGAGTGCACATTCACTAATTTTGCTCCGTATGTAGTCCGCATTCGAATCTCTAAGAGATTTATATTTAAGAGAGTAGTACAGTATGTTCCTTGTCGGGAAGTGGAGCAGGGACATTTGCAGTCGACAGGTCTATTGGGTCGCTTCAGATGGATGCTTTCAACGATTCTAGATGGTCTGCCATAATATCCGGGAAATGATGGGAGCTATGTCGTCTTTGATAGTCTAGACTGATAGTAACAGTATTGTGCCTTCAGTTGAATAGAGCTGCCCCTTTTGGCGCCGAAGCCTTTCCGAACCCTTTCTTGTCGTACCGGCAATACAAGCCCATATGGTCCAGCTAGTTCCACTTTCCTGATTTTACTCTTGATGCTTAGGGTTTCCCCCTTTTATCTACCCTACTATGATCTGCGTAGGTGCTTTCTGTCGTACTAGTAGTACTCCACCCTTCAAGCTAAAATACACATCACTCATAATTCCAAAGCTTAGCTGTTCAAATATGATTGTGATATGATACTGATATTAGTTAACAGACACAATTAATTGGTTAGCTAAAGGTCCCACTTGAGTTTCCAAATGCATGTCGCAACATATAGAGAGATAGCAGGAATTGCATTTCTTTGTCACTTGTTGACTGTACTTTTTTGTCCATACCAAATCTTAGTTGTTATTTCAAAGCAAACATCGGTTGCTAAGTACACTTTGCGCGGTTTGCAGCTTCAGATCTGCCATGCCACTGCCATGGTCAACACTATACTCATCATGCTTACGGTTTCCCCATTTTATGATGACCACGATCAGCCTACGTAGTTCGTGCTGTAATAGCACTGCTCCAACCATCAAGCTAAACAAGCTTAGTTGTACAAATTGAATCTGATATGATGCCGATATTAGTAAAACTGAGTCAGGTTTAATTGGTGAGCTAAATGTTCCTTCTTTAGTTTCCAAATGCATGTGAGCCACATATGGAGAGACCGAAAGGAATAGTATTTCTCTGTGCGCTGGTTCATCATGGGTGGGCAACACACATTGTATTATATAAAACCTGCTTGCTCTTTGTTATCATGTTCCTCCTCTGTTCTTCTTAATAAGTATATTACTTCCTCCATTCCTAAACTGCCTTGGGTGCGTGCGTGTGTTGTGGTGGCTGGCGTTTGGACTGGGTGTTGTTCATCGTTGCTTTATTTATAAAGCAGGGCAAAATACTTTTTTGGTAAAACATAAGTCTTTTTAGATATTCCAATAAGAACTACATACAGCTGTATATAGACATATCTTAGAGTGTACATTCACTCATTTTGCTCTGTATGTAGTCCGCATTCGAATCTCTAAGAGACTTATATTTAGGAACGGAGGGAGTAGTACAGTATGTTCCTTGTCGGGAAGTGGAGCAGGGACATTTGCAGTCGACATGTCTGTTGGGTCGCTTCAGATGGACCTTTCAACTATTCTACATGGTCTGCCATAATGTCCGGGAAATGCTGGGAGCTATGTCGTCTTTGAGAGTTTAGACTGATTGTAATAGTATTGTGCCTTCAGTTGAATAGAGCTGCCCCTTTTGGGGCCGAAGCCTTTCTAGCCATATGGCAATACAAGCCCATATGTTCCAGCTAGTTCCACCTTCCTGATTTTACTCGTGATGCTTAGGGTTTTCCCCTTTTATCTACACTAGTATGATCTGCGTAGGTGCTTTCTGTCGTACTAGCAGTACTCCACCCTTCAAGCTAAACAACACAGCACTCATAATTCCAAAGCTTAGCTGTTCAAATATGATTGTGATATGATACTGATATTAGTTAACAGACACATTTAATTGGTTAGCTAAAGGTCCCACTTGAGTTTCCAAATGCATGTTGCGACATATAGAGAGGCAGCAGGAATTGCATTTCTTTGTCACTTGTTGACTGTACTTTCTTGTCCATACCAAATCTTAGTTGTTATTTCAAAGCAAACATCGGTTGCTAAGTACCCTTTGCGCGGTTTGCAGCTTTAGATCTGCCATGCCACGGTCAACACTATACTCATCATGCTTATGTTTCCCCATTTTATGATGACCTCGATCAGCCTACGTGATTCGTGTCTTAATAGCACTGCTCCACCCATCAAGCTAAACAAGCTTAGTTTTACAAATTTGAATCTGATATTATGCTGATATTAGTAAAACTGAGACATGTTTAATTGGTCAGCTAAATGTTCCTACTTTAGTTTCAAAATGCATGTGAGCCACATATGGAGAGACCGGAAGGTATTGTATTTCTCTGTGCGCTCTGGTTCATCATGGGTGGGCAACAAACATTGTATAGAAAGACTTGTAATATCTTCAATCAACTTGCTCTTTTGCTCTTCTTTAACATGATCCTCTTCTCTTCTTCTTTAATAAGTATGTTCCTTGTTGGGAAGAGTAGCAGAGACATTTGCGGTCGACTGGTCAGGTCGAGTTGTTCTCCCTTAGTATATTTTGAATCTGCCAGGTTAGGTCGACTTGTTCTTCTTTACTATATGTTGAAGCTATCATCTGCGAAGTATCATCACTTCTGGAGCTCTCATATTTTGAGTAGTAGGCCACATTATATTAATGCACAAACCAAATTATAGCATGCATGGCATCTCTCAGAAGAATTGCAGAGATAGCACAAAGGGGTTTACAGGGAGGCAGTATTGGATTAGAATCACTTCTGCATTACAAAGATAATCTCACTTATTTTTATGTTTTCATGCATGTCAGGTATTGAACATGATCAAAATGAATATGAGAATGGGCGCACGAGAGGAATATTGTGGAACAATCCACTGGCTAACAAACTTGGCATGGTGGAGGATGGCCTATCTTATTCACCCATCAAGGTGCTTGCTCTAACTTGGCAACGTTGTATTGGTCACATATATTTTGCATATGACCTCTTGCATTACTTCTACTTTGTTACACCACCATCTGCTTAGTTTAAGCATCATATATGAGTATATGCCATACCTATCCATTTTCTGTACCTATTCCATGTGTCATCATACTATGTTTTTCCAGTCAAATGTTGTTCTTTCGTAATAGATGTCCAAAAGGAAGAGGGTGAGTGCAGATCCTCAAGGAGTACAAACAAGGTATTTGGAAAAGGTAGTGATACCTATTAAATCAGATAGATCAGCAGCCACAGAAACCACAGGCCCAACTGTACCACACTTTACCCCTACTCCACTGCCAAACCCCTATTAGAACTGCAGAGAGCCCAGCGTCAGGTACTGTCTATGATATCAATTCAAAATTTGAACTCCTACATTTCTGCATGTGACTTACCTTCTCTCTTGTATGAAAACTAATTTCAGATGAATCTCCTTTCTCAAAGGATCATAGGATCTCACAACAATACTGGGCACTGCATTGCTCTTGTCAGTACCTCTTACCCTTTGTGAGCATACTTACACTCATTGCTGTTTGATTATGTAGCATCACTGTAAATGTTAGCTTCCTTATCCTCCCTTTGCTTGAAATTATAAGATCTATATTTACTCTTACATAAATGTAGAAATAACACAATGGTTATGAAGTTCTGGATTTCTCATGTAAGTACCTGTTGTCATGTACTCCCTCCGTATCGAATTAATTGTTGCCCAATTGGATGTATTTAGAACTTAATAGTGCTAGATACATCCATTTGAGCGACAAGTAATAACGGACGGTGGTAGTATTACTGTACTTGCATTGCGAGATAGTTGATTGTCTAGCATTACTCTGCATCTTATCTGCCCCGCCCTCCACTTTTGTCCAAATTATCAGATCTACATTTACTCTTACCAAAATGTTGAATAAAGCCAATGCCACTGCACACGTTGATGTCTGCATTCCTCTTGTCAGTACCTTTTGCCTTATAACATTGTACTTAATTAATAGCTATTTGATTATGTATCATCACTCTGCACCTGAGCTTCATTATCCTCTATTTCTTCCAATATTATTTGATCTATATTTACTCTTTACAAAATGTAGAATAAAGGCAACGCTTATAAAGAAGTTTCTTTGGGGAATTTCTTGAATTATCCTTCCATCGACATGGAGAAGGGCTTTGTCCAGCCCGTGTTAACATGTAATGTAAGTTCATCCTTCTCAAGTCTTCAAACTTTGTTCTAGTATAGATTTGGATAGGCATCATTTCCTCCACTGTTGTTTACTTTGGTGTTTACATCTGATTGCTGTTTGCAATAACTACCAGTTTTAAATTGTAGTTGTAAAAACCTGTTCCTTATGCAGAACAGATCCATTTATTAGCTTATATAATTGTGAAACTTGTTATGTGTCTCCTTGTTTTTCTTTCAGAATCATATCTCTAATGCCAGGCAGAACTTTAGGGAAGATAGTGAGCCAAACCATCTTGAAGAGAGCGAGATGACCCCAAGGTCATGTCTTGATGAAGACAGTGAGTTGAAGCCACTCACCAGCAGCTGTGAGACAACCTCTGTGCAGTTGCTGCCTCAATCATATTGACTTCTTCAGTCTCAACTTAAAGCGGAGCTTGCTTTAGCTCAGCTCTGACTTGATGTCAATGATGCAAAGAATACCTCAGAGGACAGCCTTGTGGCCTTTCGTGCTATACAGCTAGGGTTAGACCATCTATTGTTGACACAACTGAGGTCTCATCAGCTTGTTCTGCTGGTTGCGGTGCACCTCCAGGCCAGGTGTAATGCCTTCTGAAGTGCTCTCAGTTTTGTATATTCTTTTGTCGGCGCGTTTATATGCACTAGTGGCGACCTTTGATGCCCAGTGTATGTAATCCGCGGTCTCGTTGCGCTTTATTATCACCGGTAGTGAACATTGATGCCCAGTGGATGTAATATGTTGTAATTTCTTTATTGTATAGTCTAGGTTTATTCTTAGTTGGTATGCTATTATTTAGGCCGGAAGCTTCAATGCATCTCAATGTTGTCGGTCTTCAGGCCGGCCCGTAACTCGCTACGCTATATATGGGCCGAAACATGGGCCTATAATCATCTTGGGCCATGAGCAGGTCTAAACGTATAGTAGTTTTCCGCCTTTAACAGGCCGCGTAAAGTTTTGGCCAGCTGGGCCAGAGAATACCATGGGCTTTTAACAGGCTAAAAACTAGATTGGGCTAGCTTTGAGCCGAAAAATTCACGGGCAAACACAGGCCGAAACTGTCTTAGGCCCATGTTTGGCCCAAATAGAAAACGAGCCGTTAACAGGCCAAAATATATCTCGGGCCCTATTTGGCCGAATAAAATTATGGGCTTTAAGCAGGCCAGTATCAACGCGGGCCGTAGGCCCAACTGTGTCACGGGCCATTAATAGATGGGCTGTAAGCAGACCGGATTCAACGCGGGCATTAATTAGGCCCAACTGTTACACGGGCCATTAACAGGCCAATAGACACGTTGGGCTGAAATTTATCCACGAAGACTACGGGCCGTTAAGAGGCCTAAAGTCACTTCGGACAAGAAATAGCCCAGTTTTAGCACGGGCCGTTAAATGGCCTAAAGTGAAACCGGGCCGACAACAGCCCAGATGCACAACGGGCCGCTAACAGGCCGAAACTATTATCGGGCCGAACTGGTAAACGGGCATTTAACAGGCTGAAATACAAACCCGGCTTAGAATGGGCCCAAAAGAACAGTGGGCTGTTAACGGGCCAGATCTAATATGGGCCTTAATTTGACCCAAAACATGGTAGGCTTCTAAGTGTCTGAAAAAATATGGTGGGCCTTTAGCTGGGCTGGCCTTTTTACCTTAAATGGGCCACTGTTGGGCTATGCCACATGTCGACATATCATAGGCGTCTTTCGTCCATTGTAGGGATGACGTCTGTCCCAATGATGAGCTGACACGTGGATCATCCGGCGAATGAGAATTTTACATGTGGAAAATCCCCATTGGTCGGGGCTGTTAACGGGTTATCGGATCCAAACCAGAACCCAATAGCTTAACGGTGACCTATTACAGTGGATGCCACATGTCGGTTACCCTTGACGAAAACACTTCTATGACGTACCATTTATCGTCATGGAAGTGGACACTTCCGTGATGATAATTTTGGTATTGTCATGGAACACATCTACGACAGCACAGGTATGACTTTCTTGATTCTGTCATAAAATCGTCATGGATGTACATGCATGACAGAAAACGTGACCTACTGTGACAAACACGTATCATCACGGAAGTGTATTTTTTTGTAGTGAATACAGGTGATGACGAAGAACAGGGAAGAATATAGACACACGATATGATGATAACGGAACAGACTGATCAAGAAATCTATCGGCACAAAGCACGAATAAGAACTACTGAAGGAAATGCAGTAGAATAGAAATAATCAGTGGTGCTAGATGGCGACAGAGAGATTTGGTAGACTAGTTCACCCTTCTGCCAAAGGGCTACATCTGGTTGGAGAGGCTGTGACTTAACACGAAAGATAAGCTCTCTTCACCCTATTCTCCTTCAACACAGAGCTGATCAGAATCATGTTGATTTCACTCGTGGTAGATCCTTGTTGGCGATCTCCAAACCGTCGGTCGACCTTCACGAACCATAATCACTCTTGGTTGCTGAAGATCAGGCTCGGTGAAGACAACAACTCTTCATCACTCGAAGCCGAAACCTATCCATCTAGAGAGTGCGCAACTCTCAAGAGTAATAGGTACAAGAACTCTTAGTCAGAACTACTGTGATGCTAAACCACTGTCTAAGTTTGGGCTCTTGATTTTTCTCTCGGTGGATCTTAAACTCAAATCACTCAGAGAGGGGTTGCTCAAATCAATCTTCTCAGAAATCTTAAGCGGAGCAGCCAACAAACAATGTTGGAGCGGGGTGGCTATTTATAGCCGCAGCCTTCCCTGATGGGAAATGACCAAATTAGACATTGGGCTCAGCCAATGGCCGAACGACACGATTCCAACGGTCAGATTTGAGCACAACGGTAACATTTCTTGCGGAGAAAGAAATGCTAACTCCTCGGTCTGAGGCAAATCTCTTGCAGCGAAGAAGATCACATATGGTCTATTTATCCGTGACATCCTCTTCATATTTGATTCGATGACTGCTCTGGCTTTCACGTCAGTGACTAGTCACGTCAAAGAAGATGATGAAGTAGGAATTTCCTTCGAGAGCTTAGTATGACGATCCATTCGAGTAAAACCACTTCAGTGAAGGTATTTCCATCTGCTGCTAGGTTTTACTTCCCAAATAGGGCAATCTGCGATGACATGGCTGTATAACTTGCACTTGAAGCATTTCATATCTTTCGGAGGCAATCTTATTCTAGATGATTCAGGCTCATCATTGTTTGTGAGATAGAGATTGTGCCTTTTTAGATCGCTTAGTCTTTGAGTGAGCATCTCTAGTTCTCTGGTGATGGTGTGTTGATTCTCGATATCTTCTTCTTCTGAACTGCCATAGTGTGAGAGAATTTCTCCTTCACCTTCCGAGGAAGATTCTTGATTAGCATTTTCCAGTTCCATCTTTTCTTCATGAATGGACAGCAGTGTCATGACCTCGACATAGTGAAGCTCTTCATAGTCAGATCTTTGTTTGATTTCAGACACAATGGGATCGAAGGATTCATCAAGTGCGCTCAGAAGCTTGTTGACTACATATCTATCGATGATATTAGTTACTCCTCGCTGATGTAATCTTTTGACAATGTTTGTCAATCGATCAGTGAGTTCCATGACAATTTCTTTAAGAAGGCCTCTGAATCCAGTGAACATAGCTCGAAGCATTTTAGTGTGAGGATCTGATCGGACGACAAATTCTTCATGGGCACTGTTTAGAGCATCCCAAATTTGCTTAGCTGTGTTGAGCTTGTGGAACCGAAGGAAAATGTCTTTTGATAGACTACCACAGATGATATCTTTTGCTTGAGCATCCAACTGCAGATTGTATTTATCATCGAAAGTTAGATCATTTTGTTGCTGAATGGTGTAGCCATCTTCCACAATCTGCCACAGATCATAGTTGACAACTTGAATTCTGATTCTCATTCGTTCCTTCCAGTAGAGATAGTCATTTCCATTGAAGCTGGAAAACCTTTCAGAGTGCGAGGATCTACCTGCAAGCGACATACTCAAAACTCCAAGGACGTTAGACCTTTAATAAATAGAGACAGGGAGAACCTGGCTCTGATGCCAATTGTTAGGACCGAGAGTATATCGACCAGAGGGGGTGAATGGGAGATTCAAATTTTCTTTCGAAAGCTTTGAAACCAAACCCAATCACAGCAGTGGAATATAGTATCGAAGGAAATATGCTGAATCAATCTTCTTCATCAGAAGCATATTTTTCAAGAAAAGCATTGACAATAGTACGAGCTTGATAGATCACAGGGTTAACAACAATGAGGGTTATGCAACAAGCAAACAGATGTAACAGGATAATAACTAACAAATATAGGTGACGACGAAGAACAGGGAAGAATACAGACACACGATATGATGATAACAGAACAGACTGATCAAGAAATCTATCGGCACAAAGCACGAATAAGAACTACTCAAGGAAATGTAGTAGAATAGAAATAACCAGTGGTGCTCGATGGCGATAGAGAAATTTGGTAGACCAGTTCACCCTTGTGCCAAAGGGCTACGTCTGGTTGGAGAGGCTGTGACTTAACATGGAAGATAAACTCTCTTCACCCTATTCTCCTTCAACACAGAGCTGATCAGACTCAGGTTGATTTCACTCGTGGTAGATCCTTGTCGGCAATCTCCAAACCTTCGGTCGACCTTCGAGAACCACAATCACTCTTGGTTGTTGAAGATCATACACGGTGAAGACAACAACTCTTCATCACTCGAAGCCAAAACCTATCCATCTAGAGAGTGCATAGCTCTCAAGAGTAATAGGTACAAGAACTCTCAGTCAGAACTACTATGATGCTAAACCACTTTCTAAGTTTGGGCTCTTGATTTTTCTCTCGGTGAATCTTAAACTCAAATCACTCGGTGAGGGGTTGCTCAAATCAATCTTCTCAGAAATCTTAAGCGGAGCAGCCAACGAACAACATTGGAGCGGGGTGGCTATTTATAGCCGCAGCCTTCCCTGATGGGAAATGACCAAATTAGACATCGGGCTCAACCAATGGCCGAACGACACGATTCCAACGGTCGGATTTGAGCACAACAGTAACATTTCTTGCGGACTAACTCCTCGGTCCGAGGCAAATCTCTTGCAGCGAAGAAGATCACAGTCTCTTGTTGGCAAGTATCTGCTCGGAGCACAAAAAGATTTCTCTAGCAACTTTCATAGGTTTTGGCTAAGCATCACAATGGATCTAAGCATCGAGAACCTATACGCCTCTTAATAGTATGGAGGTCCTATGACTCAAATGAATGAAATAAGAACAACTAAATGAATGCTACGTCTTCACATAGTCTTCGACTTCCATCGCTGCAGTCAATTTCTTTAGACGACAGTACCGAATCAAAAGCTTTGCTTCAGCAGTAAACTTTCGAGGGGTCGATTTCTTCTCATCAATCTTCTTGACACTATCACTTCAACAAGTATAGCTCATTCTTGTCTGCAATGCAGATGCCCTTCGGTGAAGTTCCTCGAACTCAGCACCGGAGATAGCATATTCTTCAGTTGTGTATGGACTTTTTCTCTCTGTATGCACTAGCAAACAAATTAGTCCATACTTATTTCTGTCAACAATCTCCAAAACACAAGGTAGGCAGATATTGCACCAACAATCTCCCCCCTTTTGGATGATTGTTGACAAAACAGATCACATCGAATGATAGATAAGGAATAAATTGTAATGTGAAGAATAATGAAAGATGAGAGATAATTACGAAGATAAAATATTCTCCCCCTAAAGATATGCTTCGGTACGTGAAGGATCAAGGTGAAAATGATATTTTTCTTCGTAAGAGTGTCATTGACCACAGATCATACACTTGAGGTCTTTCAATGCACTCGACGGTGTCTGAGGTAGTTCCTATCACAAAAACTTCGACAAGGGTTAGATGTGAAACAAGTGTTGAGAGATTTGTGACAAGGATAAGTCATGAAGGTTTTCTCAGAACACAATTTGAATCCACGCGAGATGTAGTTGTCAATATAGATGATGCAAAAGATATCTGTGAGGAAAAACACTTTGTCAGTCATATAGATAGCCTACAATAAGGCACTTTGTGCATAGGCTAATTTTAACTTCCTGCAAGGTTAGATAATGAGAGATAGCAATAAGAGCATATCCAACCACAACAATTATAGATCATTTAGTACTTGAGGTACTTCTCCAATAAAATCATCATTTGATGATTCTCTGTTCTTCTTGGAGGAGCAGTTATGTGTCCCTGTAAGATAGATAATCGTCTGTGATAGGTATTCACAGCACAAACTTGTTTAAAGATACCTGCAGACAAATAGTGCGAAGCAAATGATATTGCAGGCGGGGGTTATTAACATTACATGATGATCGAGTGTTTCAGCACCACATGCGTTGCGATAAAGTTCTTGAAGCAAATTATTCGAGGGAAAACCAAATGCAAAAAGAAAACACACACCCTGCACACCCCGATAAGCTATCACGCGATGTAATTCTCCCCCTTTTTGTCAACAAGTGTCAAAAAGGAAAGAGAAGACATTCGAGGAATTACTCCGTCGGAGAATCTTCTGAATCAGAATTGAAACCACTCGTAGAATCAGAGTCAGAAGAATGCGGAATGGTCGAGGCAGAAGTAGGAGTAGCAGCCTTGACCTTGGAAGGCTTGGAAGGATGGACATCAGGCTTGTAGATACGAGTACTGGCTGTATCTACAATCTCATCATCATGATTAACAAACAACAGATCCGTTGAAGCAGAACGCTATGGGAGTACTGGAGTTTGTCTTCGGATACGCGGTACTTCAAGCAAGTCCAGATGATCATATTCCTTGAATAGGCCCTTATTGGCTAGATCCTTGTGAGAGTAATGCTTCCGCAGCAAGGTCCATGATCGCTTTCTTGCATCCTTCTCATGCAGAAGAATTTGGCGAGTGTGATTATGAATCAGATTCAACTCAGCCATCAATTCCACTTTTTCTTTTCTGTCCATCTTGATGTGTCTTTCCAAAGTCTGGTGCGTGCAAATACAAATCTCATAGATTGATGGATTTTCTTCGCGAGGGATTTCAATCCTAGCTTCCTTGACCTTCGGTGCATTTTCAGATGCAGAGGCATTTGCAGCAGCATCGATCGGTTCCTTCCGCTTTCTGTTATCCTTCACAATGCGCAGAGTGTCACGAACAGGTGGCATGAATGCTTTCGGCTTGTAAGCCCAGAAGAATTTCTCATTTGTGAGCTGCTAAATGGCGAACATAATCCATGGAGCATACGGTTTCAATGATTGAGGGCTATCTGCAGCACATGCCAGGTTTCGAATAAAAAGATCAGGAATGTCAAACTTGATTCCCTGAGATATTGATACAAGAGCATTTCCTACGATGCCTTTGATGGAGTTGGGCCGGTTTGTTGGCGTGATGGTATTGCACAGAGTGTGGAATAACACTTTGTTGTCATAGGCCAACTTCTTCGGATCAACCTCAATGCATTCGTCACCCACCATAGTGGGATCCATTAGGAAATGGAGTTGAGCTTCAGATACTTCCCAGAAATGCAATGTGTGTTCTCTGTCATTCTCAAATTCACATCGAGGCAAATTTATCAGGGCCAGAAAATGATCTGCCGAACATTTGATTCTCTGTCTGCCAGTCATCCATTGAAGCGTCCATGTTGAGGTATTGCCCAAATCTCCTGTGATGTACAACGTAGCATAGAACTGAAGAATAACTTCCTTGTTCCAGCCATCATTGAAACGCATGAATCCCTTCAGAAGAGCATGTTCAATATGATCAAGTATATTGTGGAAGCAGGGCTTTTCTTTGAGCTTGGCGAAGTTCAACATCTTATGATTGAAAATCCTGTGCTTGCCAAACAAGATTCATGCATAATAGATTGCCTGCTCTAATGTCCAGAACCTGGGTGATAACGAAGTCCTTTCTCCTTCATATGGGCTGACCCCAAAGAATGCAAGCTTCGATGAATGAAGCTGTTCATTGAATGCGGGGCCATTGGGGCCATACCCAGCTGAAAATAGCGGGAATGACTCTTGAGGATTTTTCTTGAGTTCTTCCTTGCTAATTTCCATCGGCTGTACTCCTCCAGAGGCTGGAGCATTCTCATCAGTGGGATTCAATGGAGCAAGAGGTTTTGACACCTTTTCTGAGGTAGATGGCATAGAATCACTAGACTGACCATCATTTTTCTTCGCTGGAACTCCTTCAGCGGCTTTCTCAGATTCAGGCACTAGGGCCAATTCTTTCGGTGAGGTCTCAACTGTGGGTGGCGCAATAACCTTTTCAGACTTTTGAGTCACAACTTGATCTCTTTCAGTCTGCTGAGGCAACACGGTGGTAAAACTTGGTGTGGTAAAACTGGTGGTGCAACTTCTTGTCCTTTCTCTTCGGGAGCCATGGGCTCTTCAAATTTCTTCTCTTCCTGCTCTGGCTATGAAGCCAAAGAGCCAGGAGTAGGTTCAACCTCCATCGGAGCAGGAGCACTAGATGAGGAGACCATAGGGATATTACCTTGGGAAGCGATTAGCTCCCCCTCAACATTCTCACCCTCCTTGGTGGATCCAGATGGTTCAGCTTGTGTTTCCTTCAAAGGCGATGAAGTTGCCTTTTCCACCTCAATCTCTTCGTCAATCTTTTCTTCGGCATTATTTTGCTCGGGCACAATGTTCACTTCATCAGGATTAACAAGATACATGTCCACAACATCAGCTTCTTTTTCGACTGGGGTAGGAATGATTACTGTCGCAGGCACAGACTGTTGTTCGGTAACTTCCTTGGGACGAGGGGATGGTGGAACCTGTTGTAGTGGGACACTTTTATCAACGGGTGCGTCAGAAGTCATAGATTGAATACGGTGATCCTTAATCTCCTTCGGCTTATTGGCTCTAGCCTGAGCTCTGTGATGTTTTTCTTCTCTTTCTTTGTGTCGAGCAAGATCTTGACACTTCAGCTCATCATTCCTTCGATCGCGGAGTTGGGAGACATCCATCTTCATCTTGGAGTGCCAGTTAATCTTATTATTTCTCATGGTAGTGAGGGCTTTGGTGATCTCGAGAATTGCCTTGTTCTCATCTTTTCTTTCAGAATCAGATTTAGCTTCCCTTCTCATTTTCTCAAGAAGCTTCTTATCATCGACAGCTTGAAAAAGTTCTTTGGTGATTTCTGTCAGCTCAGAGAAGTGCTTTTCTACCATCTTGGTAACATCTTCAGGCAGACCCAAACTGCTCAGTTCAGCTGGATTTGCTTCATAGGAGGCACCTTCAATGATGTCAAATATCAGATCAAAATCATATTCCTCTGTGGGAGCAGGAATGATTTTCTTCGCCTTCTTGGCAGGAGCAGCAGCTTTTTCATCAGTGATCAACTTTCTCTTTGCCATTGGGGCAGCAAAACCCGAAGGTTTTTCTGAGGGGACGGGAGCAAGTCTTGGTGAAGATCTCACTTGTGGCAAAATCTTTGCTGGAGATGGGGTTTGGTACGGCTTATCAAGCAGTGACTTTTGATCATACATTGGAATTTCTTCGCCGGCATTATCATCGGACGAATCTTCATCAGATGAGGCAGATGCAACCTTTCGAGATTTACTTGCAACAGACTTCTTCTTTGGAGCTCGAGGGGAAACATATTTCCTCTTCTTATTTTCTTTTCGGGCAGACGCCCTTTCCTTCTTTTCCGTCACATCCTGTTGAGTCAACTCAACATTTCACTGTTCCACTTGATTTTTCTTCGCGAGTCTTGCCTCACGCTTGGCCTTGGCCTTTTCCCTCTTTGCAACCTCTTCGGGAAAATCAGCTATGGTTTTCAAGGAATCAGCATGAGCGTTGGGAGGCGGTGCTGGCCTTACTTTTTCATCGTCCTGGCCAAGGCAGCCTTCTGCAATGCAATCATTCCAGGGTGGAGTGAATGCAAACAGGATATGGTATTTCCTTTGGACGTTCTCATAATTAAACCATTTCTTCGCCCAATGACGGCGAATCTTTTGCAGCCTGTTGTTCCTTTCCTGAGCAGTTTCTACTCCAAGTGGAGTCTTGTATGTTTCCTGATCAGACATCTCAGCCGCAGTATTCCTTTCTCTTCCATGGCCACCCTTTTTGGGATTTCCATCAGAGAACATGGTTTTGGAGTCTGTGACTAGCTCATTCTCTGGCTGACTTTGAGCTGAGGGAACATCATCATATTCTTCACCAGATTCTGATTCGACCTTTTTCTTCGGTGCTCTTGGCGGTTTTGCAGATTTTCTTTCAACCATCTTTGCTTTGTCAGCCACACGTGGCTACTGTGGAATATCTTCCTCTGACCTAGAATGCTCATCTGAACTATCTACCCTGACCACTCCTGAGAGAAAAACGCAAATACTAAAGAAAACACAGGCAGAAGTCACAAACATGCATAGAAGGATTTTAACTCAAAACAGATAAGTTTTCGGAAGAAGCATGGGATCCAAGATATACACTTGCAAGATATCGTCGAGAGAATTGCAATATGCCATAAGACAACATAACCATTTCTCTAATCTTTCGATGTATATGCAGTGAACCCTAGATTCAAGAGACTAGTACGAGGAACCACTATAAACCATACAAGTCAAATCTTAGAGAATCCCAAAGATCTACCGCAAGAAAATAACACAGGATAAAAAGGCGACGGGATGAACTGCCCTAGAACAGGAAGGGAATAGAGCAAGTTCTAGATTTGAATGCCCTAACTTGGTGAGACAGATCGACTACGGCAGTACGGGAAAGAAGAGTTACCGCACTGGCGGGACCAATGGTGACGGAGCTCCGCCGGAGTTGCACAGCGAGGTTTGACGTCGACGCTGCTTCGAGCTCGAGCTCGGATGGAGAGTGAGAGGAGGGTTAGAGGCCAAACAGGCAAAGAACTGAGGAAGAAGAGACGCAGAGAGGGGGGGTTTATATAGCCTGAGGGACAAACCGCCCACTCCGAGATCTATGGATGAAAAACTCGGGACGTTCCACATTCAATGGACGGGATCACGATCAAGAGATCGTGAGCACGTGTCAGCCATTTCCTGCGAAAATCTCGGTAACTGAACTGGATGCCAAAAGGTTTGAGGAAGCGCAAGCGCCAAAATAGATGAAATATAGAAGCTGATTTGATTCACGGCCAAGGACATCGGAAAGAAATCTTCTTCAGATCAAGTTGCATATTTATGACGAGAAGACACGAGAACAAACTAGAAAGAGAACAGACTCGAAGCACAAAACTATCAAAAAAGAACATAAACACTATGAGAGAAAACTCAGAAAGATAAGCACCAACAATAATTGGTCTCACGGCTTGAGATAAACATGATATATCCCTGAGAGGGTTTCCTGCAAGAGGTGATTAGTTCTTCTTCACTACCCACACTTGTGTGGGAGGTGAGGATCTCATCTTCTTTGCCTTGCTTGGAATATTTCTTCGGTGAGTCCTGCGAGACACCTGTGCATTATGATAATAATCATATGAATATGCATTGAAGTTGTTTCCTGATACATGAGTGTAATGATTTGAGGATGTACGCACGTACTCCTTCTGACGTAGTACATGGTGATAATCATTCGAGAATGATATTCGAGTTGACTTGGAATGATAACCATTTCCTCGTCGATGATTATCCTGCAAAGTCAGGTTAGTAGTAACAACTAAATTTTCAACGGTGCACTTCTTTACCCAAATTTGCTTCTTGGATGAGCCTGCCCTGCAGTTAGTTCCAACATATTGAGCGAAAACCTTACCATTCTGTTGCTTGAAGAGTTTGTAATTTGAGTCATCAGACTCGTCAGTATCAACAGGAATGGGTGAGTGATAACCAGTTAGAGTTTCAGGTTCGAGGGTTTTACTCTTTGCACAAACCCAAGTCGTACGAGGATACTGTTTGGGAGTCCAATAGGATCCATCCACATTAAGTTTCTTTTCGAAACCTAATCCTTCCTTCTGAGGATTTTTGTGAAGAATGGACTTCTTGAGCACATCACATAAGGTTTGATGCCCTTTTAGGCTCCTTAGCATTCCAGTCTCAAGTATGCCTTTTAACCTACAATTTTCTTCAGTAATAGCAGCAAAATCCTCGGAAGAGGGATCAGTAGTGGTACCAACTTTAGTAGTAGCAATATTCTCTTTGGCAGCATTAGAAGTTTCAACATTAGATTCAGCATTGCTACGTTCTAGGCATTTTAAGCACGGGGGCACAAAACCATCAAGAATTTGAACAGATTGCTCGGCGAAGAGAGAATCTTTCTCTAAAACCAGCTCATTATGAGACTCTTTCAGTGACACGAGTTCTTGATTCCTGTTGAGGATTTCATTTGATAAACCCTCCTAGTCAACTGAGAGTGAGTCATATCGAATGGTGAGATCATCAATAGTTGATGAAAAAGCATCTTTCTTTTCAATCAACTTTTGATTCTTCTCCATCTCTTTGACCAGTAATCCTTCAGTTTTCCTGAGATTTCTTTCAAGCATTTCAAGTTCATCATGTTGAGATTTAGCAATTTTCACCAACTTGGCATATGAAATGTATTCAGGTGAATATTCATTCATGGATCTTAGGTGTTTTGATGATACCTAATCCTTTGATGATTTTTCCATGAGACAGAAAGTGACTTGTTCATCAATGCTTGAATCATCACTACTTGAAGCATCATAATCAGTATCTGATTCGCTGAAGTTCTTCGATGATTCAATGGCAACATATGCATTACTTCTACCAATCCTTTTGTAGAATTCTTCGTCATCTGATTCAGTGTCCGTGGCTTCTTCTTCAGAGTCCACTGTCAAATCCGCATATGCTCTATTTATCCGTGACATCCTCTTCATATTTGATTTGATGACTGCTCTGGCTTTCACGTCAATGACTAGTCTCATCGAAGAAAGATGATGAAGTAGCAATTTCCTTCGAGAGCTTAGTATGATGATCCATTTGAGTAAAACCACTACAGTGAAGGTATTTCCATCTGCTGCTAGGTTTTCCTTCCCAACCAGGGCAATCTGTGATGACATGGCCGTATAACTTGCACTTGAAGCACTTCATATCTTTCGGAGGCAATCTTCTTCTAGATGATTCAGGCTCATCATTATTTGTGAGATAGAGATTGTGCCTTTTTAGATTGCTTAGTCTTTGAGTGAGCATCTCTAGTTCTATGGTGATGGTGTGTTGATTCTCGATATCTTCTTCTTCTTCTGAACTGCCATAGTGTGAGAGAATTTCTCCTTCACCTTCCGAAGAAGATTCTTGATTAGCATTTTCCAGTTCCATCTTTTCTTCGTGAATGGACAGCAGTGTCATGACCTCAACATAGTGAAGCTCTTCATAGTTAGGTCTTTGTTTGATTTCAGACACAATGGGATCGAAGGATTCATCAAGTGCGCTCAGAAGCTTGTTGACTACATCTCTATCGATGATATCAGTTACTCCTCGCTGATGTAATCTTTCGACAATGTTTATCAATCGATCAGTGAGTTCCATGACACTTTCTTTAAGAAGGCCTCTGAATCCAGTGAACATAGCTCGAAGCATTTTAGTGTAAGGATCTGATCGGACGAAAAATTCTTCATGGGCACTATTTGAGCTTGTGGAACCGAAGGAAAATGTCTTTTGATAGACTACCACAGATGATATCTTTTGCTTGAGCATCCAACTGTAGATTTGCTTTATCATCGGAAGTCAGATCATTTTGTTGCTGAATGGTGTAGCCATCTTCCACAATCTGCCACAGATCATAGTTGACAGCTTGAATTCTGCTTCTCATTCGTTCCTTCCAATTTAGTAATTTCCATCAAAGATGGAAAACCTTTCAGAGTGCAAGGATCTACCTGCAAGCGACATACTCAAAACTCCAAGGACGTTAGACCTTTAATAAACAGAGACAGGGAGAACCTGGCTCTGATGCCAATTGTTAGGACCGAGAGTATATTGACCAGAGGGGGGTGAATGGGAGATTCAAATTTTCTTTTGAAAGCTTTGAAACCAAACCCAATCACAGCAGCGGAATATAGTATCGAATGAAATATGCTAAATCAATCTTCTTCATCAGAAGCAAATTTTTCAGGAAAAGCATTGACAATAGTACGAGCTTGATAGATCACAGGTTTAACAACAATGAGGGTTATGCAACAAGCAAACAGATGTAACAGGATAATAACGAACAAATATAGGTGACGACAAAGAACAGGGAAGAATACAGACACACGATGTGATGATAACATAACAGACTGATCAAGAAATCTATCGGCACAGAGCACAAATAAGAACTACTGAAGGAAATGCAGTAAAATAGAAAAAACTAGTGGTGCTCGATGGCGACAGAGAGATTTGGTAGACCAGTTCACCCTTCTGCCAAAGGGCTACATCTGGTTGGAGAGGCTGTGACTTAACATGGAAGATAAACTCTCTTCACCCTATTCTCCTTCAACACAGAGCTGATCAGACTCAGGTTGATTTCACTCGTGGTAGATCCTTGTCAGGGATGTCCAAACCTTCGGTCGACCTTCGAGAACCACAATCACTCTTGGTTGCTGAAGACCAGGCTCGGTGAAGACAACAACTCTTCATCACTCGAAGCCAAAACCTATCCGTCTAGAGAGTGCGCAGCTCTCAAGAGTAATAGGTACAAGAACTCTCAGTTAGAACTAGTGTGATGCTAAACCACTGTCTAAGTTCGGGCTCTTGATTTTTCTCTCAGTGGATCTTAAACTCAAATCACTCGGAGAGGGGTTGCTCAAATCAATCTTCTCAGAAATCTTAAGCGGAGCAGCCAACGAACAACGTTGGTGCGGGGTGGCAATTTATAGCCGCAGCCTTCCCTGATGGGAAATGACCAAATTAGACATCGGGCTCAGCCAATGGCCGAACGACATGATTCCAACGGTCGGATTTGAGCACAACGGTAACATTTCTTGCGGACCAAGAAATGCTAACTCCTCGGTCCGAGGCAAATCTCTTGCAACGAATACGATCACAGTCTCTTGTTGGCAAGTATCTGCTCGGAGCACAAAGAGATTTCTCCTGCAACTTTCATAGGTTTTGGCTAAGCATCACAATGGATCTAAGCATCGAGAACCTATACCCCTCTTAATAGTACGGAGGTCTTATGACTCAAATGAATGAAAGAAGAACAACTAAATGAATGCTACGTCTTCACATAGTCTTCAACTTCCATCGCTGCAGTCAATTTCTTCGGAGGACAATACCAAATCAAAAGCTTTGCTTCAGCAGTAAACTTTCAAGGGGTCGATTTCTTCTCATCAATCTTCTCGACTCTATCACTTCAACAAGTATTGCTCATTCTCTCTGCAACGTAGATGTGCTTCGATGAAGTTCCTCGAACTTAGCACCGGAGACAGCATATTCTTCGGTTGTGTATGGACTTTTCTCTCTGTATGCACTAGCAAACAAATTAGTCCATACCTATTTCTGTCAACAATCTCCAAAACACAAGGTAGGCAGATATTGCACCAACAATCTCCCCCTTTTTGGACGATTGTTGACAAAACAGATCACATCGAATGATAGATAAGGAATAAATTGTAATGTGAAGATGGTCTCTCTCAAACAACCCTGCAACCAAATAACAAAGAGTCTCTTGTGACCCCAACACACCAAATACAATGGTAATTTGTATAGGTGCACTAGTTCAGCGAAGAGATGGTGATACAAGCGTAGTAATGATAGTATATATTGATTTTTGTAATAGGAACAATAAAAAACAGCAAGGTAGCAATTGATAAAACGGAGCACAAACGGTATTGCAATACTTGAAAATGAGGCCTAGGGTCCATACTTTCGCTAGTGCAATCTCTCAACAATGCTAACATAATTGGATCACATAACCATCCCTCAATGTGCAATGAAGAATCACTCCAAAGTTCTTATCTAGCGGAGAACATAAGAAAAAAATGTTTGTAGGGTACGAAACCACCTCAAAGTTATCCTTTCCGATCGATCTATCCAAGAGTTCGTACTAAAATAACACCAAGTTATCCTTTCCGATCGATCTATCTAAGAGTTCATACTAAAATAACACCATATGATACACATCAACCAACTCTAATATCACCTAGATACTCCAATGTCACCGCGAGTATCCGTGAGTTGATTATGCGATATGCATCAATTAATTTTAATACTCAATCCAACACAAAGAACTTCAAAGAGTGCCCCAAGATTTCTACCGGAGAAACAAGGACGAAAACGTGCATCAACCCCTATGCATAGATTACCCCAATGTCACCTCGGGAATCCGCGAGTTGAGTGCCAAGACATAGATCAAGTGCTCTCAAATCCATAAAAGTATTCAATCCGATAAAAGTGAAATCTCTAAGGGAAAACTCAATTCATCACAACAATATAGAGAGGGGAAAACACCATATGATCCAACTATATTAACAAAGCTCGCGATACATCAAGATCGTGCCAAATCAAGAACACGAGAGAGAGAGAGATTAAACACATAGCTACTGGTACAAACCCTAAGCCCCGAGGGTGGACTACTCCCTCCTCATCTTGGTGGCCACCGAGATGATGAAGATGGCCACCGCTGATGATTTCCCCCTCTGGCAGGGTGCCGAAACGGGGTCTAGATTGGTTTTTCATGGCTACAGAGGCTTGCGGTGGCGGAACTTCCGATCTAGGGTTATTTCTGGGGTTTCTCTATTTATAGGATTTTTTGGCGTTGGTTTCATGCAGAGATGGGCCTCGAGGTTAGCACAACCCACTTGCACACGGGTTGGGCTCCAGGCGTGCCCTGGTGGGTTGTGCCCTCCTCGTGGCTCTTTTGGCCCTCCCATGAAGCTTCTAGTGTCTTTTTTGTTCAAAAAAAATCATCAAATAGTTTCAGCTCATTTGGAGAACTTTGATTTCTGCACAAAAAACAACACCACGGTAGTTCTGCTGAAAACAACGTCAGTTCAGGTTAGTTCCATGCAAATCATACCAAAACCATATAAAATTGTTGTAAACATGGCATGAATACTTCATAAATTATAGATACATTGGAGACGTATCATTGACTACGATGAGACTTTCTCACCCGTAGCGATGCTTAAGTCTGTCCGAATCATGTTAGCAATTGCCGCATTTTATGATTATGAAATCTGGCAAATGGACGTCAAAACTGCATTCCTTAACGGGTTTCTTAAAGAAGAGTTGTATATGATGCAACCAAAAGGTTTTGTCGATCCTAAAGAAGCTAACAAAGTGTGTAAACTCCAGCGATCCATCTATGGACTGGTGCAAGCATCTCAGAGTTGGAATATATACTTTGATGAGGTGATCAAAGCATATGGTTTTATACAGACTTACGGTGAAGCCTGTATTTACAAGAAAGTGAGTGGGAGCTCTGTAGCATTTCCGATATTATATGTGGATGACATATTGCTGATTGGAAATGATATAGAATTTCTGGATAGCATAAAAGGATACTTGAATAAGAATTTTGCAATGAAAGACCTCGGTGAAGTTGCTTATATATTGGGCATCAAGATCTATAGGGATAGGTCGAGACTCTTAATAGGATTTTCACAAAGCACATACCTTGACAAAGTTCTGAAGAAGTTCAAAATGGACCAGTCAAAGAAAGGGTTCTTGCCTATGTTGCAAGGTGTGAAATTGAGTCAGACTCAAAGTCCGACCATGGCAGAAGATAGAGAGAAAATGAAAGTCATTCCCTATGCCTCAGCCATAGGTTCTATTATGTATGCCATGATGTGTACCAGACCTGATGTGTGCCTTGCCACAAGTTTGGCAGGGAGGTACCAAAGTAATCCAGGAGTGGATCACTGGACAGCGGTCAAGAATATCCTAAAGTACCTAAACAGGACTAAGGAAATGTTTCTCGGTTATGGAGGTGATAAAGAGTTCGTCGTAAAGGGTTACGTTGATGCAAGCTTTGACACCGATCTCGACGACTCTGAGTCTCAATATGGATACGTATTGAACGTGGGAGCAATTAGCTAGAGTAGCTCCATGCAGAGCATTGTAGACATAGATATTTGCAAAGTACACACGGATCTGAATGTTGCAGACCCGTTGACTAAAACCTCTCTCACAAGCAAAACATGATCACTCCTTAGAACTCATTGGGTGTTAATCACATGGCGATGTGAACTAGATTATTGACTCTAGTGCAAGTGGGAGACTGTTGGAAATATGCCCTAGAGGCAATAATAAAATGGTTATTATTATATTTTCTTAATCATCATAAAGGTTTATTATTCATGCTAGAATTGTATTGACCAGAAACTTAAATACATGTATGAATACAGAAGCAAATACCAACTCCCTAGTAAGCCTCTACTAGACTAGCTCGTTGATCAAAAGATGGTTAAGGTTTCCTAATCATAGACATGTGTTGTCACTTGATAACAGGATCACATCATTAGGAGAATGATGTGATGGACAAGACCCATCCATTAGCATAGCATATGATCGTTCAGTTTATTGCTACTGCTTTCTTAATGTCAAATACATATTCCTTCGACCATGAGATCATGCAACTCCCGGATACCATAGGAATACCTTGTGTGCTATCAAATGTCACAACGTAATTGGGTGATCATAAAGATGCTCTACAGGTATCTCCAAAGGTGTCTGTTGAGTTGGCGTGAATTGAGATTGGGATTTGTCACTCCGTATGACGGAGAGGTATCTCTGGGCCCTCTCGGTAATACAACATCACAAGAAGCTTGCAAGCAAAGTGACTAAGGAGTTAGTTGCAAGATGGTGTATTATGGAACGAGTAAAGAGACTTGCCGGTAACGAGATTGAACTAGGTATGGAGATACCGACGATCGAATCTCGGGCAAGTAACATACCGACGGACAAAGGGAACTACATATGTTGTCATAAAGGTTCGACCGATAAAGATCTTCATAGAATATGTAGGAACCAATATGGGCATCCAGGTCCCTCTATTGGTTATTGACCGGAGAATCATCTCGGTCATGTCTACATCATTCTCGAACCCGTAGGGTCCCCACGCTTAACATTCGTTGACGATATAGTATTATATGAGCTATGTATGTTGGTGACCGAATGTTGTTCGGAGTCCCGGATGAGATCACGGACATGACGAGGAGCTCCGGAATGGTCCATAGGTAAAGATTGATATATAGGATGATAGTACTTGGTCTCCAGAAGGGTTTCGTAATGGACCGGAAAATTATTGGATCGCCGAAAGGGGTTCCGATAGGCCACGAGGAGTTATTGGGCTTAACGGGTGAAGGAGAGGGAAGCACACCAGCCCACAAGGGGCTAGTGTGCCCTCACCTCTAGGCCGCCGGCTCTAGGGAAGGAAGGGAAGAGGGCCAGCCCCCTCTTACCGTCTCTTCCACATGAGAAAAACGAAAGGGGGGGGGGGCGCCTCCCCTCCTGCCTTCTCCCCTGCGCCATAGGAAGGAAAGGGGGGGCGCCTATGGCAGGCACCCTAGGGCAGCCATCGGCTCCCTTGGGGCACACCTAGGGCTGCCTCCCCTCCCCCCTCCACCTATATATATGTGAGGAGAGGAGGGGCAACACACACCATGATTCCAAGCCATGTGTGGCGCCCCCTCTCCCTCTAGTTCGTCCTCCATCCAAAAACCGTTGTGCTTGGCGAAGCCCTGCGGAATAGTTTCACCACCACAATCACCACGCCGTCGTGCTGCCGGAACTCATCTACTACTTAGCCTTTCTTGCTGGATCGAGAAGGCGAGGACGTCATCGAGCTGAACATGTGCTCCACGAGGAGGTGCTGTACGTTGGGTACTTGATCGGCACGGATCGTGAAGGTGTATGACTACATCAACCGCGTTGATAAATGCTTCTGATTTGCGATCTACAAGGGTATGTAGATGTTCTCCCCCTCTCGTAGCTATGCATCTCCATGGATAGATCTTGCGTGTGCGTAGACATTTTTTTGTTTTCCATGCAACGTTCCCCAACATTTCCCACTTAGGAGCATATTAGTACTCGGTTATGAATACTACCTACTCCAAGATGCCTGCACATTCCTCCTCAATTCCTCATCCACAAAAACAAACAAGTCTTTCATCGTTGTTCCCTTGTGTCTGCCATGGCCCGCATGAGTTCTGGGTCGAGAAATTACTAGCAGGGAGAGGCGAGCATGGAAGCGGAAGCACGAGAGATATCCTGCCTCGCCGCGAAAGCAGCCGACATGTCCCGCCGCACCACCGTAGTAGCACAGAGGTCCCACCACGCCGCCGAAGCAACACAGAGGTTCCGCCGCACCATCAAAGCAGCAGACTGGTCCGGCCGTGTCGCGAAAGCAGCAAAGATGTCCCGCGGTGCCGCGGATGCAGCAGAGAGGTCCTCCCGTGCCGCGGTGGCCTGGGAAAATGTCTTGCGGGCAGGTGAGGACTCTCACAGGCACATGTGTGCTATGCTCGATAACCTGATGGATCGGATATCCGGCGGGATGAAGCCGCAGGACGAGATGAATGCCTCATTTGAAAATGCTACCGGTGTCATCCGGGGACTAAGGGAGGACAAGGCGAAGCTCCGCACCGAGCGCGACCTGCTGAGGGCGAAGATCGTAGGAAGGGTGAAGCAGCACGAGGAGACCACTGCCTTGTTGAAGAGGACGGGTGTCATCGTCAAGAAACTTATTGACGAGAATGCCATGCTCCACATCGAGCGTGAAAGGCTGGTGGAGGAATCCGTGGATGCTGCCAAGCAGTGTATTGAGGACATGAAAGAGATCATCGTCGCTCCTCGCGAGAACTAGTCTCCGCGCCCTGCAGTAACACATCAAGAGAGTAGAGATCAGCGAGCCAGATTGTTGTCTGCGTCTTCCTTCTTCTTTTGCCCTTGTGTATTTCAGGCGTTGCCGCATGTGGCATTTTTAATTATCTTCCTAAATATGTAAGACAATTATTATGCACTGTCATCGTCATTATATTCATATCAGTCTTATTATAAGTCTCAGTCGATGCTATATATGTCCGTCAGATCTTACATCAAGATCCGTGAAAAATATTCTTTTCAGATTTTCTTTTCTCTCTTAAATCTCAGTCGAGTGAGACATAGACACACCATAAAATAGGGGCTCGGGCGCCATTAATGGAGAAGTTGGGAGAGAGGTGGGCGGCGAATGGAGGTCAAAGGGCTCGCCTCCCGATAAGCATGCCCAGGGGTCTGATCGCACGTCTCCCGTACTCAAATAGCTACCCTGCACGGCGCCTCCTAGACTATAAAAAAAGGGGACATGTGGTGGCACGTAAATGGTTAGTAGAGCGCCCACGGTTTCAATAATACTTGTGTTTCCGATTGTAACGTGACAGCTGATGTCTACTACGCAGCTTTATTCTTGTAGACTCGTGTTGGGCCTCCAAGCGCAGAGTTTTGTAGGACAGGAACAAATTTCCCTCAAGTGGATGACCTAAGGTTTATCAATCTATGGGAGGCGTAGGATGAAGATGGTCTATCTCAAACAACCCTGCAATCAAATACAAGAAATCTCTTGTGTCCCCAACACACCCAATACAATGGTAAATTGTATAGGTGCACTAGTTCGGTGAAGAGATGGTGATACAAGTGTAGTATGGATAGTAGATGATGTCTACTATGCAACCTTCTTCTTGTAGACGTTGTTGGGCCTCCAAGTGCAGAGTTTTGTAGGACAGTAGCAAATTTCCCTCCGGTGGATGACCTAAGGTTTAGCAATCTATGGGAGGCGTAGGATGAAGATGGTCTCTCTCAAACCACCCTGCAACCAAATAACAAAGAGTCTCTTGTGTCCCCAACACACCCAATACAATGGTAAATTGTATAGGTGCACTCGTTCGCCGAAGAGATGGTGATACAAGCGTAATATGGATGGTAGATATGGGTTTTTGTAATCCAAAAATATAAAAACAGCAAGGTAGCAAGTGGTAAAAGTGAGCGAAAACGGTATTGCAATGCTTGGAAACAAGGCCTAGGGTTCATACTTTCACTAGTGCAAGTTCTCTCAACAATGATAACATAATTAGATCATATAACAATCCCTCAACGTGCAACAAAGAATCACTCCAAAGTTTCTATCGGAACACAAGAGAGAGATCAAACACATAGCTACTGGTACATACCCCCAGCCCCGAGGGTGAACTACTCCCTCCTCGTCATGGAGACCGCCGGGATGATGAAGATGGCCACCAGTGATGATTTCCCCCTCCGGCAGGGTGCCAGAACAGGGTCCCGATTGGTTTTTGGTGACTACAGAGGCTTGCGGCGGCGGAACTCCCGATCTAGGTTTCTTTCTGGGGGTTTCTGGATTTATAGGAATTTTTGGCGTCGGTTTCTCATCAGGGGGGTCCACGAGTCAGCGACAAGGCAGGGGGGCGCGCCCTAGGGGGTGGGGGCACCCTCCACCCTTGTGGTTGACTTGGGACTCTTCTGGCCCAACTCTTTTGCTTCGGGGGCTTCTTCTGGTCCATAAAAAATCACCTTAAATTTTGAGGTCATTTGGATTCTGTTTGATATTCCTTTTCTGTAAAACTCAAAAACAAGGAAAATCAGAAACTGGCACTGGGCTCTAGGTTAATAGGGTTGTCCCAAAAATAATATAAAATAGCATATAAATGCATATAAAACATCCAAGATGGATAATATAATAGCATGGAACAATAAAAAATTATAGATACGTTGGAGACGTATCAGTAGACATAGGTTTTTGTAATCTAAAAATAGAAAACAGCAAGGTAGCAAGTGATAAAATTGAGCACAAACGGTTTTGCAATGCTTGAAAACAAGGCCTAGGGTTCATACTTTCTCTAGTGCAATCTCTCAACAGTGCTAACATAATTGAATCATATAACAATCCCTGAACGTGCGACAAAGAGTCACTCCAAAGTTCTTATCTAGCGGAGAACATAAGATGAAATTGTTTGTAGGGCACAAAAGCACCTCAAAGTTATCCTCTCCGATCAATCTATCGAGCTATTCCTATAAGTGTCACGAACAACCCTAGAGTTCGTACTAAAATAACACCATATGCTACGCATCAACCAACTCTAATATCACCTAGATATTGCAATGTCACCACAAGAATCTGTGAGTCAATTATACGATATGCATCAACTTCAGGTTCATAATATTCAATCCAACACAAAGAACTTCAAAGAGTGCCCCAAGATTTCTACCGAAGAAAGTAGGAAGAAAAGGTGCATAAACCCCTATGCATAGATTACCCCAATGTCACCTCGGGAATCCATGAGTTGAGTGCCAAAACATGGCATGAATACTTCATAAATTATAGATACGTTGGAGACGTATCAGCATCCACTAGCTTAATTCTTGCTCGTCCTCGAGTAGGTAAATGATAAAAGAAATAATTTATGAATTGTGAATGCTAGCATAGTGCATAAGTTTGATCAATGATAATTTCAATCAATTTTCCTAGCATTATAACAACAACTCTTTCTCATAAAACTCATCATGATAAAGTAGCAATGAATTCACATGTTATGGTTCAAACAATGCATTCTCTTGAAACTTAACAACCTATGTTCTTAGTCACCAAACAATTGCAATTCAACTTATTCAACAAAGTCTAAGTAAGAGTTCCACATACTCAATTATCATATAGTCTTCTATGATTGCTAGTACTCAAAGCATATTTTTAGAACAAATGGCATCCATCGAATACAGAGGAAGATAGGGGCTTAATGTTTCGCTTCCCAACTCATTTATCATATAGATAATTGTCAACAATAATAATTCATGATCAAATATATTTGACTGGCCATATGTGCCTAGATCTTTCCCCACCACATGATGCTTACCAACTATAGAATAATTAAGGTTGAAATGAAAATGCATACTATTGACTCTTGCATAAAAGTAAATACTAAAAAGTAAGAGATAGGCCCTTCACAGAGGGAAGCAGATGTTGTCATGCGCTTTTCATTTTTGGATATACAAGCTCTTAATGCAAAGGAATGTCATGTTATATTGCCCCTCGTGATAGCAACCTTTATTATGCAGTCCGTCACTTTTATTTCTTTACCATCACAAGTTCGTACAACGCTTATTTTCCCTTGCAATAAAAGATCATACATATTTTAGGAACAATTTTTATTGTTTTTTGCACCGATGACAACTTACTTGAAGGATCTTATTCAATCCATAGGTAGATACGGTGGACTCTCATGGTAAGAAACTGGGTTTAAGGGTTTTTTGATTCACAAGTAGTATCTCTGCTTAGTACAAATTTTTGGCTAGCAAAAGATCCTAAGCAAGCACCACATGTTGGACGATCCATAACAATATAACTTCTATGCAAATATACCCAAACATAACTCATTACGTTGTCTTCCTTGTCCAACTTCAACTAATTTGCTCAAGCTTGAAAATAATTAATGGGTATTCACAATCATAAAAGATGTCCAAGATAATATATTTATATGTGAAAGTTCTCTTGCTTATACTAATCTTTCATGAATTGCTTGTATGACCAATATTGTGATTGTCAAACTTCATTAGATTTTGCTTTCTAAGCCCAACGTGAAGCTAATACAAGGTATGATACAAGCATATGAAACACATATAATTTCAAGTTTATGATATTCAATTCATTCAACAATTTACTTTTAGGATATAACTGAAGCACAAGAGTAAAGGACTACTCCAAAAAGATATAAGTGAAGATCAATGACTAGTCAAGTAAATAAGTAGCTATGTGAGGAATCTCTCCCATTTAAAAATTTAAGATCTAAGGATTTTATCCAAACAACAAGGAAAACAAAATAAAATGACATTCCAAGAATATCACTACTCATGTGAAGAAGGAAAAACTTAGGCTCAACCGATACTAACCGGTAATTGTTGAAGAAGAAAGGTGGGATGCCTACCGGGGCATGCCCAAGCTTAGATGCTTGAGTATTTCTTGAATATTACCTTGGGTTCCTTGGGCATCCCCAAGCTTGATCTCTTGTGTCTCCTTAATTCCTCTCATATCCCGGTTTCCCTAAATCTCAAAAACTTCATCCACACAAAACTCAACAAGAACTCATGAGATAAGTTAGTATAAATCAATGCAAAAACCTTACCATTCTCTACTGTAGAAAATCACTAAAATTATAACTTAACATTGCATACTAAATGCCTCTGCATATTTAATACTCATATCCTCAAATAGAATCATTAAACAAGCAAACATATGCAAACAATGCAAACATCACAGCAATCTATCTAAACAGGACAGTCTGTAAAGGATGCAAGAAGATTCATACTTATTTAACTCCAAAAATTCTGAAAAATTACCACACTGTAGAAAATTTATCATAGATTATTGTGTAATAATTTCAAGATTTTATCATGTTCTGACTTTTCTGAGAAATTCAGACAATAATAGCAACTTTTTGTTTTCAAACACCAACATATAGACTTGCAAAATAAGCATGGTAATGGCTATACTTTACACTTTTATTGAAATAAAAGAGAGAAAACATTATTCTAAATAACAACAAGAAAATAAAAACAAAATAAATTGACACTCCAAGCAAAACTCATATCATGTGATGAATAAAAATATAGCTCCAAGTGAGGTTACCGATAATGTTGAAGACGAAAGAGGGGATGCCTTCCGGGGCATCCCCAAGCTTAGTTGCTTGTGTATCCCTTGAATATTACCTTGGGGTGCCTTGGGCATCCCCAATCTTAAGGTCTTAACACTCCTTATTCTCCTCATATTGATATCTCACCCAAAACTTGAATACTTCAATCACACAAAACTTAACGGAACTTTGTGAGATATGTGAGTATATAAAGAGAAAATCATTCACTTTGGTACTGTCAAGACAAGACTCATAATTGTTCTCACACAATACCTACTGTACCCTATCATTTATACAATTTATATTGACCAATATAAGCCATAGAAACTAGAAAGAAAGCAAACTATGCATTGAAAACAGAATCTGTCAAAAAAAGAACAGTCTGTAATGATCTGAACAATGACCATACTTCTGTAACTCCAAAAATTCTGAAAAATTAGGAAAACATAGAAAATTTTTATATCAATTATGTGTAAAACATTTATAATTTTATCATGTCCAGTGAATTTAAATAATTATGTTACCGTGCAAAAAAGTTTCTGTTTTTGCACAGAATCAAGTCAACTATCATCCACACTATCCCAAAGGCGTTAGTTGGCACTTTATTGAAACAAAAGCTATAAAACATGATTACTACAGTAGCTTAATCATGTGAACACACAAAAACTATAGGTATAAATATTGGGTTGTCTCCCAACAAGCTTTTTTCTTTAATGCCTTTTTAGCTAGGCATGATGATTTCAATGATGCTCACATAAAAGATAAAGATTGAAACACAAAGAGAGCATCATGAAGCATATTACTTGCACAATTAAGCCTAACCCACTTCCTATGCATAGGGATTTTGGTAGCAAACAATTTATGGGAGTAAGAATCAACTAGCATAGGAAGGCAAAACAAGCAAACTTCAAGTTTTTCAACACATAGAGAGGAAACTTGATATTACTGAGATATGTAAAAGCATATGTTCCTCTCTCATAATAATTTTCAGTAGCATCATGAATGAATTCAACAATATAGCTATCACATAGAGCATTTTTTATGATCCACATGCATAGAATTTTTATTACTCTCCACATAAGCAATTTTATTCTCATCAATAGTACTGGGAGCAAACTCAACAAAATAACTATCATGGGATACTTGATTGACATAATCAAATTGAACATTAAAATCATGATGACAAGTTTCATGGTTATCATTATTCTTTATAGCATACATGTCATCATCATAATCATCATAGATAGCAACTTTGTTGTCATAATCAATTGAAACATCTTCCAAAATAGTGGAATCATCATTAAATAAAGTCATGACCTCACCAAATCCATTTTCATAATTATTACAATAAGATTCAACACCCTCCAAAATAGTGGGATCAATACCACCTAGAGTTGACACTCTTCCAAACCCACTCTCATCAATATAATCAACATAAATAGGAGGCATGCTTTCATCATAATAAATATTCTCATCAAAACTTGGGGGACTAAAAAGATCATATTCATCAAACATAGCATCCCCAAGCTTATGGCTTTGCACATCATTAACATCATGGATATTCAAAGAATTCATACTAGCAACATTGCAATCATGCTCATCATTCAAAGATTTTATGCCAAACATTCTATTGAATTCTTCTTCTTACAATTGAGCACAATTTTCCAATCCATCATTTTCAAGAAAGACATGATAAAGACGAATAATATGAGGCAACCTTAATTCCATTTTTTTGTAGTTGTCTTTTATAAACCAAACTAGTGATAAAACAAGAAACTAAAAGATTCACTTGCAAGATCTAAAGATATACCTTCAAGCACTCACCTCCCCGGCAACGGCGCCAGAAAAGAGCTTGATGTCTACTGCGCAACTTTATTCGTGTAGACTCGTGTTGGGCCTCCAAGTGCAGAGTTTTGTAGGACAACAGCAAATTTCCCTCAAGTGGATGACCTAAGGTTTATCATCCATGGGAGGCGTAGGATGAAGATGGTTTCTCTCAAACAACCCTGCAATCAAATACAAGAAATCTCGTGTGTCCCCAACACACCCAATACAATGGTAACTTGTATAGGTGCACTAGTTCGGTGAAGAGATGGTGATACAAGTGTAGTATGTATAGTAGATATAGGTTTTTGTAATCTGAAAATAAAAAAAGCAAGGTAGGAAGTGATAAAATGGAGCACAAACGGTATTGCAATGCTTGAAAACAAGGCCTAGGGTTCATACTTTCACTAGTGCAATCTCTCAACAGTGCTAACATAATTGAATCATATAACAATCCCTTAACGTGCGATAAAGAGTCACTCCAAAGTTCTTATCTAGCGGAGAACATAAGATGAAATTGTTTGTAGGGTACGAAACCATCTCAAAGTTATCCTTTCCGATCAATCTATAGAGCTATTCCTATAAGTGTCACGAACAGCCCCCTAGAGTTCATACGAAAATAACACCATATGATACGCATCAACCAACTCTAATGTCACCACAAGTATCCGTGAGTCAATTATACGATATGGATCAAACAACTTCAGATTCATAATATTCAATCCAACACAAAGAACTTCAAAGGGTGCCCCAAGATTTCTATCGGAGAAAGTAGGACGAAAACGTGCATCAACCCCTATGCATAGATTACCCCAATGTCACCTCGGGGATCCGCGAGTTGAGTGCCAAGATATAAATCAAGTGAATCAATAGAACACCCCATTGTCACCACGGGTATCCATATGCAAGACATACATCAAGTGTTCTCAAATCCATAAAATTATTTGATACGTCTCCAACGTATCTATAATTTTTGATTGTTCCATGCTGTTATATTATCATTCTTGGATGTTTTACAATCATTTTATATCATTTTTTGGTACTAACCTATTGACATAGTGCCCAGTGCCAGTTGCTGTTTTCTGCATGTTTTTTACATCGCAGGAAATCAATACCAAATGGAGTCCAAACGCAGCGAAACTCTTTGTGGATTTTTTTGGACCAGAAGACATCCAGTGGGCCGGAGAAGCACCTGGGGGTGCTCCGAGGGGAGCACAACCCACCAGGGCGCGCCTGGAGGCCCAGGCGTGCCCAGGTGGGTTGTGCCCACCTCGGTCGTCTCCCGCACTGCCTGTTTGCTCTATAAATACCCCAATATTCCAGAAACCCTAGTGGAGTCGACGAAAATCAATTCTAGCCACCGCATGTTCCAGAAACACCAGATCCAATCTAGACACCATCTCGGAGGGGTTCATCATGTCCATTGGTGCCTCTCTGATGATGCGTGACTAGTTCTTTGTAGACCTACGGGTCCGTAGTTTGTAGCTAGATGGCTTTCTCTCTCTCGTTTGATTCTCAATACAATGGTCTCTTGGAGATCCATATGATGTAACTCTTTTTGTGGTGTGTTTGTTGGGATCCGATGAACTTTGAGTTTATGATCAGATCTATGTTTTTATCCATGAAAGTTATTTGAGTCTTATTTGATCTCTTATATGCATGATTGCTTATAGCCTCATATTTCTTCTCCGATATTTGGGTTTTGTTTGGCCAACTTGATCTATTTATCTTGCAATGGGAAGAGGTGCTTTGTGATGGGTTCGATCTTACGGTGCTTGATCCCAGTAACAGAAAGGGAAATGACACGTATGTATCGTTGCTATTAAGGATAACAAGATGGGGTCTATTTCTACATAAATAGATCTTGTCTACATCATGTCATCGTTCTTATTGCATTACTCCATTTTTCCATGAACTTAATACACTAGATGCATGCTGGATAGCGGTCGATGTGTGGAGTAATAGTAGTAGATGTAGGCAGGAGTCGGTCTACTAATCTTGGACGTGATGCCTATATAATGATCATTGCCTGGATATCGTCATGAGTATTTGAAGTTCTATCAATTGCCCAACAGTAATTGTTTTCCCACCGTTTGCTATTTTTCTCGAGAGAAGCCACTAGTGAAACCTACGGCCCCCGGGTCTCTTCTTTAATATATTTGCCTTTGTGATCTATTTTTATTTGCTTTTGTTTTCAGATCTATATTTCCAAAAACCCAAAAATACCTTGCTGCTCTTTATTTTATTTTGCATTTATTCGAGATATATTTATCCAATCTATTACAACTTACTCCGGTCCACTAGCCATCTCTTGCGCCGTTGCTCGAAAGGGATTGACAATCCCTTTAATACGTCGGGTTGCGAGTATTTGTTATTTGTGTGCAGGTACCGTTCATGTAGTGTTGCGTGGTTCTCCTACTGGTTCGATAACCTTGGTCTCATCACTGAGGGAAATACCTACCGTCGCTATGCTGCATCATCCCTTCCTCTTTGGGGAAATACCGACTTAGTTCTAGCAGACATCAGTATTCAATCCGATAATAGTGAAACCACAAAGGTAAAAACTCAATTCATCACAACAAGATAGAGAGGGGAAAACAGTGGTGTTGGTCCAACTATGTTAACAAAGCTCGCGGTACATCAAGATCATGCCAAATCGAGAACACAAGAAAGAGAGAGAGAGAGAGAGAGATCAAACACATAGCTACTAGAACATACCCTCAGCCCCGAGGGTGAACTACTCCCTCCTCATCATGGTGACCGTCGAGATGATGAAGATGGCCTCCGGTGATGATTTCCCCCTCTGATAGGATGCCAAAATAGGGCTGCAGATGGTATTTCGAAGGTATAGAGGCGTGCGGAGGCGGAGTCCAAGTTCTAGGGTTATTTTCAGGTGGTTTCTCTATTTATCAGATTTTTTGCGTCAGTATCACGCTAAGATGGGCCACATGGTGCCCACTACCCACCAGCCCATGGCCAAAGCCCTAGGCGCCCCCTGGTGGGTAGTGGCCACCTCTTTCACCTTCTGGTCCTCCCATGAAACTTCTAACGCCTCATTTGTTCCAAAAAAATCTTCAAAAAGTTTCGTTGCATTTGAAGAACTTTTATTTCTGCACAAAAAACAACACCATGGTAGTTCTGCTGAAAATAGCACCAGTCCGAGTTAGTTCCATTCAAATCATACCAAAACCATATAAAATTGTTGTAAACATGGCATGAATACTTCATAAATTATAGATACGTTGGAGACATATCAACTACACTTGTTCCAAAATGACTTTGTTGGTTGTTAATGTGTGCGCCTTCGCAAATTGGACAAAAATTTTACCACAGCATGTTGGTACCATGTGAAGGCAAAATGCTGAGTTTCATGATTTTGAGGCGAGTTTTGGATTTACAAGAATTTAAAAAAAAGTTTCTCTATGTTTCTAGCCGATCCACGACGCCTAGATGTTTGAAATTCATTCCCATTTCTTGCATGGGACTTGAACATTCACCCAAGGACACATATATGATTTTTCAACACATCTTGGCGCACTGGAGCATGTGCATGTAGCTCAAATTTGAATTATGCACATTAAAAGCCTAGAAAACTCAAATAATGTATAAAAAAGGCAAAACAAACCCTGAATAACTCCAAAATTTAGCACGGAACTCCTGTTGGTCTATGTTGCCTTTGTAAAAAAATCAATGCGGGAAGAGGGGCGGTCTATGTCGTTTCGCCCACAGAGCTGACATGTCCCCTCTCGGAACCACGAGGCTTCTTGAGAGAAGCTCCGTTGTGTAAGAAGCTTACACCAAAACCTATCCAAATCGAACGAAATTTTTACCACAGCATGTTGGTGCCATGTCATGAGACCATACCAAGTTTCATGATTTTCGGGCGAGTTTTGGATTTACAGGAATTTAAAAACCAAGGTTCTCAATGTTTCGACCAAGCCAGGACGCCCAGATGTTTGAAATTCATTCCCATTTCTTGCATGGGACCTAAACTTTCACTCAAGGACACACATATGATTTTTCAACCAGTTTTGGTGCACTGGAGCATGTGCATGTAGTTCAAATTTGAATTATGCACATTAAATGCCTATAAAACTTAGTTAATGTATAAAAAGGCCAAACAAACCCGGATTAATTCCTAAAATTAGCATGATACTCCTATTGTTCTATGTTGCCTCTGTAAAAAAACCAAGGCGAGAAGAGGCGGTCTATGTCGTTTCGCACATAGAGGTGACACGTCCCCTCTCGGAACCATGAGGCTTCCTGAGAGAAGCTCTGTTTTGTAAGAAGCTTACACCAAATTTTGTCCCAAGTCGGACGAAATTTTTACCACAACATGTTGGTGCCATGTTATGAGACCATGCCAAGTTTCATGATTTTCGGGTGAGTTTTGGATTTACAGGAATTTAAAAACCAAGTTTCTCAATGTTTCCGGCCGAGCCACGACACCCAGATGTTTGAAATCCATTCCCATTTCTTGCATGGGACCTAAACTTTCACTCAAGGACACACATATGATTTTTTAACCAGCTTTGGTGCACTGGAGCATGTGCATGTGGTTCAAATTTGAATCATGCACATTAAATGCCTATAAAACTCAGTTAATGTATAGAAAGGCCTGACGAACCTGGATTAATTCCTAAAATTAGCATGATACTCCTATTGGTCTATGTTGCCTCTGTAAAAAAATCAAGGCGGGAAGAGGCGGTCTATGTCATTTCACACACAGAGGTGACACGTCCCCTCTCGGAACCATGAGGCTTCTTGAGAGAAGCTCCATTTTGTAAGAAACTTACACCAAAACTTGTCCCAAATCAGATTTTTTTTACCACAACATGTTGGTGCCATTTCATGATACCGTGCCAAGTTTCATGATTTTCAAGTGATTTTTGGATTTACAGGAATTTAAAAACTAAGTATCTCAATGTTTCCAGTCGAGCCACGATGTCGAGGTGTTTGAAATTCATTCTCATTTCTTGCATGGGACCTAAACATTCACCCAAGGACACATATATGATTTTTCAACTCATTTCGGTGCACTGGAGCATGTGCTTGTGGTTCAGATTTGAATTATGCACATTAAATGCCTAGAAACTCAATTAATGTAATAAAAAGGCCAAATGAACCCTGAATAATTCCAAATTTTAACATGACACTCATATAGTTGCATGTTCACTGTAGATAAATGTTCTAGCAATTCAAACACCATCCTTTCCCTCTGTAACACCATTTTGTCTTTCAAATCAAAATGAAAAAATCAGGTACACCACAAACAGTTTACTAGCAAGAATCGTGTGCGATGCGATATAAAATATCCTGGCGCACCCTCTTGTATAGCTTACGCTAGAAGCTTCGTAGTCTATAGTCCACCGCCCGTGCTTCAACCACATTTCGCGCCAGTTTCTCGCGGCACCGAGCAAAAAATTTCAGTAACCGCGGAAATATCTAGCTCCTCGCTCCCTGCCCCGACCAGAAGCCACATTTCCACTATTCCTCCTTCCTTTCCAAGTTCAAACCTTCACTGCTGACTTGCAGCACCACCTCCTCGCTGACGACCCTTCTTCTTGTTGTGCAGCCTCGTTGATATAGTCAGGTAGTCCATACCCCATCCCCATCCTCCTCCTTCTTCTCCATCCCACATGCCCCGACCGATGGTGCGACACCCGCCGCCCAAATCACTGCCCCATCCTCCAAATAAGCGTCGCCCATAGCCATTTTGCATGTAGTATAGTGAGGAGCTCATGAGCATCTGGCAGCGGAGAAGCAAATCACGGTCGCACGTGTGGATGAGGTCACGATGGCTGTCATGCGTGCCGACCACCAGATCTTGGATGATCACCTCGCCTTCGATGCCACCGTCGACGCCGCCACGCGGTTGGCTACTTTAAAATACAGTTCATAGTATTTTCTCGACGCCATCGCCGGTGCCTTCTAGTGAATTGTCCTCTATAATGTTAATATGCAATCTAATCTTTTGAAATGTAATGTTCAGTTAACAGTTCGGTCCAACAATTGCTTCATTTCCTAGTAGTTATCAAGCATTATTGGTTTGGTTAACTGTCTCATCTTCTAGTAGATGGTTTTTTGTGCAATGTGGTGCTCAGTTAACTATTGTGACACCCCCGACTCAATCGTACACTAATCATACACGCAAACGTGTACGATCAAGATCAAGGACTCACGGGAAGATATCACAACACAACTCTAAACACAATTAAACGAAGATCCACAATATTACAGACCATCGATCATGAGGATCCGAATACATAAGTCAGTCATACAAATATTATCTGAGTACAGACATAGTTAGACAAGTTTTGCCTTAAGAAGGCTAGCACAAACAACGACTCTAGATCGAAAGGCGAAGGCCTCCTTCCTGGGAGCCTCCGATCCTACTCCTGGTCGGCTGGCTCGATCCGGTAGTACATGACGTTGGGACCCTCCTGGTAGTAAGCTCCTGAGATGACATCTGGCTCCGGGGCTCCATCGTTTGATGTATCATCAAAGTGGGGTATGGGGAAAAAGAAGTAACAAAGCAACCATGAGTACTCATCCGAAGTACTCAGCAAGCAAGGATCTACACTACATATGCAACATTATCAAAGGGGAAAAAGGTTGTATATGTGGACTGGGCTGCAGAAATGCCAGAATAGAGAGAAGGACTAGTCCTATCGAAGACTAGCATCTTCAAGCATCTTCACGAAGCCACCATCTTGCAGCAATAGAAGAGAGTAGAATAGCATTTTATTAAGCAAACATGTTGAAGTACAGCTTAGAGATCCTTCCTCGACTCCCTGCGAGAAAGCGATCCCGAAGCTTCAATTAAGTAACAAGTATCCAGTTCAAGTGGTAGATCGGGATATACAAACTGAGCGTCCTTTACCGTAGGACCGTCTATCGTTAGATTATTCTTCCCTGCAGGGGTGCACTACTGTTACCCAACACGCTCGATCAACTCTGGCCGGACACACTTGCTGGGTAATGCCCGGCCTCGGAAGATCAACACGAAGCAGCGCCCTACCTAGGCTCAGCAGAGAGGTCAGCACGCCGGACTAACCTATGCACCCAGAGGTCTTGGGGCATCGCCCTGGGCACCCTGCGCGTTGCGAGACTTGCCGGGGTGCAGGCGCGACACTGAACTCGTCAGTGAAGTATCCAGCCCAATCCCAACAATCAGCCCGCACGGTGAACCGTGACGTCTCAAGAGCTTTTGGGAGAAATGTACGACGTAGAGGGCCCCATAAACCATAATCCCGCGTGGTGGTAGTGCGTATAGGGCACGTCGACCCACTCAGATCAAATACCCAAATCCAATAGGCTCCTTTAGTAACACGCAGAGACAATCAGAGTTTCTGAAGCTCCGCCACAATATCACACTCGAGTGCCCTTCCGGCACACCCGACATCGTAGATCCCCTGCGGGTACCCATCAGGGTCGACCTGCCTGTAACAAAGGTCAAAGTATCCGTGTGGTCATAGCATCAAGGGGGAAACCCCGAGGAATCACCCTCGGTGAATTCCACTTGATGAAATCATCAGGGTGAACGTATGAGGCATCACCCTCGAGGTTCACACTGAGGGGTTGCACGACAGAGTCGTATCGGAAGTGGAGAAGGAGGAATCACCCTCGATGACCATGACCGAACAGCTACACTGCAGAGTATTCATCAGGAGTGCGTTACGAGGTATCACCCTCGGCACCCGATAGTAACTATGCAGAGTCATACAACTAAGGGGGTGAAGTGATGTGTTGGTCTCTGGTCGACGATCACACTGGTCGAGTCGTCGATGATCAAGAAGGGGCAACAAGGGTAAGGTGGTGGGGGTCACTGATGGTTCACTACCAACCTATACTAAGCAGTTTAACATAGGCAGGTAAGGTAACAATAAATAGGTTAGAAAAGCAGGCTATGCATTAGAATAGGAGCAAACATTAACAGTAGCAAAATCTAATGCAAGCAGGAGAAATGGAATGGGCGATATCTGGATGCTCAAGGGGGGGCTTGCCTGGTTGCTCTGGCAGGAAAGAGGGGTCGTCAACGGGCTGCTTGTCTGTAGCGTAGTCGTACCCAGCTGCAACGTCGTCGGTCTCGGCGTTTATCGAGAGAGAAGGAGGGGGGAAGAAACAATAAATTCACAGAAAAAATGCAAACAATATGTATGGCATGCCTAAATGCTATGCCGGGGTGTTCTACTGCCTAACTAAATGATTTAGTTAATTTAGGAATTTATTTAGATTTATTTAATTAAAGTAGGGCACTATTCATTTATTGAAATCGGTCTAAAAAGTTCCATGTTCATCTAGTTAGGGGCATCTGACAGGAATACGGAGGGCGTATTCAGATTCGTATCGAAATTCCGAGCAACTTTCATGTATAAATTATTTTCATCGGAGTTACGGATTATTTTATATGATTTTTCAAAGTTTAAACAATATTCTGAAATTACAGATTTATTATTAATTCGAAATATCCAGAATAGTAAATGATGATGTCAGCATGACATCACCATGACGTCAGCAGGTCAAACCCAGCTGACCAGAATCAAACCTGACCTGTGGGTCCAGTGGGACCCACATGTCAGTGACTCAGCTAATTAAACAGAGTTAGATTAATTAGTGGGTGGGGCCTACAGTCAGTGAGAGATTAGTATCCTAATTAACTAATTAACAGTTCTATTTATTTATAAAAACATTTTAACAGGCAGGACCCACATGTCATAGACAGGGGCCAGCCCAGGCAGCGTGGTTGACCCCGTCAATTGGTCAAAGGGGGCCCGCGGGGCCCAGTGTCAGTGGCCCAGGGTGGGACCCGGTCAGTGACACGTCGGTGACGACCGGAGCCGCGCTGGAGCTGGCTCCGACGAGCCAAAATGCGGCAGCGCGCTCGGTGGGGGCTCGGGTTTCGTCCATAGAGCGCCTCCGGGGCCGAGGTTGGGCTCATTCGAACGGGGGTGCGACGGTGGTTCGAGCGCTGTTGGTGGCAGGGCCGGAGGTGCATCGTAGCAACGACGGCGAGCTCATCGGCGGACGGCGGCGTACGAGAGCGATGGCGAACGGTGATGCGGGCGCGCTAGCGAGCAACTAAATGGCCAGACGGCCTCTACGCGATGCGACGAGTGTGACGGTGGCACGCACGGGACCCTATGGTCGCTGTGGCCACGCCGGCGACGAGCTCGGGTGGAGCCGCGTTCGGGCACGATGTGGAGGAGGAGCTACGGCGGCGGAAATGCTCGGGAAAGAGAGGGGAAAGAAGCACATGCTCACGGTGCTCCTGCAGGTGTGCTCAAGTGGGCTCGGCGAGGGCTCGGTGCGGCGGATTCGGCGGCGAAGCTCGTCGGAAATGAGGAGGAAGATGGCGGCGTAGGGGACGATGCAGAGACACTCCTGCTCGGGTGATTCGTTGGGGAGGAAGAGGAAGTCGAGGCGGTCCTTCCTGGCGCGGAGGCGAGGCGAGGGCCGGTCGGTGGTCGCGGTGGTCAGAGTAGCGAGGCCATGGCGGCGCTCGGGCGAGGGGGAAGCAGAGAGGGAGCGAGGGGGACGCCAGGGGGTCGCGGGGGTTGCCCTTATCCCTAGCGCGCGCGGCGACGCGCTGTCGAGCGAGGGAGGGGTGGCCGGTGCGCGGCGAGCGCGCGCGCAGTGACAGCGGCGCGCGTGAATAGCGCGAGGTGGGAGGAGGTGCGGGGTGGGCTGGGCCGGTGCTGTAGCGGCAGGCTTAAGTGCACAGTAGCATATTAGGCCTTTCCTCTTTTTCTCTTTTCAGATTTCTTTTCTTTTCTGCTCTGTAAATTGTTTGGGCACTAAATGGTTTTTGTAAAATATGAGACCTAGCCCATAAATCACAGTGTAATATATCCTAGCACCAAAAACTAGTTTGGGGCAGTTACTATTTCATATAAATTTTGGATTAATAAAAAGGTTATTAAATATTGTTTTCAACCACTGTTTGAGGTTGTTTGAGTCACTTAATTAATTTATTTACTGTTGGTTACAATTTTAGCATTGTCTCTGGAATATTTGTTATTTAATGAACATTTTAGTTTCTGGTTTGAACAACTTTTATTTTCCACTTTGAATTTAATTTGAGTTTGAACTAGGAGTTGAAGTGCAATATGATGCAAATGATGATTATGCACTGTTAATCTAGCTGACTTGTCATTATCAAAAGTGATTACTGTGGCTAATGACATGGGGTGTTACAACTATTTCGTTCATTTGTTCCGCTGTCTAGTTAACTATTTGGTTCAATTCTGCAATCTGATGTTCATTTGTCGTGGGTACAGTTTGTATTGTTATGCATGTGAGAAATAAATCGAGTTTGGATGTACTAAATACACGAGAAACATATACAATTGCTCTATTTCCAAGTTGTTTAGCAAGGTCTGTGTTATCCTTGGGTCTTCGTAGTGTTGTAGAGGTCTTCGGCATTGGTGTGTAGCGGCTTGGTTGCTCTGTGATTTGCCTCATCGCCAACGGCATGAGGTTGGTCTAGGTCGAGTTAATCTGTTGGATCTGCAATTAGTCTATTTCTCATTAACATATTCTACTGATAGTATGCCAACTCTCAAATAACCCGATCAAGATCTTTCTTATATGTGTTACAGAGAAACAATGGGAGGCAATGAGGTTTACCATCGAGGTTTACCATCGAGCTTTTTAACAATTTGGTCTTGCACATATAGGTCCTGCTGTCAGAGGTTTAGACCCACTGTTCGACCCATTTTTCATATGGGGAAATGAGATGTCCATGAATATCAGTCAAGTCAAGCAACTCAGAAAGATTGTTAGGATGAAGAAACTTGCGAAGATAAACAACAAGATCTTTGTTTGCACAGTGAAGAAGACATCAGTCAACTATAGGATGGTGCTAACTCTTTTACCTTGTTTTTTTCCCCTTGTGCCATTTCAAAATTTAGAACAGTTATTTATGCATATCTTTGTTTTCAGTCCTTTCCAAAGCAGATCACCAATGATTACCTCTGAAACCACCTGCATGGTCAAGAGGCGAGGAAGGTATTCATTCAACACCCATGGTACAATATCGAAGTCTTCCTCAAGAGGACGAAGGTTGGGCAGGCAATTATCCATAGACACTGGCCTAAAGTTGCAAGGACATTCAACATCACTGAAGGCTCAATTTTTTCCTTCCAGCTTCTGCAGCTTCCCAGATGAGATTCATCTGTCTATTTACTGTGTATGATGCTACTTTCCAAAGGTTTTCGATGTTGCATGTGAAACTTGGTGCTGTTGTGTAATGGCGTAACTAGCCAAATGCCTATATGGTGTAACTGAGTGCTGAAGCTATCAGATGTAATTCAATTATGAAATCCTGGTTGCCGTAATACAAATATGAAATATATGGTGTGTTTTATAAGAAATGTTAATTTGATTACTAAATGGATTATCAGCAATAGACCAATTAGCCTGCTTATTGGGTTTTTGTATTGTTGGTGGTTTCTCAGACAACAACGTGGGCAATGAACTCAAACAACCCACATGGTTTCTAGAAAGTAGGTGTGTTGGCTCAATGAAGAATCACACCCTACTTCGACTAGAGAACTATTTGCGTTAGGCCACCTTGCACAAACATTTCCACATAAAAAATCGTGTGTGATATACATACGAACGGAAACGTTTTTTTGGGATTCAATGTGTGGGATGTACATATGAACGAAAACCATTGGGCCTGCATACTTGTCTCCGATGCCTCTCCCGATCGCACACGAGCTCATTTTGCCTAGCGTGTGTGACTGGAGGACCTATCCCCAACGGTTTCTGGGTCGTGTTGGAAGGACCCCCCTATCGCACACACTAGCAAGGCGACGGTTTAAAACTCCATCACGGAAAGGGGGTTAAAACCGGCTGTAATGCACGTCTCTGCACCAGTGTCTAGCCCTTAGCCTCCATGGTGCCCTGAGGGGTGAGAGCCCCTCCAAGATTGGATCTCTCTCTCTGTTTCCTTCTGTTTCTACGACCCTGTTTCTGGCCGAAAACCATTTCTTAAATTCCAAGAGATCCATAACTCCGATTGGGCTGAAATTTTGAGGGAATTTTTATCCGGAAATTATCTTTCTTGCGGCAAAACAAGGGCATGAACCGACCTACGAGGGCCCGACAAGACACCTGGGCACGGCCAGGGGGTAGGCCGCGCCCATGTGGCTTGTGCGGCCCTCGAGCACCGCCTTGCATTGATTCTTCCTCCCAAAAATCACATATATACCCTAAAAAATCTCTGTGAATTTTTACAGCGTTTGGACTTCATTTGGTATGGTATTTCTGTAAAACAAAAAACATGCAAAAAACAAGAACTAGCACTGGGCCCTAGATTAATAAGATAGTCCATAAAAATAATATAGAAGTGCACCAAAACCATACAAAATTATAATAAACATGGCATGAATACTTCATAAATTATTGATACATTGGAGATGTATCAGCATCCCCAAGCTTAATTCCTTCTCGTCCTCGAGTAGGTAAATGATAAAAGAAATAATTTATGAAGTGTGAATGCTAGCATAGTGCATAAGTTTGATCAATGATAATTTCAATCACTTTTCCTAGCATTATAAAAAGCAACTCTTTCTCATAAAACTCATGTTGATAAAGTAGCCATCTATTCAAATGTTATGGTTCAAACAATGCATTCTCTTGAAACTTAACAACCTATGTTCTTAGTCACCAAACAATTACAATTCAACTTGTTTTCAACAAAGTCTAAGTAAGAGCTCCACATACTCAATTATCATATAGTCTTCTATGATTGCTAGTACTCAAAGCATTTTTTAGAACAAACGACATCCATCGAACACAGAGAAAGATAGGGGCTTAAATGTTTCGCCTCCCAACTTGCTTATCATAAAGATAATTGTCAACAATAATAATTCATGATCAAATATATTTGAATGGATATATGTGTCTAGATCTTTCCCCACCACATGATGCTTGCAAACTAGAGAATAATTGAGGTTGAAATGAGAATGAATACTTATTGACTCTTGCATAAAATTAAATACGGAAAAGTAAAAGATAGGCCCTTCGCAGAGGGACGCAGAAGTTGTCATGTGCGCCTCCTGGCTCTTGTACTCTAGGCCTCCAAAGGTCACGATCTGACCTCGTTGTAGTTCTCGACGGAGGCTAAATGACAGCATGATCTTCTACGCCGACTCGACCGGCCATCTGGCCTCCGTCGAGAACTACACCCCAGGTCAGATCATGACCTTTGGAGGCCTAGAGTACACCACGGACTCCCGCGGCGAACTCATCCTGTCAGCTTGGACACCTGGCCGAGTTGAGGATCTATCCGACACCGGAGGTCCAACTCCGAAACCGATCTCCTTCGAGGAAATCGGATCAAACTCCCTGGCATCACTGGAGAATCCCGATGTAACGTCTTAGGGCGATCTCCCCTTGACCACCGGACGGGGCTTGGACCCAGTCCCTATCATTGAAACCGCGTCGGACTTAGAGCCGACCTCGGCGCAGGATATGGGATCACCCTCGGATCTCCTCCGCACCAAAAACACGCCAAGCTAACACCGGGCACACTTCAAGTCAGTCCCGCTTATAGCCCAGCCATGAACTCCGAAGAACTATCTCACCTGAATGAGATACTAGATCGTATCCAGAGCATGTCAATCTCGAACGGTAAAACTTCGGTTTGCGACTAGATCGGACTTAAAGCCGATGACCAGGAAATTTACATCCCACCCACCACCCACCTAGTCGCCACAGCCGATGACCTAACCGACGTGTTGGACTACGACGAGGCACGGACATGGATGAAGACGCCGATGGCCCCACAGAAGACACTTTGCCCTTGGTAAACACTCACAAGTGGACCGCAACATCCACCTACGATGTTTACATTGTTGACACCCCTAGTTCCCCGCCAAGACATTGGCGCAAACGCATAAGGGGTAACAACGGGGAACCTAGCGACAACACCACCACCGCGGATAACAGCGAGCCAGCAGCTGGCAATGCCGATAACAATGGAGAGGACTTTCAAGCCTCCCTGGTACAAAACGGCAGTCCTGAAGGAAATCCAGAGGACTTGGATCCCGACGACCATTGAAGGGGCCGACGACAATTACATGCCGGAGTCCGAGGAGGATGAAAGCATCAGAACTGAGGACTACATCATCCCCAAAGACCCTTTCGAACAAGAGCGCTTCCGACAACGCCTCTCCGCCACCTCTCGAAGCATGAAACGCAAGCAGCAACAACTGAAGGCCAACACAGATGCGCTGAATGAAAAATGGGTCGAAGTACTCTTGGTCGAACAAGACCTCGAAGACCGATGCTGCAGCGCGCCAAAATCATACCCACATAGGCGTCTGCTGCAGGAGTTTGATGCAGAACTAGCCGCCGATGAGCCTGACCGACTAATGTCTACTACGCAACCTTCTTCTTGTAGACTCGTGTTGGGTCTCCAAGCGCAGAGTTTTGTAGGACAGTAGCAAATTTCCCTCAAGTGGATGACCTAAAGTTTATCAATCCGTGGGAGGCGTAGGATGAAGATGGTCTCTCTCAAACAACCCTGCAACCAAATAACAAGGAGTCTCTTGTGTCCCCAACACACCCAATACAATGGTAAATTGTATAGGTGCACTAGTTCGGTGAAGAGATGGTGATACACGTGTAATATGGATAGTAGATATAGGTTTTTGTAATCTGAAAATATAAAAACAGCAAGGTAGCAAGAAGTAAAAGTGAGCAAAAACGGTATTGAAATGCTTGGAAACAAGGCCTAGGGTTCATACTTTTACTAGTGCAAAGTCCCTCACAACGTTAGCATAATTAGATCATATAACAATCCCTCAACGTGCAACAAAGAATCACTTCAAAGTTTCTATTGGAGAATGTAGGATGAAAACATGCATCAACCCCTATGCATAGATTACCCCAATGTCACCTCGGGAATCCGCGAGTTGAGTGCCAAAACATACATCAAGTGAATCAATAGAACATCCCATTGTCACCACAGATATCCCATCACAAGACATATATCAAGTGTTCTCAAATCCAATACTCAATCCAACATAACTAAACCTCAAAGAGCAAGACTCAATTCATCACAAGAAGGTAGAGGGGGAGAAACACCATATGATCCAACTATAATAACAAAGCTCGCAGTACATCAAGATCGTGCCAAATCAAGAACATGAGAGAGAGAGAGAGAGAGAGAGAGAGATCAAGCACATAGCTACTGGTACATACCCTCAGCCCCGAGGGTGAACTACTCCCTCCTCATCATGGAGACCGCTGGGATGATGAAGATGGCCTCCGGTGATGGTTTCCCCGTCCGGCAGGGTGCCAGAACGGGCTCCCGATTGGTTTTTCATGGCTACAGAGGCTTGCGGTGGCGGAACTTCCGATCTAGGGTTCTTTTCTGAGGTTTCTAAATTTATAAGAATTTTTTGTGTCGGAAACAAGTCAAGGAGGTGCCCGAGGGGCCCACAAGCCCTCAAGGCGTGCTGGGGGGGGGGGGGTATGGCGCGCCCCTGGCTTGTGCACTCCTCGGGACTCTTCTGGTCCAGCTCCCGTGCTTCGGGGGTCTCTTTTGGTCCATAAAAAATCACCGTAAATTTTCATCCCATTCTGAGAACTTTTATTTCTGCACAAAACAAGACACCACGGTAGTTCTGCTGAAAACAGCGTCAGTCTGGGTTAGTTCAAATAAAATCATACCAAAACCATATAAAATTATTGCAAACATGGCATGAATAGTTCATAAATTGTAGATACGTTGGAGACGTATCAGCATCCCCAAGCTTAACTCCTGCTCGTCCTCGAGTAGGTAAATGATAAAAGAAAGAATTTATGAAGTGTGAATGCTACCTAGCATATTTATCAATGTAATCTTATTTATTGTGGCATGAATATTCAGATCCATAAGATTCAAAACAAAAGTTTAATATTGACATAAAAACAATAATACTTCAAGCATACTAATAAAGCAATCATGTCTTCTCAAAATAACACGACCAAAGAAGGTTATCCCTACAAAATCATATAGTCTGGCTATGCTCTATCTTCATTACACAAAATATTTCATCATGCACAACCCCGATGACAAGCCAAGCAATTGTTTCATACTTTAATGTTCTCAAGCTTTTTCAAGTTTCACGCAATACATGAGCGTGAGCCATGGATATAGCACTATAGGTGGAATAGAGTATGGTGGAGGTTGTGAGGAGAAGACAAAAAGGAGAATGTCTCACATTAACTGGGCAAATTAATGGGCTATGGAGATGCCCATCAATTGATATCGATGCAAGTGAGTAGGGATTGCCATGCAACGGATGCACTAGAGCTATAAGTGTATGAAAGCTAAAAATGAAAACTAAGTGGGTGTGCATCCAACTTGCTTGCTCACGAAGACCTAGGGCAATTTGAGGAAGCCCATCATTGGAATATACAAGCCAAGTTCTATAATGAAAAATTCCCACTAGTATATGAAAGTGACAAAATAGGAGACTCTCTATCATGAAGAACATGGTGCTACTTTGAAGCACAAGTGTGGTAAAAGGATAGTAACATTGTACCTTCTCTCTTTTTCTCTCATTTTTTTATTTTTTTATTTTCTCTTTTTTTGTTTGGGATCTTTGGCCTCTTTTTTTATTTTGGGCTCTTTGGCCTCTTTTAATTTTTTAAAGTCCAGAGACTCATCCCAACTTGTGAGGGAATCATAGCTTCCATCATCCTTTCCTCACATGGGACAATGCTCTAATAATGATGATCATCACACTTTTATTTACTTACAACTCAAGAATTACAACTCGATACTAGAACAAAATATATGACTCTATGTGAATGCCTCCGGCGGTGTACCGGGATGTGCAATGATCAAGAGTGACATGTATAAAAAATATGAACGGTGGCCAAGCCACAAATACTATGCCAACTACATGATCATGCAAAGCAATATGACAATGATGATGCGTGTCATAATAAACTGAACGGTGGAAGTTGCATGGCAATATATCTTAGAATGGCTATGGAAATGCCATAATAGGCAGGTATGGTGGCTGTTTTGAGGAAGGGTATATGGTGGGTTTAATGCACCGGCGAAAGTTGCGCGGTACTAGAGAGGCTAGCAATGGTGGAAGGGTGAGAGTGCGTATAATCCATGGACTCAACATTAGTCATAAAGAACTCACATACTTATTGCAAAACTTTATTAGCCATCAAAATAAAGTACTACACGCATGCTCCTAGGGGGATAGATTGGTAGGAAAAGAGAATCGCTCGTCCCCGACCGCCACTCATAAGGAAGACAATAAAAAAATAAATCATGCTCCGACTTCATCACATAACGGTTCACCATACGTGCATGCTATGGGAATCACAAACTTTAACACAAGTATTTCTACCAATCCATAATTACTCACTAGCATGACTCTAATATCACCATCTTTATATCTCAAAACAATCATAAGGAATCTAACTTCTCATAGTATTCAATGCTCTTTATATGAAAGTTTTTATTATATCCCTCTTGGATGCCCATCATATTAGGACTAAATTCATAACCTAAGCAAATTACCATGCTGTTTAAAGACTCTCAAAATAATATAAGTAAAGCATGAGAGTTCATCAATTTCTTCAAAATAAAACCACCGCCGTGCTCTAAAAAGATATAAGTGAAGTACTAGAGCAACTACCCAGCTCAAAAGATATAGGTGAAGCACATAGAGTATTCTAATAAATTCACGATTAATGTGTGTCCCTCTCAAAAGGTGTGCACAGCAAGGATGATTGTGGCAAACTAAAAAGAAAAGACTCATATCATACATGATGCTCCAAGCAAAACACATATCATGTGGTGAATAAAAATATAGCCTCAAGTAAATTTACCGATGGATTGAAGACGAAAGAGGGGATGCCATCCGAAGCATCCCTAAGCTTAGATGCTTGGTTGTCCTTGAATATTACCTTGGGGTGCCTTGGGCATCCCCAAGCTTAGGCTCTTGCCACTCCTTATTCCATAGTCCATCAAATCTTTACCTAGAACTTGAAAACTTCACAATACAAAACTCAACAGAAAACTCATAAGATCTGTTAGTATAATAAAACAAATCATTCACTTTGGTACTGTCAAGACAAGATTCATAATTTTTCTCAAATGATGCCTACTGTACCCTATCATTTCTATAACTTATATTAAGAAATATAAGCCATAGAAACTAGAAAACAAACAAACTATGCATCAAAAACAGAATCTATCAAAAATAGAACAGTCTGTAAAGATCTGAATTGTCCTCAAACTTCTGTAACTCCAAAACTTCCCAAACATTAGGAAAACGTAGAAAATTTGTACATCAATCCTCTGTAAAAAATTCAGAGTTTTTCCATGTTCCAGTAAATTTTAACAATTCTATTACTGGACGCAAAAGTTTCTGTTTTTGCACAGAAGCAAATCAACTATCAACCACACTATCCCAAAGGCTTTACTTGGCACTTTATTTGAACAGAAGCTATAAAACATGATTACTGCAGTAGCTTAATCATGTGAACACACAAAAACAGTAGGGGTAAATATTGGGTTGTCTCCCAACAAGCGCTTTTCTTTAATGCCTTTTAAGCTAGGCATGATGATTTCAATGATGCTAACATAAAAGGTAAGAATTGAAACATAATGGGAGCATCATGAAGCATATGACTAGCACATTTAAGTCTAACCTACTTCCTATGCATAGGGATTTTTTGAGTAAACAATTCATGGGAACAACAATCAACTAGCATAGGAAGGAAAAACAAGCATAACTTCAAAACTTTCAACACATAGAGAGGAAACTTGATATTATTGCAATATGTAGAAGCATATGTTCCTCCCTCATAATAATTTTCAGTAGCATCATGAATGAATTCAACAATATAACCATCACATAAAGCATTATTTTCATGATCCACAAGCATAGAAAATTTACTACTCTCCACATAAGCAAAATTCTTCTCATTCGGAATAGTGGGAGTATCATAAGAAACTCGAATACTATAAATTGTTTCCATATTGAAAGAGTGACGTTCAGAAAAAGGATATTCATAATTATGACAATTTTTATAAATATAATCATCACTACTTTTTATAACATAGGTGTCATCACAATGATCATCATAAGTAGCAACTTTGTTATCATCATAATCAATTGAAACCTCTTCCAAGATAGTGGAATCATTACTAAATAAAGTCATGACCTCTCCAAATCCACTTTTATCATTATAATAAGATTCAACACCCTCTAAAATAGTGAGATAATTATTATCTAAAGTTGACACTCTTCCAAACCCACTTTCATAAATATTGCAATCATCATAAATAGGAGGCATGCTATCATCAAAATAAATTTGCATATCAAAGCTTGGGGGACTAAAAATATCATGTTCATTAAGCATAGCATCCCCAAGCTTGGGACAAACATTAATTGCAGCAAATAAATTCTCAAACATGTCATTCTCATCAAACATAGCATCCCCAAGCTTGTGGCTTTGCATATCATAAGCATAATCACTATCATCATTAATAGTATGAATAGCACGAATAGTATAACAATTATTTTTATCACAATTTTCTAGGTTGGTGCCAAAAAGATTTTCAAGATTATAAGAAGTATCATTATTTTCCCAATCATAATCATCACAATGAGTAATAGGCATAACAAAATCATCCTCAATAGTTTCTTCAGACATTGTACCATAAGACAAATAATCACTATCATCATGAAGTATATCATCTTCCACATCTATTTTTGATTCACTCTCATGAGGCATAACAATAATAGGAGCAACATCATTTGGGAGGGATACCTTTTTACCTTTGCTTCTCCGTCTTTTCTTTTTCTTCTCCACATCATGTGTGGGTTTAATCAACTTTTTGGAGCTCCTTATTGATGAGATTGGTTGCATAGGGAGCTCATTCTCGTAACCTGTTTCACCACGAGAGACAATAGGAGGGAAAGTGGAAATCTTTACCCTTTCATTAGTACTTTTATATTCTATTGGTTTTCCCATCTTTTTATAGTTGGCAATATAAGCATTTTCCTTGCAATTTACCATGCAAAACATATATATTTATTTAAGAGTAGTTTCAACATGGTAGGTGAATATGACTGCTTCAATCCAACTATTTTTATGTGACAATTCTTCACACCGCAAAAATAAACAAAGTTCATTATAAAGTTCAAGGGTGATAAAGTTATTGCTATTTTTAGCCACGATTCGATCATGAAAAAGTGTGCATTGGAAATTAATATGACCAACTCTATTGCAAAGTTCACAAGTAATGGGATGAAGAGAGCATAATTTTGTAGCAAATTTATCTATCACCTTAAGCCACCGATTGGTTTCATCATGTTTATGCTTCTTACAAAATCTATCATTCCTATAAGGCATGTCTTTACAAACTCTATTCACCCCACAAAAATTGACATGCTTATAAGAAACATCTTTATCATGACTAGTGCAATCATCATTAGTATCATGAATATTCATAGCAAGCACACTAATAACATTGCAGTCATGTTTATCATTCAAAGATTTAGTGCCAAACATTTTATTGACTTCTTCTTCTAACACTTGAGCACAATTTTCCTTTCCATCATTTTCATGAAAGACATTAAAAAGATGAAGCATATGAGGCAACCTCAATTCCATTTTTTTAGTTTTCTTTTATAGACTAAATTAGTGATAAAACAAGAAACTAAAAGATTCAATTGCAAGATCATAAGATATACCTTCAAGCACTCACCTCCCCGGCAATGGCGCCAGAAAAGAGCTTGATGTCTACTACGCAACCTTCTTCTTGTAGACTCGTGTTGGGCCTCCAAGCGCAAAGTTTTGTAGGATAGTAGCAAATTTCCCTCAAGTGGATGACCTAAGGTTTATCAATCCGTGGGAGGCGTAGGATGAAGATGGTCTCTCTCAAACAATCCTGCAACCAAATAACAAGGAGTCTCTTGTGTCCCCAACACACCCAATACAATGGTAAATTGTATAGGTGTACTAGTTCGGCGAAGAGATGGTGATACAAGTGTAATATGGATAATAGATATAGGTTTTTATAATCTGAAAATATAAAAACAGCAAGGTAGCAAGTAGTAAAAGTGAGAAAAAATGGTATTGCAATGCTTGGAAACAAGGCCTAGGGTTCATACTTTCAGTAGTGCAAAGTCTCTCAACAATGATAACATAATTAGATCATATAACAATCCCTCAACGTGCAACAAAGAATCACTCCAAAGTTTCTATCGGAGAATGCAGGACGAAAATGTGCATCAACCCCTATGCATAGATTACTGATAACCCACAAGTATAGGGGATCACAACAGTTTTTGAGGGTAGAGTATTCAACCCAAATTTATTGATTCGACACAAGGGGAGCCAAAGAATATTTGCAAGTATTAGCAGCTGAGTTGTCAATTCAACCACACCCGGAGATTAAGTATCTGCAGCAAAGTAATCAGTAGCAAAGTAGTATGATAGTTTTGATAGTAGTAGCAACAACAATAGTAACGGTAACAGTGATAGCAATGATTTTGTAGCAAGTGCAAGAGTAACAATAGCAGTGGTAACTTAGCAAGAACAATATGAGAGAAATTCGTAGGCATTGGATCGGTGAATTCGTTGGATGATATTCATCATATAACAGTCATAACCTAGGGTGATACGGCACTAGCTCCAGTTCATAAATATAATGTAGGCATGTATTCCGTAAATAGTCATACGTGCTTATGGAAAGAACTTGCATGACATCTTTTGTCCTACCCTCCCGTGGCAGCGGGGTCCTATTGGAAACTAAGGGATATTAAGGCCTCCTTTTAATAGAGAACCGGAACAAAGCATTAACACATAGTGAATACATGAACTCCTCAAACTACGGTCATCACCGGGAAGTGTCCCGACTATTGTCACTCCGGGGTTGCCGGATCATAACACATAGTAGGTGACTATAACTTGCAAGATCGGATCAAGAACATAGATATAATGGTGATAACATAAATGGTTCAGATCTGAAATCATGGCACCTGGGCCCAAAGTGACAAGCATTAAGCATAGCAAAGTCATAGCAACATTAATCTCAGAATATAATGGATACTAGGGATCAAGCCCTAACAAAACTAATCGATTACATGATGAATCTCATCCAAATCCTCACCGACCAGCGAGCCTATGAAGGAATTACTCACTCCTGGTGGGGAGCATCATGGAATTGGCGATGGAGAAAGGTTGGTGATGACGAAGATCGAAGATCCCCCTCTCCGGAGCCCCAAACGAACTCCAGATCTGGCCTCCCGATGAAGAACAGGAGGTGGCGGCGGCTTCGTCTCGTGAAACACGATAATTCTTTCTCTCTGATTTTTTCTCCGAAAATATGACTTTATAGCATCAGGGTTGGAGTCTGCGGGGCCACCAGGTGGCGACAACCCACCTGGGCGCGCCTGGAGGGGGGGGTGCCCTGGTGAGTTGTGCCCACCTAGGTGCCCCCCTCCTGTGGTTCTTGGCTCCAGAAATTTTCTTTTATTATATAAAAAATCCTCGCGAAATTTTGTTCCAATCTGAGAACTTTTATTTCTGCACAAAAACAACACCATGGTAGTTCTGCTGAAAACAGCGTCAGTCCGGGTTAGTTTCATTCAAATCGTGCAAATTAGAGTCCAAAACAAGAGGAAAAGCGTTAGGAAAAGTAGATACGACGGAGATGTATCAACTCCCCCAAGCTTAAACCTTTGCTTGTCCTCAAGCAATTCAGTTGATAAACTGAAAGTGAAAAAGAAAAACTTTTACGAACTCTTTTGCTCTTGTTTACATAAATAAGCTTAAGTAGCACCCAGGTTTTCAGCAAAGATTATAACTAACTATATCGACAATAACTCTTAAAAATTATATTAACTCATAACAATGGCATAATCAACTAGCGAGCAATAATAAGATATCTCAAACAACAACACTTTGTCAAAGCAACCATGATATAATATGACAATAGTGGTATCTTGCTAGCCCTTTCTTAGACTGCAAAACATAAATGCAGAGCACCTCCAAAGTCCGAGCAGCGACTAAACATTGTAATTCATGGTAGAAAAGATCCAGTCATGATGCACCCAACATTAGCTACACACAATGCATGAGGATGACAATAGTGCTCTCAGGTTCTGGCACTTATTTGAGAAGGTGATGACACAACATAAAAGTAAATAGATAGTCCCTTCGCAGAGGGAAGCAGTGATCTGCAGAGGTGCCAGAGCTCAAGTTTTAAAACAGAGGTAAATGAAATTTTGAGAAATGCACCCTTCTTATTTACTTCGCGACCATTAGTTATCGGTATCTTCTATGCTAAACACATTAGTGGTGGTTCCCAAGCGATAAAAGTAAAGGTTTACTCCCCCTCCACCAACAATCACACTCCACGGCTTGTCCGAAACAACGGGTGCCGTCCATACCAACAACATTCCTGGGGGAGTTTTGTTTAATTATTTGCAATTTGAATTCGGGACTGGGAATCCCTATTATCGCCCTCTCGTGCAAGGACGAGTGAATAAACACTCATCATGAGAATAACCCACTTAGCATGGAAGATACTGACTACCTCCTGTCGCTCTATGAACAATCCAAGCACACAAAAAAGGATATTTATTTGAAGTTTTTAGAGGTGGCACATGCAAATTTACTTAGGATGACAGGGTAATACCGCATATAGGTAGGTATGGTGGACTCATCTGGAATAACTTGGGTTTCAGGGTTTTGATGCACAAGCAGAATTCCCACTTAGTACAGGCAAAGGCTAGCAATTAGGTTGAGAAGCGGCCAGCTAGAGAGCGAAAACGGTCATGAACATGCATTATGCATAAGTAACATTGGATACTAGCATGAGTAGGATATGAACACCATGAACATAAATATCGTAGAGGCTATGTTGGTTTTGATTCAACTACATGCATGAACATGTGCCAAGTCAAGCCACCCAAACATTCAGAGGAGGATACCATATCATCATACTACATCACAATTATTTTAACGCAATGTTGACATCCAAGATAAAACATTATCCACTCCTAGGTACTTAAGCATGACATGAGAAACTATAATCTCTAAGGGTCATTGCAAACATGTTTGATCATAATGAGCTAAATCATGGATACTAGGTTAAACATATTTACAAAAACAGAACAAGTTGAGTTCATACCCGTTTCTCTCTGCCACAGCAAGTTCATCAAATATCGTCATTATTGCCTTTCACTTGCACGACCGAACAATATGAAAATAATAATAGAGCAAGAGTGCCGTGGACTAAGCTGTAATCTACAAACATTTTATTCAAAAACAATAAAACAAGGTAATATGGGCTCTCTGTTAGATCAACAACAATGCATATGAGAGCCACTCAACATTTTCATCGTGGTCTTCTCCTCGGTATGAGTCAATAAAAAGAAATTCAGAGAAACACACTGAAATATTTTTGGAGTTTTTGGTTTTCTAAAAGAAAGCAAATTTAAGAAAGGAAAAACAAAAACGAGAAAAACTATTTACACGGGAGAGCTCACAACAAGCAAAAGAAGAATAAGGAAATCTTTTTGGGTTTTCTTTTTTTTAAACTACAGCTAATTATATAGAAAGAAAAAATAAAAAGAAGCAGGAAATATTTTGTATTTTCTCAAAGATTTTTTAAGCACACAAGAACAAGGCGAGAAAATAAATCTAGTATGGATAATACAATGAAAAAGTGTGGACACAGACAACTGGAATGAAAAGTGTGAACATGAAAGTAATGTCGGTGGAAATATTTACTTCCCCAAGCTTAGGCTTTTGGCCTAACTTGGTAATCACCACTCGAAGAAGCCATTGGGTCCTATGTTGAAGTGCTGGGGAGCGGGCACCTGAGGGTCCCATTCCTGAGGCTCCGCCTGTGCCGCAGCCAGGTTGTTCCGGTAGGCGACAATGTCCTCAGGCATAATCCTGTATCCGCCCCTGGCAATAGGATCAAACAAAGCAGGTGCAGGCAACGGAATAATATCACTAGTATCCTCACTAAAAACAAGGTTGTAAGGAAAATCACTAGTAGTGTTCTCGCCATCAATAAATTGGTGGTGTGCCATAGCCAAGGGATCTAAATAAACCTTGGGTAAAGGATAACCATGCTGGCGTATCTGAATGTTAAAGTGACTCGCCAAGCGACTAGCATAAATGCCACCATGTATTTTACCCTTGGATCTGTTAATGTGGAGGCGACGTGCCACAATAGCTGCCAAGCTATAAGTGTCGTCGCCGTAAAGTGCACGATGTAAAACAGCAAAGTCAGGTGCACTGAGTGCACCTACCTTCTCTCTAGCAAGCAAACACTTCACAATGAATAGAGCAAAATAATGTACAGCCGAAAAATGTAAACTAGTGGCAATGACAGCCGATACCCCTCTATCACCCCCCACAGTCAGAGTGCTGTAAAAACCATCAAACTCTGCAGGCCTAGGCTCTACTAAATCCCCGTCAGAAGTGATCATGCATATGTCACAAAACTCAGTAAGTGGTATCTGATGGGGTTCAGCATATAAGTTAAACTGCACCTCGGGAGGATTATTCCTACTCAAGAAATGAAAACTTTGCACATAGGAATTTGTGAGGAGATGATACTGTTCACATTCAGCTGCGATGAAGTCGGTGAGGCCGGCATTAGCAGCATACTGTGCAAACTCTTGACGGATTCCGGCTCCCTCCATGAATGGGTTATGCGGCCACTAGCACGGCCGTACCTCCGCCATTCTTCGGGTGCGGAGATCACTGTCAGACAACTTCCCAATAACTCCCTTGGAGTTCTTATTGGAAGCAAACTTCCTAAAAATACTCATCTTTTCCTATGAGCAAAATTCTGAAATTTTTAGTCCACAATTTTTTTCTCAACAAAACTTTACAAGATTGATAGCAACTACTCATAGGGATGCATAGAGGCCATATCAAGCATCCAAACTACTTAGAACTCTAAGAATTCAACATGCAAGCTCATCTACAGCAGCACCAAGAGTCACTAATTATTCTGAATATAAACCACTAAAGCAAAAACTAGTTGGACCAATGGAGGAGTCACATACCAAGCAACAATCCCCCAAAACAGTTTCGGAAACGGAACTTCGAGCAAAGAGATCAAAATCCGCGGGTTTGAGAGCAAGAACACGAGAGAGAGAGAGCAATGGTGATTTTTTTCTGGAGGTAGGTGATGATATGGACTGAAGGGATAAGTGAGAGGGCCCACGAGGGGACCACAACCCACCAGGGCGCGCCTGGGGGTGTTGGCGCGCCCAGGTGGGTTGTGCCCACCTGGAGCACCTCCCTCTGATGTTATTTGCACTAAATATTCTTAAATATTCAGAAAAAATCGTATTAAATTTTCAGAGCATTCTGAGAACTTTTATTTTTGGGTCATTTTTTATTGCACAGAAAACTCAGAAAACAGGCAAGGCATGGCATTTTATTTTATTTAACTAATAAAAACAGAAAACAAAAAGTAGGGACAGAAGGTAGTGCTCACTAAATTCATCAACTTCATACCTCTCAAAAATGATTCATTAATAAGGTTGATCAAGTCTTATTAACAACCAGTTCCAATTAGCATGAAACCGAAGAACTTTCGTAAAACACTAAGTTACCTCAATGGGGATATGAATGTCCCCAACAATAAGCATTTCATATTTCTTTTTAACAGTAGGTAGGGGTGGTTGAAAACTTCCAATAGTGATTGTCGGAGATTTTTCAATAACATTAATACCATTCACTTGGAATTGTTTCTTTGGAATGTGCACTGTATGTTCATTACCATTGATGTGAAAAGTGACCTTGCTTTTATTGCAATCAATAACAGCCCCTGCAGTATTCAAGAAGGGTCTACCGAGGATAATCGACATGTTGTCGTCCTCGGGCATCTCAAGTATAACAAAGTCAGTTAAGACAGTAACATTAGCAACAACAACGGGCACATCCTCACAAATACCGATAGGTATGGCAGTTGATTTATCAGCCATTTGCAAAGATATTTCAGTAGGTGTGAGTTTATTCAAATCAAGTCTTTTATATAAAGAGAAAGGCATAACACTAACACCAGCTCCTAAAACACATAAAGAAGTTTTCACATAGTTTCTTTTGATGGAGCAAGGTATAGTTGGTATTCCCGGATCTCCAAGTTTTTTAGGTACTCCATCCTTAAAAGTATAATTAGAAAGCATGGTGGAGATTTCAGCTCCCGGTATTTTTCTCTTATTGGTGATGATGTCTTTCATGTACTTTGCATAAAGAGGCATTTTTAAGATATCAGTCAAGCGAGTACGCAAAAAAGACTGGCCTCAGCATTTCAGCAAAGTGTTCAAATTCTTCATCATCTTTCTTTTTGGTTGACTTAGGTGGAAAGGGCATAGGTTTTTGAACCCACGGTTCTCTTTCCTTACCGTGTTTTCTAGCAACAAAGTCTCTTTTATCATATCTTTTATTCTTGGTTTGTGGGTTATCAAGATCAGCTGCTGGTTCTATCTCAACATCATTATCTGGTTCTTTATTATTTAATTCAGTGTCTTCATGAACCTCATCATTGTCTTTTTCATTACCAGAAGGTGAGTGTTCATTACCATATTGAGTTTCAGCATCAGAGATAGAGACTTCATTATCATTATCAGGAGGTTTTTCAACTTCAGGTTCACTAAAGGCATGCAAAGTCCTATCATTTTTCTTCTTCTTTTTCTTTTTAGAAGGACTAGGTACATCAGTGCCAACTCTTTGAGAGTCTTGTTCAATTATTTTTGGGTGTCCCTCAGGATAAAGTGGTCCCTGAGTCATTCTACCTCCTCTAGTCATTACTCTAACAGCATGATCATTGATATTATTATTCATTTCATCAAGCAATTCTCTTTGAGATTTAGCAACTTGTTCTAATTGAGTTTGAACCATAGAGGCATGTTTTCCCACACCTCGAACATCATTTGAGATTCTAAATAACAAGTCACTCAAGCGAGCAATCATATCAGAATTGTATTCAATTGTTTCATAACACTTGCATTGAAGTGATCTTGTTTTCTAATGTAATTATCAAACTCATAAAGGCATTGACTAGGATGTTTATTATAAGGAATATCACCTTCATCGAACTTCAGTAAAGAATTTACCTCTACCACCTTAGGTGGTGGTGGTGTTTCAAGCCCATGTATTTCTTCGATAGGTGGTAAATTTTTAACATCCTCTGCTTTAATACCTTTTTCCTTCATAGATTTCTTTGCCTCTTGCATATCTTTAGGACTGAGATATAAGATACCCCTCTTCTTCGGAGTAGGTTTGAGTGGTGGTTCGGGAAGAGTCCAATCATCATAATTTTTTAATATGTTATTCAATAATTCTTCAGCTTGTTCAACAGTTCGCTCCCTGAAAACACAACCAGCACAACTATCTAGGAAGTCCCTAGAAGCATCGGTTAGTCCATTATAGAAGATATCAAGTATTTTATTTTTCTTAAGAGGATGATCAGGCAAAGCATTAAGCAATTGGAGAAGCCTCCCCCAAGCTTGTAGGAGACTCTCTTCTTCAATTTGCACAAAGTTAAATATTTCCTATAAAGCAGCTTGTTTCTTATGAGCAGGAAAATATTTTTCAGAGAAGTAATAAATCATATCCTGGGGACTACGCACACAACCAGGAGCAAGAGTATTGTACCAAGCCTTAGCATCACCCTTTAATGATAACGGAAATAATTTGAGAATATAATAGTAGCGAATTTTCTCATCATGAGCAAATAGGGTGGCTATGTCATTCAACTTAGTAAGATGTGCCACAACAGTTTCAGTTTCATAACCATGGAAAGGATTAGATTCAACCAAAGTAATCAACTCTGGGTCGACTGAGAATTCATAATCCTTATCATCAACAAAAATAGGTGAAGTAGCAAACTTAGGATCACATTTCATTCTAGCATTCAAAGTCTTTTCTTTATACTTGCATAATAATTTTTCCAGATCATCTCTATCCTTACAAGCAAGAATGTCTCTAGTTGTCTCCTCATCCATAACATAACATTCTGGTACCTTTGGCAATTCATATCTAGGAGAACTAGGTCTAATAGGTGTTTCAAGATTTTCAGTTTCAAGCTCTTCATCAGTTTCAACAATTTCATCAGTTTCAGCATTCTCAAAAGCCTTAGTTCTAGCAAGTTGTTCATCAAGAAATTCACCTAGTGGCACATTATCATCAAGCAAGGTACTAGCATCATCATGAGTAGCATTCATAGCAGAAGTAGCATCATCAATAACTTGTGACATATCAGAATTGATAGCATGTGGTGGTGTTGCAAGTCTACTTATAACAGAAGGTGAATCTAAAGCGGAGCTGGATGGCAGTTCCTTACCTCCCCTCATCTTAGAGGGAAAAATCTTAGTCTTAGCGTCCTTCAGATTCTTCATAGTGATAATTTGATAATAATCCCAAGTAACTCAACAAATATAGCTATGATCCCCGTCAACGGCGCCAAAAAAAGGTCTTGATAACCCACAAGTATAGGGGATCGCAAGAGTTTTTAAGGGTAGAGTATTCAACCCAAATTTATTGATTCGACACGAGGGGAGCCAAAGAATATTTGCAAGTATTTGCAGCTGAGTTGTCAATTCATCCACACTTGGAGATTAATTATCTGCAGCAAAGTATTCAGTAGCAAAGTAGTATGATAGTTTTGATAGTAGTAGCAACAACAATAGTAACGGTAACAGTGATAGCAATGATTTTGTAGCAAGTGCAAGAGTAACAATAGCAGTGGTAACTTAGCAAAAACAATATGAGAGAATTTCGTAGGCATTGGATCGGTGAATTTGTTGGATGATTATCATCATATAACAGTCATAACCTAGGGCGATACGGCACTAGCTCTAGTTCATAAATATAATGTAGGCATGTATTCCGTAAATAGTCATACGTGTTTATGGAAAGAACTTGCATGACATCTTTTGTCCTACCCTCCCGTGGCAGCTGGGTCCTATTGGAAACTAAGGGATATTAAGGCCTCCTTTTAATAGAGAACCGGAACAAAGCATTAACACATAGTGAATACATGAACTCCTTAAACTACGGTCATCACCGGGAAGTGTCCCAACTATTGTCACTCCGGGGTTGCCGGATCATAACACGTAGTAGGTGACTATAACTTGCAAGATTGGATCTAGAACATAGATATAAAGGTGATAACATAAATGGTTCAGATCTGAAATCATGGCACCCAGGCCCAAATGACAAGCATTAAGCATGACAAAGTCATAGCAACATCAATCTCAGAACATAATGGATACTAGGGATCAAGCCCTAACAAAACTAACTCGATTACATGATGAATCTCATCCAACTCCTCACCGACCAGCAAGCCTACGAAGGAATTACTCACTCCCAGTGGGGAGCATCATGGAATTGGCGATGGAGAAAGGTTGGTGATGACAAAGATCGAAGATCCCCCTCTCTGGAGCCCCAAACGGACTCCAGATCTGGCCTCCCGATGCAGAACGGGAGGTGGCGACGGCTCCGTCTCGTGAAACACGATAATTCTTTCTCCCCGATTTTTTTCTCCGAAAATATGACTTTATAGCATCAGGGTTGGAGTCTGCGGGGCCACCAGGTGGGGACAACCCACCTGGGCGCGCCTGGAGGAGGGGGCGCGCCCTGGTGGGCTGTGCCCACCCAGGTGCCCCCCTCCTGTGGTTCTTGGCTCCAGAAATTTTCTTTTATTATATAAAAAATCCTTGTGAAGTTTCGTTCCAATCCGAGAACTTTTATTTCTGCACAAAAACAACACCATGGTAGTTCTGCTGAAAACAGCGTCAGTCTGGGTTTGTTTCATTCAAATCATGCAAATTAGAGTCCAAAACAAGAGGAAAAGCATTAGGAAAAGTAGATATGATGGAGACGTATCAATTACCCCAATGTCACCTCGGGAATCCATGAGTTGAGTGCCAAAACATACATCAAGTGAATCAATACAACATCCCATTGTCACCACAGATATCCCATCGCAAGACATACATCAAGTGTTCGCAAATCCAATACTCAATCCAACATAACAAAACCTCAAAGAGCAAGACTCAATTCATTACAAGAAGGTAGAGGGGAAGAAACACCATATGATCAGACTATAATAACAAAGCTCGCGGTACATCAAGATCGTGCCAAATCAAGAACACGAGAGAGAGAGAGAGAGAGAGAGAGAGAGAGAGATCAAACACATAGCTACTGGTACATACCCTCAGCCCCGAAGAAGTTCCAGCCACTAGCGCTGATGTACATATGTCTGAAGAAATGGAGGCCAAGGCTGCTGCTGAAATTCCTCAGCCAGTGGCTCCAGTGGCTATACCTCAAGAGGCTGTGAAGACTTCAACTATAAATCTTCAGCCCAAGCCACAGAACCCTCACTCCATGAAGCAGAAGTTTAATGCTGAGGATTTCTTCAACGAGCACATATTCTTCACTGACTACAATCCCTATGACTCTGCTAGTCTTCGTCGCAAGCGTTTCTGGACTGCAAGCCAGATGAACTTCTACTCCTCATTGTTGGTTGATAAGGATAAGATCTTTGAACATGAGCAAATTCCTCATGTAGATATGGAATCGCTACCCTGCTTCACCCCAGTCCTCAGTGTTCTTCATGACGCTGGGTTACTCAATTTCTGCACCGACATCTGCGATTGGAATGAAGAACTCATTCTTCAATTCTTCGCCACGCTGCACATCACTCGAAATGTTGATGATGTCAATTCATGGGTATTGGACTGGATGACCGATAATACTCATTTCAATGCACCGGCCTCTGAATTGCTTCATGCCGTCCCAGTCAGTCCTCCCACTGAAGGTGCTAGGCTTCTCTATGTTGAACCTGAACTGTCTGATCATCTGATGCAAGTGCTGATGAAGCCTTTGAAGCCAGGCCAAGCTCCAAGGACCAAATTCCTCGTCAAGTAATTGCTCTATGTGCCAAGGACAGTCTATCGCATATTGACCAAAACCCTCAGTCCAATCAAGGGCCACAACTCTGATGATGAAGAAGTTGTTGGCACTATGAAGAATCTGCTGTTCAATATCATTCACGGTCCCAGCCACCTTAGAAGAAATTCAAGAAAGTCAAAGTTCCTCAGCTTGTTGCCAGTTCATATTCTTCATCGCGCGAGACGGATGAAGCTGAAGACTTGAACGACACTGTGGCAGGCCCTACCTCAACAGACGACCCCAACAATGCTGGCACTCCTCCATCAACATCATGATGATATTCTTCAGGGGCGTTAGTCCTCATTTTTCGTCCCTTTTGGTCATTCGATGACAAAGGGGGAGAAATTTGAGTTTAGTCTTCAAGCGGGTCTTATATATGGGCTATATTTCTGTTAAGTTTCAACTCTTGCTCTTCTGAGGTGTTTGCTCTGATGAGTTGTAAACTTAAGTCCTATGGTGGTCTGATACTTTTGAACTGCTTTCTGCATGCTTATTTCCTCAAGTACCTTAATGCACGCATGCTGAATTCCGTCAGACACCATATTTCATCATGCATTTCAAATTCTCACATGACCGGTGACAGAGCTTACTGATGAACACTCCTTTATCCTCACATATGAAGATATCACCTACGCTGTGACAAAGGAAAAGCAAGGTATTGGGCTAGGTAGGGTTGCAATCTCAAAGGATCGACACATGGATAAAGTCATGCTTGTCGAGTCCCTCGGATTCAATCATGTTGTCTCATGCTTTGTGATCTTGATATGGTTGTTGTCTTTGGCAAATATTTGCTTAGTGCTCATGGAACTGACAATTCCAAAGTCTTCGAAGGCTTTAGGAGAGGAGACTTGTATATTGTTGATTTCTCTGAGGACCACAGCCTGCCACTTGTCTACTTGCTAAAGCTTCAGAAGGCTGGCTAGGCATCGACGACTGGGTCATGCTGGCATGAGGAACTCACACGCTCGTGAGAAAAAAGCACGTCATTGGCATCGAGGGTGTCAAATTCCTCAAAGATC